>VXBA01000137.1:14843-28911 GCA_013399895.1 Serilophus lunatus
TGTGTCGAGCTTCCCCCTCCCCCCCGCCCGCAGGCGCCGCGGGTGGGGGGGGTAGCCCGCACCGGCACTGTGGGCTCCTGGGAGCCGCAGTGAATCAGGGAGGGGAGCGAGGGAAGGAAAAAACCTGAAAAACCAGGGTTTACATTGAGAACAGAGGATCCCATCCCCTTTTCCCCTCCCTGCTCCCTCCAAGAACCTTCCAGCACCCCCCCTGCACCCCCCCTCCCTTTTCAACCCACCACACCTGTAATGACTGATGCTTTGTAGAAGAATCAAGTGTCTCTTACATCCTGACTTTACCTGCAAATGGAAGTTGATGTCTTCTGTGTAACACAGTGCGTAATTTTCATGTGCTTGTAGCAGGGGAATGACTTCTTGGGGCTGAAAGATAAAATTAGGGATTTGATTTCATTGAAAAAAATTAAAATGGCAGTTATACTCAGGGCATGATAATTAATGGTCACAAAAGTCAGTTCCAGGACTATATCCTATTTCTTTGCAAATGAAAGTGGAGCATACATGAGAAATAAAAAGAAATATGGAGATCATCAACTTTTAAGGTTAAAAGTATGGTTTACGAAAAAGGTTCATGCTAGGTTTCTGCAGTAAGCCACTAATATGTAAACAGCTTTGTCTAAGGTGGTTCTGAAACCCTTCCATAAAAAAGAATATAGGAAATATTTATCAAAAACATTCATTCCTAAATTGAAAGACATTCTGGTTTAGGAGTGGTTTAGAGTTACAATTGCATATGAATTAGAGATTGATTGGATTTTTGTTAAGTATTTAAACTATGGTTTTACTAACACTTCAAGTTTGGAAAAATTCAAAACAATATTACTCCTTTATTACAAGTATCTTCTTCATTTCATGTAATAATGGCTGGAGAAATACAGTCTATTGTCTTACAGAGCTTAAAAATGAAAAAAGAAAGATCAGACTTAATAGACACCTTCTCCATTTTGTACTATAGTAACATGAACTATAAAAGAATTGTGTTAAAAAATAAACTATTTCACTGAGAAAAAAAGAATAAAACCTTAAATCTGTAGCTTCTTAAAGATTCAGCAAACATAAACTTCCCAATGTGTAAGCAGTGGGGAAGCCATAGCCGTTCTTCTTGTATCTGCAGTGTAGGTAGATGAGTTAGGTACCACCTTGGACTGGGTGAGTGCTTTCTCATACTCTTTCCCAGACTGCTTCATCCTTCCAACATCTCCAAAGAGTTGTTTTGTTTCATTTTCAGCCCTTCTTAACTAATGTTGTGGACGGAAACCTCCTCAAGTCTGAATTTAAGCTGAGACTATGAACCAATTAAGGCTTCTCAAGTCTTAAATCTATATGAAATGTCATAACCTCTCTCTAGAAGACAATCTCTTTGCCAGTCCTCTGTGGAGTTTTGTTTGGCTGTCTTTTTGGTTTTGTTTTTTCCTAAGAGTTTTTCTTATTTCTCTGATAGGAGTATAGTTTACAACACATTACCTTAATTTTTAACTACTATGAGCCTTGAAAATATCTGGATTCTTTGATGTCAGTTTTGCTTTGTACAAATTATTCAGTAGGATGAGGGGGCTTGTCTGTTTAGTTATGTCATCTCTACTATAAACATTCAGCATGGTATGAGTGTGGATGTCTGTGGATTGCAATAAAACAATATAGTTTTTTGGACTGGATTCTTAAGGATACTGAGTACCTTTAGTCATTGCTGTACTTAGTGAGATTTGAGTGCAGAGTAGTCGTGCAGAAGAAGCTTGCTACACATCAGGATCAGACATTTTAGCTCTCAAATCACCAATTTCTTAGATTTATTGTTCTAATACAGTGATTAAAGTTACATAGTGACTGTCAACTTGATCTTTACAAGGATTTTTACATAATGTGCTGAAATTTCATCTCCATATTCAAATGGATAGATAATTCTTAAATGACATAAGACATGGATAACACTGCATCTATATAGACTTCACTCACAAAAGCACTACAAAAGTAACATTAACTGTGTAGTCACTAGTAATTACCCCAATAGAAATATTTGATTTCATTTTGCATTGGCACAATAGTTTTTCTCCAATATTTAGATTCACTGGAAGTTTATTGATTTAAAATATTTAACTGAGGAGAAATTGCAATGCCTCTTCTCTTCATTGGTAACAGAAAACAACATTTTTAAAGAATTTTAAAAAGCAATTTTAAAAATATTTTTAGGAGGTCTTTTTAAAAATGGTGTATGGATTTTTACAGCATTTTACATTGCAGAAAATTTTTCCTGGTCAAAAGAGTAAATTTTCTATTAACCCCTGGGTTAAAAGAGTATTCCTTTGGATATATTTTCTATAGAATCTTGACCTATACATGCCCATGACAGGGTAACACAGATGGGAAGGCCAGTCGACCAGCAGAACCAAGCACCTCTGCATTTCACTCTTGCAGCATTTTATGTCTTATTTAGTCTCCATATTAGTTCTTCCATATTGAATTCACCTCTGAGTTAAGTGACAAATAGGTACTGACCTGAAAGAACTAATATTAGAATGCATAGCTACCAGTATTCCACAAAAACAGGCAAAACCCATCTGTGGCTTTTTGTTGAAGAGCTGTGTCAAAGGTAGTGCCTGAGTTAAGAACAGTCTGAGAGTTGCTCAAATATTTCTTAATTTTCTAAAGTTCAGTTATCTCACTACAACATAAATTAGTTGGTAATGAAATTACAGTGGGCTTTTTTCCTGAGGGTGATAAAATTTCAAGCAATAAGGATAATTTTATGGTTCTTTTATATTTCTTAGCCTTGTAATATGTTTCTAAAGCTCTGTCTCGATCACTGCTGACTCTGTTTTCCCTGTCTGTCTTGTTATTGTTCTCTCAGAGTTACAGGTGAGAATGGAAGTTTTTATGCAGTATTCTATCAAAGATGCTTTGAGACTTTTCAAGAACAACAGATGCTTCATACACACCTTAAATCTATCTTTCAACAACAGTCAGAATTATTTTCTATTTATCCCATTTTCACTCTTTTCACTTATCCATTGTTCATACTCTTAGGAATCAGCAGTGTTAAATGCAGTAGTTCAATGTGAGTAATATGCTGTGCCCTCCTCTCTGTAATGAACCACTACTTTAGATTTCTCCTTGTGAACAAAGAAACTGTGCAATAAATGCCCAGCTTTGTTCTTATAATTATACCTTCCCTATGAGCTTTTCTTACTTATCTCTGTCCATCATATTCTCCTTTGTCCACCAAATTTCTGAGTGTGGTCTTGCTTTAAGGGAGCCAGCCAGGAGCAGAAGGTGACTATGCTTTCTTAGAGATACGGTTTATGCCAGCCCTTTCCCAGCACTTCCTTGGGGGCAATGGATGTAGCTCTGACACAGACACCAAGAACTATGTCAGTAGTTGGTTATACACCATGATTTGTGGCTGCTGTGTTGCCCAGGACACAGTATATGGAAAAGGGCCAGATTTAGACTGCAACAGTCCAAATCTTTCCAAGAAAATTTATCACTCTAAGCATTTGAAATCTCTAAGTTTACTTCATAGTTCTCTCATTTTGTAGCTAAGCTCTGTTCTTTTTGAGTATAAATACTGTTATCAATCACTAAATCACATAGTAAGCTTTAAGCAGTATTATTTTCTGCTTTTCCAGCTGATTTGAAGTATATTGATTAAAGGCCTGTGTTGCTTTAGAATCTCAGTGAAAATGCTGGCACTATGTCAGGTCAGAAAGTGATAACACTAAGTGTTTCTGAGAGAATATTATGAAGATGCACTGACCATAGATGACCATCTACAGTTCTCAAAGTGAAACAAATTATATAAAATTTAAAAAAACAAAATCAAAAACTGGAACATGGAGACTTCAAAACCATACTTTTTGATAAGTTTACTTTATGTTTTTTACTTCAGAGATGTGTCTATTTCTACGTAGAAAATTAAGAAATGTTTCAAAAGTAAAAATGTCAGTCAAAAAGAGCACAATTCAGAAGCTGAATGCAGTTGTAATACAAACTTTAAAAAAAAAAATTTAAAAATTGATTAAATTTTTTTTTTCATTTTTTCTATTCTTCTTAGTTTGGTATAGGAATGTATTTATATCCACAGAATGAAGAACATAGCACTGAGCTTTCTGCCTGCCTACTGCTGTATCTTAAAACACACCTAGGAAATTGTAGAAATGTATCAGAATGTTGTCATAAGATAAAATAGTACGGCTGGCACAGGGAAGTCCAGATGGCCAGTGGTTGCAAGGCAATAGTAGAACAGCAGGTAGTCAGAGGAATCATAAGAGACACGGACTGAAAAGAAAGCAGAAATTTTTGGTTACTACACTGGCTACTGTTTCAGTACAGCAGTTGCAAAAATGGCAAAGCAAATACTCAAGGCTCCATACCCTTGTGGCTGTGTCTGGAATAAGAGTTTGAGAGTCATCCTGCAACATTAGAGCAAGATGAAGAACTTAAATCATGTCTGCTGAAGATATGTTGAGCCGAAATAAGGTTACTGTCTAAGCAAACTGGAGTTAGTCAACAGGAGCTCAGAAGTAACAATATTAATCACAAATATTAATTTCAAATACAATTTGCAGCTTTTGCATGGTGAGAAGTGATTCTCACTAGGTGAACTCTCCAAGTTGTCCATAAAGTTAAATAAAACACTATCTTACATAGCACTGATTTCTAATCATATATAATACCATCTTGAAGACTTGAGTTTGACTTCTCGCAACATTTGTGGATAAACTACATTTTAAAAACTTTGTGCAATAAATATTTAACAACAACAACAATAATAATAAAGCATTTCTTTGTTTCTTTTATTGTCATTCCAATGGGATTTCAACTTCCTCAAGAAAAAAGTTCTATACAGTCATACCTAATGTATGAGTGCATACCTAGTGTATGAGTATATGAGTGGAGACATGTTCCCTTCCTTCTTTTTATAGTTGCCAAATACGAAAGAGAAACAGAAGCCTCAAAACTGTTATGTTCATAGAAATCCACATTTTCTGAAAATGAACAACTTTCACAAAGATTCCCTGAGCTATCCTTTCACTCCTAAACCAAACAATCCAATCCTCATACCAAACTACATAAGAAAACTGGCTCAATAATTTCTGATTCAGATAATATATTAAGCTCTAGTAGAAAGCCATCAGATAATACCTGACACAGCTGCTCTCTTTGTTCTTCACTTTCTCCATCACTGCTGAGCAGATCTCATGCAATATCAAAATCTGAAAGTTAAAGCAGACTAGATGTGAGTAGCATCTTTATGACTCAGGAATAATGGACTAATGATATCTAAAATGTGGCCGGATGTGAAGACAGCATAAAAAGTACTCTCTAGAACACTTAAAATAAGAAATGGAACTTTCTTGAGCAATAAATACACTACACACATTATTGTCATCAGCTAACTTGGTGAGGGTGCTTTCAAGCATATTGTCCAGATCATTTATGAAGATGTTGTATAGTGTGGAAGGACCCTGTGTGTGACAGGCTGCCAGCCTGAGTAAAAAATGTTGATCAGCACTTCCTGATTTCAGCCTGTGAGTCAGTATCCTACCCATCTCACTGACCACCTGTCCAGTCTATATCTTTCCAGTTTGTCTAGGAGAAGGCTATGGCAAACAGTCTCAAATGCATTGCTGAAGTCCAGGTGTTTGAAACTGCTTTAACTGTCTCTTCAGCCTGTGAACATTGCTGCATCTTCAAAAGGTCCTAGAAAGTCTTGGAGGTCAATCAAATATTATCAGAATAAGTTAAGAAAAATATTTTTTTTTTTTTCATAATGGCTGTTTCTCACATTACACCCATTTGGGAATAATTTGTAGAATTTGGAACAAAATCAAGATTTTTTTTTTTTTACCAAATCTTATGTATCTAGAGAAGATGTAGAAAATCTGAACTGAAAACAGAATTCTGGTGTCATGTTCTTTTCTAATTTTATTTTTTTTATTAACTTGTACATTTTTGTACATGTAGTTCTTAAGTCCCTCCAAACATTTGAGATGAGTTGGTCCTAAGTATCAACTATTATGATTACAGCCTCCAAGTCTACTGACTTGCACTTTGCCTGTATAAATACAAATGACAATTATGTTATATGGTTTGGCCAAGATCCCCTACAGCTTAAAATTCCTAAGCTATGAAAAATATATTCAGAATGCATGTCAGGGAATGTTCAGGTTCTTTCCTTGCAAATTATTTCATCTGTAGGTTTTCCAATAAAATAGGCTAAACAATAGATGATATCATTCTGCCTAGCAGTAGACTGTTCAAATACCTTTGGTTATTCTTCATTCATTTTAAACATTATTTTTCAGTTAAATGACAATCCAAAGATACACAATGGCACTCCTACAAGGTAAGCCAAAAGTCAAATTTCAATAATAAATTTGGGGGTTGACCAAAATATTTTCTATACAAACCAAACTGATGAGACTTTTTTTAAGGATTTCAAGATATAGAAAAAGAAATATATGAAGGAAAAAAGGAAGCTGTCTGTTATGTAAATGCATGTATATTTGTCCCATCCATTTGATACATTTCTTTGTATGGAATAGGTACTTATTTGTCCATATCCCTATATATTTATTTATATACTTAGATAGGTATGCACATGTTGTTGTCCATTGTGATATGATACCAGAGAAATTAATTCAGTCTCCCAGTGCTAAACTGTGTAGACATTTTATAACTATTGGACTTATTACAATCATATTCTGTTTTCTTCTTTCATGACTTTCCCAATTACATGAGACCATGAAGTAAGGAAAATGCGAACAAAAGTGGTGATAGTATATTAAAATCAAAGCACTCCTTTAGACTCCTTTGCTGCTCTTAAAACAATCAAGAACAATTTTGATATGAGATGTACAAAGATTCACAGAATTAAACTGCATAATATTATGGTGATTGACTGAATATGGATGGGGAAAAAAGCCATAATAATTCAATTTCAAACTGATATCTCACTTTCACTCTAACCATCCATTTGAACGGAAGTGGTTGGACGTGCAGCATCCAAATTTCTCTTACAAGTGATTTCCAATAATGATGGCACCAAGAAAGGAATTCTAATGAGAAGGTTATCTAAATTAGAAAGTAATGCAAGGCTTTTCGTATCACAAATATTTAGCTTTGATATAAAATAATATATTGGAGGACTTTTTTCTAATTACTTACAAGCTTTGAGCATGAAGGCCCAAAGCCATTAAATGGCTCTAACCATTTAATGAAGAACTGTGTTTAATATATAAAAACATGCATGTTTAATTATGTTTTAAGCATTTTTTCCTGGTGGAAATTAAGTTTCAAGTGAGGCACTTAGTCTTTCAATGAAGAGGAAGAGGAGAATTAGCTGTTTCAGAATGGGATCCAGAAAGGAAAACACATGGGGAAGGGGCCAGTCTGCATAGCACACTGAGGAACAGTACACTTTTAGCAGTTTGCAAGTCAAGAACAGTGGCTCCACAAGGCCGCTTTATTTTCAAAAGGTGTTGGTGAGTGTATACAAATGGGGGCTGATACTTCTAACCAGTCTCTTAAATGGCCATGGGGTTTATTATTCCTTAGATAAAAAGAGAGTGGGGGAGAGAGAGGGGTATGGAGCGAAAGATAAAGAAAAGCAATGGAAAAGTTGTATTTTGCTCCTCTGTTAGAAAGTTACACCTGCTTGGGATCAAAAAATCTCCTTAGTAAGAGAGGTTCAAAGCTATAAAAAAAATCATTATATGGCAGCAAGGCCACACATCCAAGATTATTATGCATCATTAGATCCTATTTTGCTGTCTCTGTGATGCCTTGTAGGATATGCTTAATATTTTGGAGAATTCACTTTAGCTAGGTAGCTGGATAACTTGGAACATTAAGGGCCAGGAGAGCCTGTGTTCCTGTGTGTTTGCATTCTTGTGTATAGATAAGTGGGGTATAAGACAAAACATAGAGCTAGGCTTCCAGGCCTGCTAGGGGCTGGACATAGGTGGGGTTAAGTAATGAGGGACAATTCTGTTGGATGTTGGGGGAACACAGAAGTAAGACGGACTTTAATTGGCTAGTACGGGGGATGGGCACTCTAAATGTTATAAAAATGGGGAGATTGTTATGATTTTCCTCTTTGGATCACTGGGCATTGACCAGTAAAGCTGCTTCTCCCCTTCACTCCATGTTTTTCAATTTTTTATCTGTCGCCCTTAACGCAACACCTGTCCTGTGTTAGTACTGAAATTCATGAGGCACATGAAAGAGGGGGCCTGGTGCCACAAGTTGATGGCCAGGAGTTGAAGAATGCTGAAGGACTTTCTGCATTCTTTCTTCAAAGATTGTTTCTGTACTTTAAACCAAACACAACACACACTTATTGTGCTCAGAAGGATGCCCAATGTAAACCCATCTGCCTTCAGTTTTTAACACTCACAGGTAAAACACAGGCAGAATGTGCCAAGAACACCCTTTTACATAGTTGCTTTGCTTCTGTTCCCTCAAATAACCTACAGCTTCGTTCTTACATGACTCTCCTGGGAGGTAGATGATGTCGGTTTGAATCCCTCAGGAAAAAGAGAGAACTCAATCCAGAGCATCACTTTCCTGATTGAAAGTTTGAATCTCTGGGCTACTACCTTTTCCCTCAGCTGCAGTTGGAAAGAAAGCAGGCACAACTTTTATATGAGGTCGTGTCAGCCTGGAGCCTGGCAGAGAAATGCTCATTTCTGAATATTCAACAGGTTTAGGCAGGAGGCACTATTCTGTTGTGTAACTTAATGAGTAAATTTTTGCTGCAAATATAAGTTTATGAGTAGAAAAAGGTTTGAACTTCTGCAAAATTTTCACAATTTTAATTTTTTCTTTAGAAAAACAAAAATTATAATATATGAAGTTCACTCTCAGAATTACTTAAACGTTACTCAAATATCTAAAAGTGCTTTTAACAAGTACTGAATGTGATATATTATCAAAAATATAACTTTCGGAAGCTTATTAAAACATTCAAATATAAGGGGTAAAAAATTGAAACACTGAAACATGCAACATGGAAAAAAGTTCTAGTTTATGTGAGTACCCTGAGTTGTTATATTGAAAATGAGAAGTCATAAAAATGTAATGTGTAACATTATCTCATATAACAATATTCTACTTGGAGATTTTTAACTTGCTGCACACATGGTGCTTCAAGAGACCTACTGGAATGAAGATGAATGAAAAATGAAATTGATGATTTTGAGTTTCTGGGATACGCCAGGAGCACGCCATTCTGTCAAGCTGCACATATATGGCATGTACAGTGGGTAATGCAAATTTAATATCTGGATATATTGACTTGAAGCCTATGAGTACTATTTCTCATCTTTGTTCTTTGTTTTATCACTATTTCAGTGTCTGGGGATAAAAGGACACTCAAAAAATAGTAAATCTTACCTTTTCCTCTTAAAGCTTTATACATTCTACCTCACTCTTTAATTTTCTTACTGAATATATGATGATTTCTTTGTTAAATGTCTTGGTTGTTCTTTTTTCTTACATTATGATATGGTAGCCGAAGATAAAACAATGCAAACCTAAGCTAGAGTTTTTGATGCTAGATAAGTGCATCTGCTTAATTTTTTTTATTTTTTAATAAATAATTCTTGGAAATACATCTTAGAAAATTAATTGGCACCTCTACTCATGGTGTTTGGGGTTTTTATACCTGTCCCCTTTTCCATCAGAATTATTAATCTGCATTATCACTGCAATGCCCTGGGAAACTCTAGCTGTCTGAATCAATATTTCCACCCTTCTCCTTCAAACTCGAGCTCTTGCTGTTACTGAGTGGCTGTCACACACCAGAGACATCACATGCCTCCTTGCTGCTATGGGCAACAGTGCAGAGGGCAACAGCCAGTCCCTGGACATCACATGGCAAGCTCTGAAATACCATGGGTTTAGATGGCCTCTCCTTGAATTGCTTAAGCTGCTGTGAAGACCACATGACCTTCCCAAACTGTACTAGTGCCAGGCAAAAAGTAAAATGATATTTTCTTTGTTAATATAATATACTTGCATAGCAACTGTGTCAAACAGATGCTTGACTTTTTCTGCTAAAAGGAATGGGTAACCAGCTAATCAAAATGTATTGTGCTACTCTGAGTCTATTTATTCATGCTGTGAAGGTATCTCAGATTTTGTTTTATCATCAAATTATAATTTTGGAGTATTTGCTACAAAATTACAGCCAGCTGAACAACATTTATTAGGTGATGGTGTTACAGGTTACATCTCTTTGATATCTTATCTGGAGAATTGCTTCAGGTCACAAATGGAAATTAATTGCTGGTTGTTACTTTCCTGTTAACTGGCTAGATCTACATTGCCATAGTTTGCATGACTGTCAGAGTTTGCTCAGGGGAGGCTTAGTTCTGGAATAACAAGGGCAATGCAGGTCAAGCATGTTGTGTGTTGGCAGAAATACAAGACCCAGTTCTGAAATGAGCTTCTGTCACTACCATAAAAATTACAGTATACTTGGAAAAAAATCTGATTTTCACATTTACATTCCACACCAAGGCATAAGTGCATAAGTAAAAAACAGCAATCTGATATATCAATAAATGTTTATCTTTACTGCTTGTGTTGATTACAGATTTTATTTAAAAACTCCCAATCATATTTCATTTGTTAATACTGGCTCACTTTAAATGTTTCATTTGAAATATCTTCAGGTTCACCAACTTGCAGCAAGTGTAGTGACACTTAAAGAGTTCCCAGCAGGTGACTTCTGGTATGGGGATCGCATCTGGCTCCTTCTGGAGGGCAAAAGGGTCCACCCAGATTGGGGATGGTAGGAGCTGCTGGTAGCTGGACATATGTGGTCCAATTAGGAGACTAAACATAGATCCCAGAATGCTGGAAACCTGTAGAACAGTACAGAAACCAGAAGTATGTAATCTTTTTTGAGGGGGAGTGAATAATGAATATTTTTTTATGTTCTGCTCTAATTTCAAGAAATGTAAGAATGTTCTGAATGTGAAATCCTCCATTTCAAGAAATGGTGCATTTCAAGACAGCTGAACATCTAATCACAATTCATCATACCTAGTAATCATCATAAAATAGCCCCTTATACCCTGTTTTTCAAAATGCCTGGGTTGAAATATCAGTATGGAGTTGAGGCTGTATGTGGCTACAGGTAAGACTGGGAATGTGATGCCAGGAAGTCTAAGAGACTCACTTTTCACAGTGAAATGTTACAGTCACCTCATTTCACACATTTAGAAACCATTTCTTTCTCTAGTTGAACTCCACAGGATATGTATACTTACCCAGGGGCAAGCAATTTAGAAAGAGGACTTGTCTTTCTTTCACTTCAAGACAAAAGTGGAAAAATGTTACATAGTTGCAGAGTCTCTGACTTAAGCCATAAAACCAATTTTGGAAAACAAACAAACAAGAATCACTGATTAAAATCATTGGTCTCCAAAACACAGAAACTCTGTGGGTTAAATTTGCATCCTTTTAATCATTCCTGCCGCATGCCAGGGCACATCAAAGCTATTTTTCTCTATTATACTTACAATTCTCTCAGCTTCCAATAAAAAGAGAACACAATGTAGAAAGAAAATCCACTGTCTATAACTAATCACATATAATGAACCTCACATTATCAGAAGTCCAACTTTTTAGTGTTCTTTCATGTTTGATTTTACAGAAGTCACTTCATTTATCAAGATGCTCTTTTGATAAAGAAGTAAGTGAGATATTTTCCAAAGCCCTTGGAATGCAACATTTATAATCCAGTTAAAGAAATTGCTTAGGCTCCAAGACAGACAGAATGTTATTTTTATTCTGTAATAGCAGAACTCAATTTTTCTGAACTTAAAGTATGAATGAATTTCCAGCATTCAAATTATTTCACAGACTCACAGAATCACAAAATGGGTAGTGTTGTCAGGGATCACAGTGGGTCATGTGGTCCAAACTCCCTCGTCAAGAGGGATTATTGTAGAACATACTGCACAGGATTGTGTTCGGACAGATCTTGAGTATCTCCAGTGAGAGAGACTCCACAATCTCTCTGAGCAATCTGTTCTAGTGTATGGTCACCCTCACAATAAAGTTCTTTGTCATATGCACATGGATCTTCTTGCGTATCAGTTTCTGCCTGTTGTCTCTTGTCCTGCTGCTCAGCAACACCGTTTTCTTTCTCTTCACACCCTCCCTTCAAATACTTACAGAAAATTATGAGGTTGCCTCAGTTTCCTCTTCTTGAGGCTGAAAGGGCCCCACTCCCTCAGCCTTTCCTTGTAAGAGATATACTCCATCCAGTCCCTGAATCATCTTTGCAGCCCTTTGCTGGACCTGCTCCAGGAGCTCCATATCTCTCTTGTACTGAGGAGCCCAGAACTGGACACAGCACTCCAGATTTGCCTCAACCCTCTCAACCCTCAACCAGGTTTGAGTAGAGGGCTGGGATCACCTCCCTGCTGGCAGTGCTTTTCCTAATGCATCCCAGGATATCATGGCACACTTCTGGCTCAAGCACAGCTCGTTGTCCACTAGGACTCCCAGGCCCTTCTCTGCAGAGCTGCTTTTCAGCAGGTTGGCTCCCAGCCTGTGCTGGTGCATAGGGTTATTCCTTCCCAAGTGCAGGATAGTGCATTTGCCTTTGTTAAACTTCAGGCATTTCTTTGCTGACCATCTCTCCAATTTGTTGAGGCCCTTCTGAAGGGCTCCACAGCACTCTGGGGTATCAGTTGCTCCTCACAACTATATGTCATCAGCAAGCTTGCTGAGGAGGCACTCTACCCCTTCATCAGTTATTTGAATAAGCTGTGGAAGGCCAATGTCTTAGAGCAGTAATAGAAGAAGAATTTAAGTTGCAAGTACTTTGTGTTTACTGGAGTTAACTGTATTTCTCTCTGGCCTAGAAGGATCATAGGGGAAGGTACAGTCATTGATATATCTAGATTCTGTCTAGATATGACTCAGAAATACTGATTATATGATCATAATCTACAGATCATAGACTTGTAGTAAAAGCATTTAGCTACAAAATAGGAGTCCCAAGTTTAAATCTTCATTTAATGATTTCAAATGAGGACATGAACCTGTATTTCTTCCATTTCAGTATCCTATGATCAGTATCCCTCTCAAAACAAGTTTTACACGATGTCTGAGAAAATAGGAAACTAACTTTGTAACCTGAATCAGAAAGAAGAGAATTACAAGCCCTATCCCACATCAGCAAGACAAGTGTGATAACCACAAAATTATGTCTTACTAAATGGAGAGAAAGGGAAGTACTCGTATTCGTTAAAACACAACTTCCCTCCTCACCTCCCATCCCTCTCAAACTGCCCCCTTCCCTCAAAAGCATATCTTGTCAGATCTCATTCCATCTAGAAGCGTGAAATGTGCTGCAAATCTGGAAATACTCAGACGCGGAGGGGTGGGGCTTGGCTCGGCGGGGCTTCCCTCTTGCATTTAAAGACAGGGCTTACAGGGAGCGCGGCGAACAGGAGAGGGCAAACAGGGTCGCAGAGAGGCATTCTTGACGTAGTTAGCGCAGCAGTTCGCGCAGGCAGGTTGAGCAGACAGGGCTGTAGGCGCTGGTTGGTAGGTGGCTTTTCTTCCTCTTCTTCCTTCTCTTCCTCCTTTACCCTGTCCTTCTTACCAATTAGTGTGAATAAACGGTCCAAGTCTGCTGGCAAAAAGAGCGTGCTTGTTCAAACAGCGCCTCTGTTGAAGGACGTGGCGGTGCAGACTTCTGATGGCCTCGATTGTAGGGAGTGCTTGAGCCTTGTTGCCCCGGAGGGTAATACTAAAAGTACCTGTGTCCGTTGTGACCAGGTGGATGACCTGCTCTGTCTGGTGGCAGAGCTTAAGGAAGAAGTAGATAGGCTTAGAGCTATTCGAGACTGTGAGAGAGAGATAGACTGGTGGCGCCGTGCTCTCTCTCCTATTAGGAATGGTTCTCTGGGGTCAGAGGAGCCTGGACTTTCTGACCTCCCTTCAGCTCAGGCTGATGGAGGCAACCTTGAAACTGAGGATTGGGTGACGGTCAGTTCTGAAGAGGGGGAATCAACTTCCCTCCTGT
>VXBA01000138.1:1802-108479 GCA_013399895.1 Serilophus lunatus
GCCCCTTCTCTAAATACAACAGAACACGAAATATTCTTAGGAAACTTAATATATCACATGGCACTGCCAGACTGCAGAGATATACATTTAACAACAGAATGCCAACAACATTTTCATTTTTAGCCCTCTTATCCTGTGTTTGGAAAGTTCTTTTCCACAGTAGACTATAGTTCCCATTCTTTTCCATAGTAGGCTGTAGTTATTGTGATTTACAAATGGGCAATTCATCATTAATGGATTATATTCCCCCAAAATTGACTACTTTTTTCTTTTTTAATAAAGAAAGGCCAACAGTGGATACTATCTCAACCAGTTTCAGTACAGAGTAAGTCACCTGAAGATGACAGACAGAGGTATGAGCTTTACAACTGCTGTGTATAATTGATGGGGAGCCTCACACTGATCTTGCACACCCTGACTTGTGCCCTACTCCTGCTCCTGTTCTGTCTGTCCTTGTGGCACACTGAACTGGTAGAGCCTAAATTCTTTCCTATTGTTTGAAAAAAAAAATAGTAAGCAAGCGTTGATCCTTGTTATTCCAAGGAAGTCTTAATTCTGATGGAATGTTCTATCTAGCATACTAAGTAGTGCTGACCTCTGGAAAGAAAGAAGGTAAGGTAACAGGTTTCTTTGCAGTACCAGACAGTAGCACCCAGCACTGGATGGTTTCTAACAGTTTAGGTGACAAAGAAATAGATAGTGTTTTGAATTTAACTTGGCCTAAATGTTCCCGAGTGAAAGTGCTTGATAAAAACAAGCACAAAATTTAAGACAGGCAAACATTGAGCTGCCACCCTCTGGAACGTGGGTACCATTACACTGCCGGGCCCACACGCCTTTGGCCTGGATAAACACACAGAGCTGTGGGGTTGGGCCTGGGTGTTCAAATCCCTTGGCTAGGGAGTGGACATGTGGCTGTGTTCACTTAATTGTTCAGGGGCATTATTATTCATTTAGTTCTTCAAGGGTTTGTATATTGATAATACGGGAGGTGGGTGAATTTAGGATAAACTGATTTCACAGTTTATCAAGGATCTGATCTGTAGGCTCCTAAATTTCTGATGCTACTTATGTGGATAAGAAAGATACAGGGACAGACTACAAGATACTTCACATGTTAAGCTGCAGTTGGGAAACTTCTGAAATAGTGTGTATGAAAGTCTGATAGAGATGATCAAATAGTTACTTTTGTGCAGAATGAAAGCAAAGACATTAAGGAGTTTTTATGAAATAAAAGGGATTTTCAGTATACAAAAAAGTGTGACAGCAAGTCACAGCTTCTGTGATAGGAGCCCGACTACCAGCGAAAGTTTGCTACTACAGTTAAAATTATTCCTGATCTATTTTAAGGCCATATCTGACAGCTGGGGGGAGGGGGGGGGGAAGGGCAAGAAACTTAATGTGTTATCAGTATAATCATGCCTTGCAAACACATTCTGGATCTCACTTTAGTTTTATATTCTTTTAGATGGATTTTGAACATTAGAAGATTTTTAAAAACTTCAAACTGGAGTAGAGTTTTAGGGCTGTTTTATGAAGTAATGTGATCAGAGGATTCAGCCCGACAAAGGGAGTTTAAATAGCTTTGATGGTACACATTAGAAATAAATGGGAGCATTGGAAGAGTAAAAAAAATATTGGCAATTAGCATGTCAGAGTAGCAGCTGATCTAACAATTACCTACATAAATTATAACATCTTCGAGTAACCACAGCCTGTGTTCTGGTAAACATTTATGTGAGAGAAGATTGGAAATCGCATGCTGTAGTGAAAAAAATTAGAAATGTGTGCTAGGAATTAGGCACACTGATTATCCATGAGTGAACATTGAGGGCATTCAATTAGATTAGTTCCAAGTATTTAATATTTAATTAAAAATTCTTTTCTTTTTAAATTGTGCTAGCAGATTGGTCATAAATCTAAGGGAAGCACTTGAGATACTTCAAAAATATCTCTTTGAAATGTCTATTGATTCCTTTAAGGAAAATGAACACTAAAGCAACTGGAAAGAAAGGGATGAATTGAAGCAAAGAAAGATACAGTATCAAGGGAAAAAACCAAAACAACCCGTGTTAAAAGGGGGGAAAAAAAGAATAGGTAGAAAAAAGACTACAAATATTTAAGTCAGTCTCCAAATCAGCATATATTTTAAAAGAAGTTGTTCCCGAGATCTTGCAGCAGATTTTTTGCAGGGAAACTTGAATTCCTTAGCAACAAAGCGGCTCCAGTGGCAGCGCATTGCAATGAGCTTTTGTTTACACGTTCCCTCTCCAGCCATTGCCAGGCTGGAGGGCTGCGGAGGGAAGGGAAGGGAAGGGCCCGCGCATGGGCTGGCACGGGATTAGCAGCACAAAGGGTTTGCTCATGCACACACCGCCTGTTTACACGCTGGGATGGAATTGTTCAACACGAGCTGCTCTTTGAGTGCTGCCACGATACTGTGCCTACTCATTTGTGCACCTTCTCAGGATTTACACATTAATTTCACTTGCCATGCAACCACAGACAGAAGTGTAGTATGAGCTTTTAAAAATGGATTGGCACGTATGGGGAAGAGGAAAGAAAGCCTTAGGGTTAAACAAGTTGGGGATTTTGAGAGATAGAATGAGGCTGGCTTTTTTTGGTTTGCTTTGTTCGTTTATGGGGTTTTGTTTTTTTCTTTTAAAGAAGGCATTAAGACAACAGATACAGTAGGAACAAATTAGTCTATTGATGGAAAGAACATCCTTGTTTTCTTGAGTATAGAGCGTGTTGTATTTAATATTTTTCAGAATAACACATAACTGCTATTTCTGTGGCAGCAAATCCTCACCTTCTGCACGCTCCTAGAGCGAGCCAATAGGAAGGAAGCAGGAGGAAAATAGGGTAAACAGACAAAAACTAATCATCCTATTCTTGAAGTCTGTTGCCAACCACACACAGATGATTTCTCCAGGTTTTTTGGTGGGATTTTTTGGGGGATTAATAAAATACGGAGCTTTGTGCAGATAATTCTTGTTGATGAATGTCTGTGAAATTTTTAAAGGCAAGATCTAAACATTTGCTCAAACCAGCCTGGCAAAAAATTAGGTGACTTGATGAGCCAGATATTTAAATTTTATTCCAAATCATTTATAAGCCAGCATCTTAATTGATGTAAAAAAAATTGATAAAGGGTAGTAAAAAAGTAGCCTTTCAGTGCAATAATACACATTCACGTAATTAATTCTGAAAGGAAAAAAGATATATATATGACAAGAAACTTGACCTGAATAATAGATAACCAGCAATAATTTTCTGCTTGTTTTCAGACTTGAAAAATAATAATTTAGCCTGAAATTCAGTTACTAAGCACAGTTGTCAGCCAAATAAAAAAGCTCCTTTTTTATTCCTGTTTCCCCCCTCTCTGTAGAACAGTTACAATATTTATAATACTTATTTTAGAGAAAATTCTGTGAGGCATAATTCTTAAATTGCTCCACCTCATGTTCATTTGATAGTCCGTGCCAATTGACTTGACAACAGTCAGTCTGAGCCTACTAGGATAGGTGAACTATCTCCTCTTAGGATGTAGAGGACACTAATTTATATCTCCATGTTCTTTGTTTGAATTCAGGGATTTGTGTGTCAGGTGGGTGTGTTACCCAGTGAGCTGGTGGTGATCTTTGGTGACAGATTGTCAGTCTCTCCTGTTAAAGCTGATAACTCTGCACACTGGCTTGAGCACTGCCTGGTACAGGGAATCACTGATCTAATAAGCCAGTAGCCTGAATTCCAAGAGACAAGATCAAGATTCTTGTACATAACTAAACTGTTGCATTAGATACCATAATCTCACCAGGTGATTTAGGTAGCAAATCAGGTAGAATGGAAAGACAGAATGAGACTGAATTTATGCTTGAATTTAGTATATGTTCCCACCTTGGCTGTATTGTTTATTCTAGACATACAAAATGTTTTCTCGTGATTCTGACAGAGGGTTGAATTTTTGTTGTAAAGAGTTAATTTTATTATAGGAGTTCACTATTTTTTTATTTTCTGCAGAGATCCACTCTCTTCTGAAGTTTCATCTCCTACAGAGTCACATGCCAAGGTAACAAAGCCAAAACTAAGTTGGTTAATTTGTTTTCTAGAATAGTTAATTCTAGAATAATAATGACTTTTGGTTTTGAGGCTGTGCTACACTGAGGACTTAATGAGGAGGAAGCCAGAAGGAAGTGGTGCCTAAAGCAGTGCTCCAGGGACAGTGTTACCACGGTTTCTCAGTGCCTCTGGTGCTTAAGTGGATTTATATCATGTTTAATTTTTCTATTCTAAGTTTCCTCTTCTACAGAGCACTGATGGAAGTGTCCAGTGTTTAGAACATCAAATTAAGAATTCCAAGTGCAAAATTGAGAGCAGAATTAATTTCCTGCTTTCTTCCCTTCCCTCCCTCAGCTGAATAATACTAAAGGCAGTACTAGTGTCTTATAGATGTAATAAACAAGTAGTCAGAGTAACTGAATATATGAGACATAATGGAAAAATGATCTCGAGATTGGGAACAAACTAATAGTCTGTAATTACAACTATATTGACTCTTTTAGGGGGTGAACTAAAGCTTCCAAAATGCCATCTGCAGTTATTATCAGAATACAGTACAAACCCTTCTAATTTTTGAAGAATGTTTGGGTGAAAGTAACAGAAATATTGTTAGAACTTCCTCCTACAGGGCATTTACAAGATGACAATAATGCATAAAATGTTTTTGAAGGCACGATAAGCATTTGTAAAAGAAATGCACTCTGATGACAGTCCAATAATTAATACCTTGGTAACAGCTGAGAGCCTTGCTTGTGCATAGATTTCTTTTGAGTATGTGTGTAAAAATTCCCACAAGTCAATGACTATTGAATGTATTACAATCAGGGCATACAGACATAAGAGTTGCAAGATAAAGATGAGTGCAAATAAAACTGAAAAATGATTTTCAAACTTGCAAAAGTATCTTTGAGTCTGGATATGTGAAAAAAGAAAAAACCCCACCATACTAGCAAAAAATAATTCCTAACCAATTAAGAAACATAAATCATTACTTTCTGAAAAAATCTATAGGTGTCCAACCAGAAGAAAAGCGTGTCTACACCCATGGGTCAGAACAGACCATACTCTGCAAGTAAGGGAAAAAGAACAACTTCAAGGTATATCAGACTTCTCTTTTGGTTTGTCATAAAAAATTCTAGTTGCTATTTTTGTCTACCAGGTTATTTTATTCATGTATGCTTCTATATTTATACAAATAAATGTATCAAACTTTTGGTCCTCCTCAGTCAGCTCCACCATGTGGCTGTCTCTGTTTACTTGCACCAAAAGTTAGCAGTGAACATAAGTGATTAATATTACACCAATGAAACTGTTGCTTTCTGCTTCAGCACTTCTAAACTCCATAAGCTCCTTCAGTGAAAGAAGGAGATCCTGGGACCAAATTTAAACTGCCACAAGATATGGCCTAATACCAAAATAGGATGAAAATTGTCTGCAAGGTGGCAGAACATGGAATTAACACAGGCTAAGGTTGTCATTCAGGACTTGGAAGTCACTGCAGAGCCTTCAGATCTCTCATGGGCAGTTCAGGGGAGCCTGTCAGGCCGGTACCGCACCATGAGATTTGGAGTGGAATTGTGCAGACGCAGAACCTGTGGGGTGAACCCAAATTTGTGGGAGAAAAGAGCTAGAAGAAGTTTGGAGGTTGCACTGGGATGAGGCTATATTGGAATAATAATAACTTAGGAGCTTCAGATCCTCAGAGAACTAATGTCACCTAGCTATAAAAGACAGCTGAGGTGACGTGTTACCTTGTTTTGGTTTTATGAAAACTTTGATATGCAACTTCTGGGATCAGTGAAGTTTCCTGGGCCAGGCATACTGATGCAGAAGTTGTGGTGAGGTATGAGTACAGCCAGGGAGGACAGAATTCTACAAGTTACTGTGTGTATGGGAAATAACAGAAATTAAACCAAGGATAGTAGGTAAAGGCAATAGAACATTCATCTATTTCTTTCTTTTACTATAATTTAGTTATGAATTTGTCAGATGAGAAGACCATGCCAGAATCTTTTCAGTAGAAAATAGTAGTGGTTTTTCTGCCTTCTCCATTATAGTATGTAAAATCCTGTCATTGTTTATCTGGAATGTGGTAAAGGTATCTTACATAAAGAAAATGAGCAATTGCTATCAATGCATCTTTCATATGAATGCAAATAATGAAATTACATTAGGTAAATAACTGTACACTCATAAAAATAGCAAATATGTTCTATTTTTTGGGGAGTTTTAGATTATAAGTTTAAAATCTAGGGTTTTCTTATTTTTTAGTTCAAAATTAAGAAACATGGAAGTACAAGGTGGTGATGGTGCTGCAGTACTGGAAGATTCCATAGGTTTTTCTTTAACAAAAGCCATAAGCAAAATTGAAGAAAAACTAAAGAAACGAGGCTTACCAGATTGTCAAGAGGATAATATTGTTCCAGATATTGGAAATGAAATGGGAGCAAGTAAGTTTCCTTCCATGGTTAGTGCTTTTATTCTTACTTCATGACTATTAGAAATGGGTTTTCCTGTGGGGGAAAAAGTAGTTTCTGTCAGAATTACAGGGAAAGTTCTGAAGCCCTTAAGTTAAAGAAAAAGGGAAAGGTTTTTCATCTTTGCATAGTTCTAGAGGAAGATCAGATCACACAACAATGAATAATTATGTGGAAAAGTGAATTTTTATCTTAATTTCCACCTTTGTAGGGAGATGTGTGGATGGTTACATGTGTTGAATATGTGCATAATATTTGATTAATTTCACTGGAGAAATAGAAGTACATGATGCTAAGCTTGTATTTCCAAAAAGATGAGCTTTGGTCCTTTGCACAGACTCTGTCTTGAGGGGGAAAATCCTTTCCTCTGACCAGTGCTGTGGACCATAGCAAGTGGCTCAAACAAGGGAATGTTTCAGCTACAGTGCTTGAATGGCAATCCTCCAGATACTTTCCCACTCTGAATGGTGTGTTTATGTGAAACAGAACAGGAAAGGGATTGCAGCATTTACCAGTGAGGCCCAAGGAATGATGTGCATCTGTCTTTTTGGCTCTGGTGTGATGAAAGTGAGTTCCTGTAGTTCCTTACAATGCTAAAGCAAGGACAAAGTCAGCGATTCACCACAGTAGCACAAAGTGCCTGAACTCTTTTAATCTAGCAGTTTGATGTCAACAAGCATTCCAGCACAGGAATAGCTTGGTTTCTAACCTCGTGTAATTCTGTGCACATCTTCTGTTACCAAGTCTCCCTAAACAGATCATCAGCTATATTTTTTATAGTTCTTTCTCCTGAACTAAAAAATTACTTCGATTTACATTGGCAGCTTACACCAAATTAATTCAAAGTAACTCAAGAAGTTATTACTGCTGCCAAGTAATCAGCTCTTGCCGACCAAGGGCATATATTTGAGTATTGAGAATTGTTTCTGTAACTTTAACAACTAAATGAAAATACTCTGGATTGACTTTTGCTTTTTACAGTTGATATTGACTGTTTAGAACACTCTTGAGTACCTCCTTAATATGGTAAATAAGCTATTGCAGAGCATTCCAGCATTGTCAGACTCACAGAACTGTTACAGTGGTCACAAAGAAGCTGACATAGGTGTTAAGCAGGACCTGTTAAGAGAGAGCTGATCCCTCAGTGGTAATCTCCAGTAAGAGATTCCTTAGGCCAACATGTTGATGAGGTTCCATAGCATTGTCCTTTCCTTGAGCTTCCTCCAGTGTTATTCCTGGACCTAGGTTCCCTGTCTTTGTGTCATTTACAGGTTACCATAGTAAAGCCATTTTTCTGCCAATACAGTAGTTTACACATGATTTTTCTCAGGTTTTTCTGTGGGCAAAATACCTGAATGTATTGTTGCACTTCATCTTAATCTTCATATTATCTCAGGAATTCAAGATGTCTGTCTTTCCTCTTAAGAGTACCAGTGTCCCAAACATACTTTTCTTGTTTACCATTCCCTACAATGCTGGTTACCTTTTCACCTGGGACCATCTTATAAAATGATACTCCTCCCCCTTATCAGCCCCATCAGGTGATTAAAATTGACCAATTAGGAAGCTAATTGTTTAATTATCTTGTGAGAATTCAAAGGTTTTTGGATCACAGGCAAGTCCCAAGACTAAGCTGGTTCTAGTTGTGCTCTTGAATTTTCACAATTTTAACTACTAAGTGCTCTTAATGGCACACAGCTGACTAAGACAGAAGTTATCTGGACTAATAACTGAATAAAAGAGGAAACAATAGTAAAAGGAAGAAGTTTTTAGAGGTAGTGGTATAGCCCTAGATTGATCTGTCATGGAGCTTATACATTGTTCACAACAGCTAAATGATAGCTAGTAAAGAAATTTGTATATGGAACTGATTTTATGATGGTTAAAACTCATGTTGAAATATTGCAAAAGAATCTTATGAGGGAGGTGATAAGAGTACAAGTTTATATTCTGTATTAAAGACTGCAAATTAACACTGATAGAAAACCCAACTTTCCCGTTACACCTACTTGGCAACAAATGCACCTACTACACAACTCCAATTACACCTACTACTGAGCTGGACTTTGTTTAGTTATCACAAAGTAAAATGTCTCCAAAAGCATAACCTTATTGCCTGTTGACAGTGGAAAAGGCAAACTACTTGTTAGAAATCTTTCAAAAGATAACAGAAAACAAAATACTGTGCTGTTACCATTATGCTATTATATAATTGATGCTACCCCATCTCAAGTATTGCACACAGTTCTGCACACCCCATCTCAAATCCAGGATGTAGAACTAGCAAAGATGTGGGTGAGAGTGTACAGTGGCAATTAGAAGTGTGGAACAGCTTGAATTTGAATCTTCAGTTTGAAAACAAAACAATTAAGGGCAATATGAAAGACCTGTAATGAAAACAGTAATGGTAAAGGGAAAGCTGTCTTTCTGCAATGCAAACACTAGTAAATGCCACCATTAATTGGATTTAAAGCAAGCTAGACAAAGTGTTTCTCTTTCACATAATGCACAGTTAAATTAGCCAGTTCATGCCACAGGATATTGTGAATGCCAAACTACAGTATGTTTTGTGAGAAAATCAAACAACTCAATAGTATAGAAATACCTGAAAGGGCATTAAATGTGAGGACTTCAATAGGGTCTCCATCTCCATAGCCATGAGTTACCAGCAGCTAGCAAGGATATACAGGAGGAATAAAAGTCAATCTGTATCTTATGTTTTTCATGGTGTTTTTCCTGAATCCTACTTATTGATCTCTGCAGAGCTACAGCTTAACTTGCAATTGACAGTTCATAAGGGAGCTGAGTGAAATTAGAATAATTGCTGTTACAGCAAATGAACACATGTACTCATCCATTCCTTCACTCTCAGCTCCAGATACTCCTCCACTGTTATTTTCCCCTTCTAACTGTTGTGTATAATGGTTATTCCTGTGTTGCTCAACTTGACCCTCAAACTGTTTCCATGCTTTGTGCCTGTGGAAGTTCAGGGGGAGTTCCTTGTGAATAATCTGGGGAATAGGAAGTAAAAGAGCAAACTGTTCACACACAGCTTGTTTTGTCATAAAAGTCCATTTCTTAGCTGTCCAAGAGCAAGAAAGTACTTCATTTGGAAAAAACGTCTGATTAAATGGATTTCATTTTAAACAGTGTACTTTAAAAAAGCATGGACGGCTGTGTGGGAGGGGTATTTACCTATTAGGAGGGTTTGCAGTCTACATTGAATTCCTTGTGCACAGTTTAAAATTACTTTGGCTTTAACTGCACAAATTGCAGCTACAGATGGATTGCAATGGAGCCATGCCCTACAATGTAGTTTTCTTGAATTCAAACTCAAGAAATGCTGCAATGTACAGCACAGTATGATGCAAGTTTTCAGTAAATTTCAATTTTGAGAATTATGCGTCTTTTACATTATAAAGATGTCAAGTTCAGTCATTAGAAGAAAAAATCTATACAAAGCTTTGCCTGAGAATGAGAAACTTGCAACATTTTTTTAGAAACCTGAGTTTCCATTTGCCTGTTTCTCTTTAATCATTATAAACAATGTGAAGTGTTTCTAAAAATAAGAACATGAAAGTGAGTTCTTAGTCTTGTTTCTTTTCTGCATAGAACAATGGGTACTTGTGGATATTAAATGTTAGTTTTTATGTTCACAGAAACTCAAATCAGATTTCTTAAGGCAAAGTTACGTGTTACGCAGGAAGACCTGGCAAATGTAGTGTTTGAGTGCAGGAAAAAGGTAAGAGCTAAATTTTCTTATCTGTAGAAATGTAGTAGGTTCCTCTTCAACAAATAATCACAGAATTCTCTCCACCTTTCAAGTTCTAAAGAATCAAGGATAGTAATTTCTGTGTAAATGTGATCTTGGGCTAAAAGCTTGTGAAATACACTTACTGAAAAAGAATTTGAGGCAGGGAATAACCACTGGGAATGAAGACATGCCCCAGCTGTAGGGACACTGTGATGCTGCAGAGAGCCCAAACCACCACTACTGCGAAGAGGAGCATTACCAGAGCCTGAGAAAAAGGAGGAGGAAGCAGTAGTGATGAAATACAGATTTTGGTGTACAGAGAGTAGACAGTGGTGCCCACAGCCAGATGATAGGGGGAGAGGGATGTTTAGGGCAGAATGGGACATAGGAAAGCTTGGGAAGTACAGTTAGGTGCTTTCTGGGTCACCAGTGGATCAGTGTGGAAACGGCTGATCTGTGAATCCACTTTAAGTGGAATATTGTAATTAAAACAGCTATGAGGCTTTCTCTGTTCTTAAGAGTACAACTGATGCAGTTGTATTTGCAGTTGTTATTGATGCAATATCTGGAATTGCATATTTGGGCAGATCAGGCTGAACTAAAGGCACAGTGAAGCTACACTGATATTTCACTGTTACAGGGTACAAGTGAGCTTATGATCAGCACTGTCTGGCAATGTATTTTCAAGTGATGCTCAAACATCTCTTGAACTGTAAAACCTTAAATAGCTTGTATCTGCCTGCCAGAGGGAACACTGTTTATCCACGTATGTGTAATCAAGAAATTTTCCACAATTAGACTATTTAGTTGTGGTCTCAGCTTCAAAATGCTTTTTCCCATGTATTCCCCAGGCCCAAATGTGATGATGACATTCAGAACATACGGCAAAACACCTATATATTGTCTCTCAAACTTTTCATTTACAGTTAAAGAGCATGATGATTATAATAAGTTATTTGAGATTAAGTACATGAAGAAAATCTTAAGAAACAGTTAGATTTTTATATCTATATTTTGTTTTTATCAACGCAAGTGCTTCTGCATTTCAACACTCTTCTGCTGTGATCAGAAAGTTGTTACACTTGTTTTAAAGACATTTTCTTTTTCTAATCAAATTCTGTCAGTAGCTATTGAACTGCACCATTCTATGCCAAGACCACTACAGAATTCAGTTACTGTAGACAGATGACAGAATACAACCTTGTACCTATTCTTGTCCTACTCCCATATCACTCTGTATGCAAACGTATCATTTTGGGTATCAGTTTCTCTGGTGTGAAAATAACTTCATTACATCAGAAGGTCACAAAAAATTTATTTTGGCAAAGCCTTGGGGTAGATTCTGGATTTGGTTCCAGTCCACAGTCCAATTGTTATAAGGAAGCGGTAAGTCCACTTTAACTATAAAGATTTGAGAGTTTCTGAGGTGCACGTGGCCACATGACATTTAGGGTAAAGCACACAGATTTCTATGTGGGAAGCTTGTTTTCTAAGGGGCTGAGAGAACAGCAGAGAGAGACTTGTTTTCAGAGAAACTCCATTTCTGTATATGCCTTGATTTCTTTTTTGTAAAGAAATGAAGGACATAATGTGTCTCTGAAATAACATACATTAGTATTCACTTATAAAGTTTGAAAGGTTAGAAAAGAAAAATGCCTTGAATTATAATGCTTAATGTGGGATGTAATTGCCACTAGGTCATGAATCTAATAAGGGATTCACTTGATGTTAAGGGAATCTTAAATTTGAATACTTGATGTATCCTGGATCATTAGCTTGCTTTTAAGTCAAAACCAGATAATCTCCTAAAACATAATGGATTGGTTTGTCAGTAATTACATTCTCTTCTTTTTCCCATAATTTTTCTTAATGTGTGCATTTAGCTATTCTCACAAAAATGTCACAAAATATCTATGTCCCACTGTTATTCATATTCTTCTATAACACTTTGATATTTCTCAAAACCTTTGAGCTATGAGAAATTAAATGTTTTACATACTGCTACAAGACAGTTTCAAGTAAAAGGCTGTAGAAAATTAAATGAGGGAAGTGTTACTGTTTTTTTGAAGTATTATCCTGGTAAGAAAGTGCTTCATTTTCTTAGTTTGTCTTACTTGTTGTCATGTAATTTTTAAAAACGTATCTCTATCTATAGTACGTATACTTTTACTGCCTTTTATTTATGGGACATTATTACTGCATTATTCTCCTCCTTCCTTGCAATGATTTAGTTGGGGTTTTTTGCTAATTACTACCAAACAGGATGATGAAAATCAGGATTTAGAAACTCGGCTTAAAGATACTGAAGAAGAAAACACCAGACTGCAACGGACAATCAGTTTGCAGCAGTCTCACACTGAGAAGTACAAAATGTTGTCACAAGAAGCAAACAAAAAAAGTGAAAGGCTACAACAAGAGGTCATTGCACTAGAAAAGGTATTGCAGATATTGGTCTTGTTTATTTTCCAAAAGGGAAAAAGCCCAACATCAAATCACCCCCTGTACCTTAGTGTGATAGGTCCATATCCACTGATCCCGGTAGCATTTCAATCTCTGTTAACAGTTTTAGAGGTTGTATTTTTAAATGGTCTAATCAATTTTTTATTAAAGGAAGAAATAATGTATTTTGCTAACTGCTTTTCTTCTGCTTCTACAGTCATATATTCCTGTATTTTAAAATTAAACTCCTGTATAAAAGACCCACAAGAGACAAAACAACCTTTTCAGAATCTGCTGTCAAATTCACAAAGGAATCCTGAAAAATACAAGGAACTCTTTTTTCTGGTTGTAATTGAAATTGTTAAAAAATTACTTCTGTAGTAAGAGTTCTAATGTAAACTGTAGAACGTAGTGAACAGTTTTCTAAAAGGCACCTGCAGCCTATATTAGTGTTTTCTGCAGGTAGAGGAAAGGATGTGTCTTTGTTCTTGAAAGTGGGCTTTTGGCAAACCAGCTGCTCCAGTTTGGATGAATCCAAGTTAATGTGGCTGCTGCTGCACCCACACATGCACAGTGTGTCCATGCCTGGCACAGCAGATGGCTGCATACACACCTTGGTTTGTTTGGAACTTAATCTTAAGGGCAACGTGTGTTTTTTAATTACTCAGAGCTAGAGAGATTCAAAATCATGCAATATACATAGTATTGTGTAGTACATGTAAAACAACGTTTCACTTAAAAATTTTGGGGAAAAGGAACACAACTTAGCCTAGCAAAGTCTCATTATACGTCTCTTAAATCATACTATGCATTTGTGTAGGCATGCTTGTGTCTTAATGCTTTGTAGTTCTGGCATTTTAAAGCTAAAATGGTCTTTGTGTTCTTACTGTGCAGATACCTGGAGGTTTTAAGTTTCCTTACATAATTACCATGATGGTGATTCTGTCAGGAAAAATATTCAGTAAAAGTACTCATAATACTCAGCAGCTCACAGTAAATAGAACTAAGAGAATTTTTAAAAGTCATATTTTTAAAAGTCATATAGTCCCTTCTGTTAAAACAAGACAGGACAGATTATATCCAAACTATCCTGGACATAAGTTTGTTTAACCTGTACTTGAAGCCTTCTGTGATGGCAGTTTCCATCCTTCCTTAGTCTATGCTGGTTCTTGCACACAGTCACAGTCAGAAAGTATGTAGGAAATAGCTGTTTGGATGAGAAGTTTATTCACTTCCCCGTGCAGGTACCATATCCAGAATATGGTCACTTCCCTCACTTGTCATTGTTCTGGATTTACCATCCTCAGTTGCTTCAATTATTCCTCACATTGTGAGTTTTCTGGAATTCATCAAGGTCATGATCAATCAGATCATGAGACATAGTGGCAATTCTTTAAAATAGTAAGGCAACAAAAAAGGCAAGTATACATAATTTTCCGTTAATTCAGAAGTTACTTTACACATTTTTCCTGCTGTAAGAAATTTTCTAACTGCAAAAACCATGCATGTAAAAATAATTTTGCAGTTACTGCTTAAATCTCCTTTGGATGTAGGAGTCTGAAAAGTGTTCCATTTTTTAGGTATGAAGTATTATTCAACACTATATAATTAATGTAATGTAGATTAATTCTAGACATATGTTTAAAAGCAATTTCCTGAGAACACAGGCCTGAACTAATGTGTTACTTAACTCTCAAGACTCATACTTTCAGTCTGGAGAAGGTTTTCTGTATAGTTGAGATAGCACAAATATAACCTTTGATTTTAGAGTTGTTGCTTTTATTGTGATTTCTGTTGCAACATAGATGATAGAAGACTTTAGCTGTGATTCAGGCTTCTCCAGACTTATCAACAGATTGTGCAGTTTCATTAATCCCTCAGGTACTTTTTTTGTAGGCAAAGATTCTCACCTGCTTTTCACAATTTAACTGAAACCTGGTAACCGCTTTGTGGTTTTTGCATTTCATTCTTTAGGTGTTTGGTCTCTGTGAATGTTTCTGCTGCAACACCCACCTCAAGCAACAGCTGAATTTTGATGCCCTTGCAAACTTCTCTGCTTTTCTTTCCAGCGTTCTTCTTTTCTGTCTAGTTGATCCAATAAATGCTATCACCTTTCCTGTCTTTTTTTCACCACAGGAACATTCCTTCCTCTGTGTTCTCTCACTTGTTAATTCAGTCTAGTTATAATGTTAGATAATGGTCAGAGGAATACTAAATTTGTGCTCATTCCTTTTGAAGGGTTTTATGCAGGGGGGTTATAATTTGCCTTGGAGAAGGGCTTGATGTTAGAGTAAACATTCCCTCTCAAATGTTTTTTGGAAAGGATAGGTGTTGCAAAGCTTCCTAAAGATAGAAGTGCTGCATATACTGCTTCTGGGAGGAGAGAAGGCCTGCTGGGAGAGTTATTCATGGGTGAGCTCTGTGCCATCACAGCCTCTACTGAGATTCAAGTGCCTCAGCCATGTCAGAACAGTGGAGAAAATCCAGAAATTGAAATGGGATGCAGTATTAAAGCACAGTAGTTTATCCCCCCTGTTACAGAAACATTACATGAGAAAAGTAATCCAGCTTTTACTTAAACTATTGGAGAAGTGGCAGAAACCTTCCCTAGTTACAAAATAAAACTTATTTCAGGTATTTTTAAGATTAAAAATTTGGGAGTCAAATATATTTAACAATATACCCTCAATGGATGACTTGCAAAAAAAATCCTTCATAAAGTATTATATATGACAGTAAATGTCAAAGAGCCCTAAAAGAATTCTTAGAATTCTTTCATTAAATGATAGGATTAGCTGATAAGTAATTTGCATTGCATGCAGGCTATTTTTTTGGTCATTAAATGCTTGAAAGACTATATTCCAAAGGTTTGAATGCTAACGCAGAATAAAATACATAGCATGAAAGATTTAGTTGACTTTATTCACAGCTTCATCATCTTGATACAAGACAAAGAGGTAAATTAGTACTTATTTCTTGGATAAATGATATGGAAATGTTAAGTAACCACCATAGAAGAGGTATGGAATTGAGAAAATAGAACAATTACTCATAAATGAGACAGTCTGAGGGTAAAAGGTTAGCAATCTCCCTCTCTACCTTGAATTGGATAAAAGAATCTCTGTGTCCCTTACTTATTTGATACTTTAAAAAGAAAGTCTGGTTTCTTTTTCATAGACTAGATGTGTTCTTTCTGCCAGAATTAGTGCTTTTAATTTGTCTGTTATCTATACTCCCTAATCTTTAGTCTCATTCTTCTGTTCCTAAACTTGGTCTCTTTTTCCCATTTCCCCATTTACAGCACTATGAAACACTGTCTGCAGAGTCAAGAGGGAACTGTTTCTATTGGTGCCATAAACGCTTGTTGAACTGTTTTCTTCCAGATGAAATAGTTACTATCCTCACCCATCTTCAGTGGGCTGCTTTAACTTCTTGGTGGTAATTGCATATAGTAATCTCTGGGGAAAAGAGGTAAAAGGAGCAAGTGGGAAGAAGCAGCTGGGAACATGAGCCACTGTTCCAAAATCCGCCACAAAGTGGACATAGCAATTATTTTTTCTCTTTTTCTGACTGAACATACAAGGTTTTTCAGTCAGTCCTGTGTTTTACATGATCAGCTCCAAAATCAATCCAAGAGAAGTTTCAAACAAAGATGAGAAAGAGCCTTTTTTGAGATTTCAAAGGAGAAGGAGATGTTTTAATAGTAGAATTGTCTTTGAAACAGATTCTATCTTCAGGCCAAAGAAGTCCACAGACTCTTCAACTTTCAAGGGTGAGCCTTGCTGTAAAATTGCTGTCGATATGGGATTCATTAAATACCATTACTCATGACGTTTGCTTTTATTGTGTTCATCCTTTTCTTCTTAACTAGGAATTGGAGAATCTAAAGCGTGTACAAAAGCAGGCTGCAGCCAGTCAGAGTGCAACAGAGCTTCGCTTGAACAGGGCCCTGGAGGAAGTGGAAAGGTATAAAGTGGAGCTGAATAAACTGAAGCAAAGCAATAAGGTACAGTAGCTTATGAAAGCAGTCTCCAATCTGTAGTCACTCAGTAATGACAGAATAAGACAAAAAGCTTGATCAGCTGTGGAAGCATCATCTCTCTTACAGGCAGTCCCAAAATTAAGTTAGAGCAAGTCACCAAAGGCCCTGATAAGTTATCTTGGATGACACTACCACAACCTATGCAGAAGGAAGAAATGTATAGAATAAAGTTAAAGCCTTTCTGATTTTCCTCATTTGTGTGAAAATGAGATGTGCTCGGAAAGAGGAAGTGCACATACAAACCACAGCTGTTATTGTCAAGATTTTCTTTTATTTTTTTAAGTTTTGATGTGGGAATATTTTGATTAATCTCATTTCTTTTCAAAAAAGTGGTTCCTGTTTATCATTCTATTATGTAATGCCAGGTTTCATTTTTTAAAGCACAACTTTCAAAAGTAATAAATTTCTCCTTTTCTTCCCTTGGTAGGACGTAGCAAACCAAGAACTCAAAACGATCGAAGAATTACAAACTGAAAACAAAAAACTGCAGAAACAAAAAGGAGAACTAATTACAGGTTTTAAAAAGCAGTTAAAGTTAATCGATATTTTGAAGAGACAAAAGGTAAGTACAGGTGAATTTCAGTTAACAACCTCTAGCTAAATGTGTCTGTTGTCAACTAAATTAATCCTGCAAAGTGGAGCACCAGGACTAGGAAATTTCAATCCAAGGGAGCAGCTGCCTCACTTTTATTAGAGCCTATTACTAACATTTTGCTTTGTAGCAAAGGCTGGTCTCCTTTTGAATTGACCCCATTCCTAACTGGGAATGTATCCTGTTATGGTTAAAGGTTATTATTGACTAAGAGGATCTATTTGTTCAAGAACAAACTCTGTTCAGGTAATAACAGCAACTCCCTTTGGTGCTGTGTCAGTAGGACCCATTTTAGCAGATGAGATTTTTTAGTTTTTTCCCTCACACACATTATTTATTGGATCAACAGCTCTAACAGCACAACCACTCAGGAGTGAGCCACTGCATTTTAGACCTGTGTTCTTCCTGGGTTCTCAAAGTGTGCCCCTCTCTATTAATGTTTGTTTCTTTTTATTTATATTCTGAAGTGTTCTGTACATGTACAGTTGTGTCCTGATACAGATATCCTTGTGTGTTGGACAAAAACAAAACAAGAAAAAAAAAAAGAGTACTTATCCTAGGTGTGGCTTTACTCAGATGAAAGTGGGGAGCTGAACTCCATCCTTTGGTAATTCTTGGAATATCTTGCATACTTTGAATCACATACAATGCAGTAACATCACCATGGCTGCATGGGTGTTCCCATCCACCCTGCACTTGCAGTCTCACTGTTTGATTTTACATTCATTTCCTTCTGCATTCCCTCCATTCCTCTCCCTCAGGGCATGAAAGGGCAGGCAGAGGCTGAGATTGAAGGGAGGAGAGGTGGGGTGGTAGAATAAGTGCTGCCAATTCCTGCTGGATGATGAGATCCAGCTTTCATAGAAAGCTGTTGTAGTAAATAGATTAATACTTCAGATAGAATACAGCTAAAAGTGTATTTAACGATCATATTTGATAGAGCTATATTTGATGTCCCTAAAAGAGGGGGTGTTTTACTTGAAAAGAAAAACCTCTGGCATTGCAGAATGAGTAAATATATTTCTCAAAATACATTTTTAGCATAGACCTGTCAGATGAGCTTTGATGGTACAAACTGAAAGAACCTGTGAGTTTACATGAAAGGAAAATAAAGTGAGAGGACTGTATACTAAGATGTTGCCCAAATCAAACAATTTTCCACTCATTAGTTCCATCAGGCATTTAACATACAAATACTTGGGATGTGTGTGTGCAATCATTTGTATCAGTTTCCCTTCTAAGGCTGCATGAGACATGTAGAGCTATGGGCTGCAGAGCTGTCTGGACAGGATGTGAACACCAAAGTGGGTCACCTCCAGCTGCCTACTCTGCTGCACCTCATGCCGTTCATTTTGGGATGGAGTCAATGCACTTCTTGCACTCTCAAATCAAAGCTATAAGAGCTAAGGCAAGCCATGTATGGTGGCTTGTTGAGCAGAACTCCCTTTAAGAAGGGCCAGCTTTAGAGATAAGAAAACAGAACATTTTATTTATCCTTTGAGCACTGCAGTGATCACCAGACATTCTGTAAACACTTTTGAAGCTGTTGAGCCCCTAGAGGAAGAACAGTTCTGTATGAAGTGGCAACTTCAGGGAACAAAATACACACACTTACCCTAAGAACTTGGAATTGCAATATGGAAATATACTCTTGAATCTGGAATACCTGCCCAACACAGGACAAAGGAGGACAGGTAACTGGAATAAGAGGAAGTGGGGCTGCTCATGCATTTCCAAAGCATAAGAATTTTTCTGGCAGTAAGAGGATTCTGAGGAGATCCTGGGAGTTCATCTAACAGCAGCAGTGCTGGATTAGCCTTTGCCTGGCCCTTATAGCTCCGCAGGTTTACTCTGAGAATGAAAACTGTAGCATTCACTCAACATATGGTCTATGCATGAGGCAGCTCATTATCCTCTGGAACATGAACTGACTGAAAGGCTGTCACAGAGCAGCATTTCTGTTTGGGAACCAAACCCATAGTACCACACAAATGCCATGTAACTGCATTAAATATATTTTAAATAATTATGGATTCTGTATCTGAACTGCAGATAGGAGTGAAAGCCACTTACTTTTTCTGACAAAAAATGACATTTACAGAAGAAGGATCTGTTAGTTGTCCTTTCCTAACAGCCTGTGACTGGAATAACCTGAAAGAGACTGGGGCCAACCCTGCCCTTTGCAGCTTCTGGCAGAGGGGCAGCTGGAGGTCCCATGTGCTCAATGTTTACAATCAGTGGAAGGACTTCAAGTCTGCTTCACACAGGCCTTCTGTTGAATTAATCAGGAAAACCTGATTTGGGCTATTTGTGTAGTATTTGTGAGGCAGGTTCAGATGCACAGAGCAGACAGAGGCCTGAAGGATGATGGGGGGAAAAAAAGTTCCCCAAAGATATTAAATATCAGTTGGATGATTTGGTTTGCAATAGCTTTAATGTTAAGCTGTATATTGATGGGTTGGAAAGAATGCAGGCATTTTTCTTGTATGTGTCCTTCAGAGGTCACAAGAGTTGTCAGCTTTTCAGGAACTTCCATACATCGTTAAAACTGAGATATTTTTAAAGTAATATAGGAAACTAAGAAAAGCTATTAGTCCTATTTTGTTAGAGCTGAACTCACAATGTTTAGCATAAAATTTATCACATTTTTCCTACACTATATATTTTTGCAGAAAAATATGAATAGCAGCTTCAGCTTGAACAGGTGAACATCCATCAAACCATAGTACCAAAAAAAACTGAATTATAGATTTGAAGTCCCTCTCAGCTATCCCAGTTATCTGGGCTTTTTTATTGGTCATTCACACTCTTTTACCTTCTACTCCTAATTTTCTTTTTTTTTTTTTTGTTTTTTAAGATGCACATTGAAGCTGCCACAATGCTTTCTTTTACTGAAGAGGAATTCATGAAAGCTCTTGAGTGGGGAAATTACTGATTCCATTAAAAAACAATTTCTGTTTGAAAGACAAGTCACATGGTACATTATTTTGGGACTGTATATGACTCCTTCTTAATAGTTAATAACTGTATATCCCAGTGAATTTATTTTATTGATTTTGCTTATGTTTAAATTGTTGTAAGCCTGACAGCTTGTGTTGTAATGTCATATGAAATGCAGATTTCTGCTGCAGTGTCAGGCCAAACTGTCCATTCTGTAATGAGCAGAGAAGCACAGAGCATGCAGGGAATATTCCAACAAGTGAACTTTGCCATCAGTCTGCTCTGGTTTAGCATTTAAAACAGAAATAAATTAACCGGTGATCCAGTTGAGAAGAAAATGTCATGTCCTTTTTAAAACACGTGGTTGGAAAATTGGCCTTGTCTGTTCTCTGTAACAGATCTTCCCTCAAAGCTAGTTGGTCTGGTATCTAATTTAAGCACCACCAGCTCTTTAATAGAAATGATCATAACTTGTTTTAGCTATTACATCTTACCCCCTTGGCTGGCACACGGGACTTGCCCCTCACTGCCCAGACAGACTCCCAGTCCCAAACTGCTCCTTTAGTCAAGGCGAAAATATAAAACCTTCTCCTGCTATCCCATCAGCTGCTGCTTTGGAATACAGTCAGGAGTGATGACTGTATTCACAGTTGATCACAAGCATTACATCCTTAACAATTTCATTACTCATCACTGCACTCAAGAAGTAGATAAAAGACTAAGGGCATGTATCATGTGTGCAGTAATGAACAGGGGCAATACAAACCTGTGCTGCTTCCACGAACCTCTGTCAGACCTGAGCTATTTCAGTGGATCCCTCCCTCAGAGAAAGCAAATCAGAACATGGCACAAAAATAGTAAGTTTATGCACTGAAAGAAAGGGATAAACAGTTGTTCTGACCTCAGAATGGGACAATGCCTTTGCTTAGATCCTACAAGCAGAGAACCTCAGACCTACCCCCTTGAGATGAGACAAACCGCATTTTGTTTAGGATCCTAGTAGTGTAGTGCCAGTAGAGCCAAATCTTCCCATTTACCCCCAAAATGAGTGCATTAAGAGAATCCTCTAGTCCATTCTGGAATAAACATGGGCATTTACACTAGCTTAGATTTCTGCTGTGTTGCTGGAGAAAACATTTCTAACATTGCTACACCAGTAACGGAGAATAACTGAGAACTCCAGAACAGTTTATTGATGAAAAATGCAAGTGCAGCACACACCTATATAAAACTAACTGCTCATCAGTTTAGAATTTTGGTCTTAAAATGGAGACTTTTAATGGTTTTAAAAAGGAGTTCCTCACTATTAACAGCAAATGGAAGTTTTCATTGGGAATCAGCTGACACCTAGTGGCAAAGGAGCTGAGCTGGGGGAAAGTTCAGCTCTCTTTTGACAACTCATTACCTCTTCCCTGCTGGTAAGCCAACTTAAAGTCTTCTCCAAGCATGTTAATGTCATTTTCGTCTTTGAGTATTCCCTGCAGTAACAGGAAAGAAAAACACATTAGAAGGTAAAACAGAGTAGAGAGATTGATACGGATCTCTGAAGTTTCCATGGAAGAGAATGAATAGTTTGTATCCATAATGCCATTGTTATCTTTAAAACAAACCTGAAAACCATCAAAAACTTGAACAGATAAGTTGCAAATTGATGTAGCTGGTGCAAACCTAGAGCCACCCCTTCTGTTGTGCACACGCAAGCACTACCAAAAGACATTTAGCTGCATCCTCTTTTTCACAGAAGTGATCACAGTCAGCACAGCAAAAATTTAGAATAAAATAAAGCAACTGCAGTGAAAAGCAGCCCTGCCTGGGGATCTGTCCCCACCTTAAACTGTGTTGAAACTGGCTCCTACAAAGGGGGAATCAACTGATACTGGATAATTTAATCAAGAACTATGTTTTTAGGAAGGGAAGCAGAGGTGCCCAGAAATCTTAATTTATAATTAATTCTAAATTAACTTTACAGGTAAAAATGTGGATGACTCACAGATCATACCTTGTAGGATTTAAAATAGAAATAAAAATTACAAACTGAATTTATATTGGAAAGTTTCAAGTTTGGTAGCACTTTGCTATTTAACCATTTTGAGTGAAGCAATTTGATGTAGGAACATCTGACTCAGACACAGTGTTGAAGCAGAGAACAGAACAAAGTAGAACACCATATGTGGCACATGTGTGAGCATTGGGCACTCTGAAATCACCAAGGCTCCTACAACAGCAAATTCAAACCAGAACATAAACTGACAACATTTCGATATAATCCTCTTAATTAAATCTACATTAGAGAACAACTCACTCCAAATGTTACAAGTTTCTGCACCAATTATTGTAGCAATATTTGAATAAAAATGACAGTCTGCTTTGTTTAGGTTTTCCAGTACTGCAGAATATCTTTAACTAGTTGGATATTTCCCTCCCTAATGTAAAAGCATTTTTACATCCCTAAGGCAGCTCTCTGTTCATTCATGTACTGTCAGGAGAACTTTCTGATTATGAAGTATAATACAAAATAAATTGTATTTTATTCCTATTGCAATAACTGCTTCCATCTTGTTAACTTTTGAAAACACAAGGATGAACAGAGCGAGTTCAGAAATGCTCCTGTAAGTGCTGCAGTTCCTTGCACTACTGCACAGGGGAGGCCCTGCATCCATAGTAACCTGAAATACTTGGCAGACGAGCCAAAGCTGTAAGAAAATGCTCCCAAAACCTCAACTGAGAAATATGGTGGAAACTGGGTCTAAGATGTGGTGGACTCCTTTCTAGCTAGAAAAGCTCTGCTGTAGAATTCATGTTCCACATTCCAAACACTGGATGTGCAAAGCGCTGTGGAAGCTTTCAGCAAGTTCTGTACAAGACACCAATACTGCCAGACAGCCCAAAGCCCCCCTCACACACAAACAGCATTTCTGTAAATAGCTTCCCAACTCAAAAGGAAGAGATGAGTGCAGATGAGCTGACACAATAAAGACACCCACTGACTCCAGGAATTTACACAGTTCTGCAACTTCACTTTAAACTATCCAAGACAAAACTGATTTCCAGGACAGATAATTAAGGCATTTGAAATACAATTCACTTACTCGAGGAAGGTAACCCAGCAATTTCCACGCATGCTCTTTCAGGAGTTTCTGTCTCTCTTCTTCAACAATTGCATGGATACTTTCTTGTCTTCTCTTCTCTAACTCCCTTTCTTCAAGTTCACGCTCCTACAATAAACAAGTTTTCTTAAGTTCAGTGTCAGCTCTGTGCACATTTGCTTTCACCAGTATCCACCAGAGTATACAGAGAAAATTTTTTTAGTGGAGTAAATTTTAAACTTCCACTTATTAACTCCTGGTCACAGGAAATTCTTTTGAAAAGGATGGAAAAGTAGATGTAAAAAAACTCCACAAAGCACTGTTTAAACAATACATGTTTGGCAACTCTGGGAAACAATCCCAGACAAAAGAGAAGACTGAATGGCAGGACCTGGAGTGAGTCTGCTATCTAAGTGTTTGGTCTCATACTAGGAGCTCTTTTGAAGGCAGGTGAGTGTTCAGTTGTGGTTCGTTTCTGGCTATCAGACAAGTTCGTCTGTTCCTCCCCTTCTGCTCTAATCCAGGAAAAGAAGCAATAGGCATGAATTATCACGCTGATGACTGGAAATTGAAATTCACATTACACATGTGATTTATAACCGATAAATAGGACTGAAAACCACAGTATAGAATTCCATGGCTTCCTTTCACCTTGCACCTTCTCTTCCTCAGATCATAATTCAAGAAACTTAATCTAAAAGCAAGGCTGGGACTTCCCTTCCTCACGTATCATTATCCGCTGACCAAGATGTGGAGCTGGACAGGAGTTTTGTCACTGCTCCCATGGGTGCTTAAGAGATATTTGCAGAGCATGTCATGTACACAGGGGTCCAGGGATGTTGTTGACCCCAAACTCTTGAGCTACAAAAAAAGATAGCTCTGAAAATACATTTTTCTTGTCAGGAAACAAAAAAAAAAAAGGCCTGCTTCCCCCCCTCATGTTTCTCAGTAGTTCCCGTCACCTTTCCCTGGTGACACTGGGGATGTCCCTTAAAATGGCAGAAGTATTCCCATATTAAAACACTGTGGCTCAAACCAAAGGCACAAGTGAAACTCTTACTTTGTCTGCCATACGCTGTTTGTGACGGTCTTCAATAATCTTTTCCACAGCCCTTTTGTGCTCGAGCTGTTTCACTCTGCGTTTCTGAGCGTTGAGCTGTTCAATCCGATCCTCCTCTGCCAGCCTGGCCAACATCTCCTGCCTGAAGGCTTCCTCTCTTTCTCTCAGAGCTTCTTGTGCTGCTGCCTTTAAAGCAAGTTGCTCTTCATACGTTTGCCTTAACTCCAGGCGTTGCCTTATTCTCTTTTCAATTTCTGCCTAGAGAGGAAATTCAGTAAAATGCTGTATTACTGAACATACTTTGAAAAATTTTCAGCAGCGGCCAATCAACCTAATTTATCTTGGAATAAATTTACTGTAGCTGTTAACTTGTAGCACAACTAACTGAAACAAACATTCCATGTCTGACAACGCCCTCCAGTATTAATTACTTTGGCAAATGTCGCAAGATTCTCAAAATTAAGTCCAAAACAAAAGGAGGTGGTGTTTTTTTCCACTAGCTTGAAGTGAATGCACAAGACAGTCATCCTGAACGACTCTCTAAAAATAGTAGTGTTTGGTATCTCAAGGTGTTTGTTTTGTTTGTCACCAAAAAACAGACCTGTGGCCAGGCCCACAAGAAAAGCAAATGGACATGCAGAAAAAAAGTAGTTAATTAACCTACTTAGCTTAAAAAACATGAAAGTTACTGACATTCTCCTTCACAAGATAAATAAATGTATAAAGGGCAAGGGTATTCAAAACCTTCACTTGTCTTCCTGGTTGAAATTAAAATATAGATACACTAAGAACGGAAAAGGAAACTCAAAGGACAAAATTTTCCCTCCAAAACCTAAGCTAATGTACAAACTGCTTGTCTGACTAAGACATTTAGGAAGTAGTGTTGGAAATTAACAGTTTGTGCAAGAACAAAATTGAAAACAATATAAATTCATTTAATACTCCTAAAACCATGTCAGAATTAAGCCTTTTGCTTTTGAGACAGCTCACAGTCCTAAATGGGCTTAAGGAGTCCCTCAAAATCATCCCAAAGTCAGAAAGAACACTGCAGACTTAGCAAATCCAAAGCATAAAAATCCACCTTCATCTACCTGCCAGCACTTACCATCTCCTTTTCCCTTTCCATCTCCTCCTGTTCTTCCAGATACAGCTCTTGGCGGATTTGTTCCTGTTCTTCACGCTTCTGTTGTTCTCTTTCTAGATTCTTAGCCATCTATTACAAGAAGGAAAAGTTTTTAAATGAAAGACAAAAGCATACAACATTTTCTTCTACAATTTCAGTTTTTGATACCATGTTTTGAAGTCTCTGTTGTTTCTCCTCAGTCTCTCGAACTTTAGCCATCCGATCATCTTCTCTCTGTTGCTGCATGTTGGCAAACTCCATAATTCTCCTATTTTCTTCTTCCATCTCTTCCTTCTTCCTTTTCCTCCAGATAGCTTGTTCTTTTATAAATTCTTCAATATGTGTCTGAGTTTCTCTTATTTTATCTAACTTCCGTTGTTTTTCCCTGTAGAAGAATGTAAAAAAGTGTTCAAATAGTTACTTATTTAACACACTGCAGAGTAACATTAAACCAACCAGATGCTCACCATTAACAATATCTTCCAGAGACTAGATTTAAATGACTCTCCTTAAACATTCACCTAAATTGAAAATAGTCGCTGGATTGCCCCAAGAAGGGAATCTCATGTCTAACACCTTTCTGGAGGACAGATTCCACACAGGTACTCACTACTACAGCATTTTACACACTGTCCAGCACAGAAAAAGAAGAAAGTGCACACAACTCCTAAACTTTTTATTTACGCTAATTAATTCACACACACACTACCACCTTGCCCTCAGAAACCACATTCCCTAACTCTATTCATAATTCAGGCAAACAGCATGTCTCATGGTGAGGCAGGGACACGAGGACAGGCAGAAATCTGTGATATGCTGCCATGTCCAGCACGATGGGCCCTGTGGAAGCTCTCCTGCAAATAAGCTGGATTTTGTCTTTGGGGAACAAAGACACGAGACTGACTGGCCCAGTCTGATGTTTCAACAGGAAAATTCATGTAAGTCAGTCTCTTGTTAGTAAGATGTGACCAAGGAAAACTCAAATAGGCCTTAGTCTATATGGAATAGATGCATACAAATTAACTTGCCATACAGAATTATATGAGTTGTTTTAATAAATAATAAAAATTCAAAGCAACTAACATTTGCTCTTCTTCATAGATCTTCCTTACAATTTCATCAATCATGAGTTTATCTCTTAGAAACTCTTCATAAGCCTTCTGCTTCTTCTTGACCTCTCGCTCCTCCACCTGTTTGTCCAGCTCTTCATGGTACATTATCTTCTCCTTGTTTCGCCTCAGTTCTGCAGCAATCTCTTCCTGAATCAACCTGTCACACTTTTCCTTCATCTCTTGGGCTATTTCATCCTCCCATTTCTAGGGGGAAAAAAACAATGCAAGATTCCTTTTTACACCCACCACTACAACTTGAAATGAAAAAATGCACAGTATAAAAAGGGATTGTGCAGCATTACCAGAAAGGAATGTCTTCCACCTCAATCTATAAATATTGTAGCCTTTACAGCAACCTGCCTACACTAAACTCTCTAGAAGATATCAACATAATAGGAATCATCTGCTTGGTCACAAATACTATTCTGTGCATAAATCAAAGTTCACAATTCTTTCTGAAGTTATTCAGATATCTGATTAACAACATAACCGCGTTTCCAACAACTGAGGTGAGGCTTCACCACAGCAAGCACTTACTGTACAAAGGGTATTCTAGTTTTAACTTGGATAAATATTGTAAAACCAGTAAAATGACAACTATAACCAGTCATACAGCTTAATTCACTACTCCTTTGATTGCAGTGGCAAAGTAAACGTTTTTCTTGTTGCTGTTTATTACTGGTTAATCCTTCATAGCACAAAATGTATTTTCAGTAACACTGAATGTCTGAAAGCTATTTTAGATAAAAGGGTCAGCTTCAAAGGAAGAATTTTGAGCACAATCCATAAAAAGAGTTACAGGACTCAAGTGCTGGGATAGACTGTGCAGCTAATTACCAGTTTCTCATCGTAAAATGCTTTTTTCTCAGCAATCTGTGCAGCTCGTTCTTTATTCATATAAGCATGTTTTATCTTTCTTTCTAACTCCCGAAGTTCAAGACTGGAAGGGAAAAAAAAAACCACAGAAATTTATCCTATTACAAAGAAATAAATACCTAAGGGGAAAAAGTTAAATTTCCATCATTATTTAAGCACAATGTAAAAAACCCCAACCATACTTCAGGGAAAACCCTGATGAAAAACACTGCTCTAGTTAGAGGGCAGAAAAAAAATCCATTTTAAACCAAAAGTCACTTGTATTTCTGTATGTCCTACTAACAGTTCTGCATACTTCACATCTCACTATATAAGTACAGATATACATATATACACATGTATGCTCACAGATATGCCTAAGGGTGCATATACACAAGCATATATTCAAAATGAAAATTCTGTGGATCAGCGTTTTTTTCTCTTACTGACAAAACAATAATATTCTCTTATTATCATCATGCCTTGATCTTAAAATAACTTTTGCTTCCTGGTCTGATTCATTCCAGCTTCTGCGACAACTTCCCCAAACCATGGTAACAGCTGGTTGGACACAGAGTTTTGAAGCATTACCTGTTGGCTCTGACTTGTTGCCTGATCTTCTCATCTTTTATTTTCTCGAGCTCCCTCCTCGCCAGCTCTGCCGCCAGCTTTTGCTCCCTCTCCAGCTGCAGCGCCCTCTGCTTTCGGTTCTCTTCTGCCTAATCAAGACGAGCCATTTCCATAACAACCCTCCCCACACACTGGGAGGAAGGCAAAGGCTGTGCAGGCAGCAAACGACTGTTAAAGGAGAAAGCCTTGGACAGGTAAAGGAGGTGAAGCCAGGGGACCCGAGCAGGGACTCTTACCGCCTGCAGCGCCTCATCCAGCCGCCGCTCCCGCTCCAGCTCGGCCCGCAGCCGGGCGGCCCTGCGGCCCCATTCCCGCTCCTCGGACCCCTGCGGGCCACAAGGGACAGGCGGTGCCTCAGGACAGCACAGGGCCCCGAGGACCCGCGCCTCCGCCCTGTCCCACTCCCCCGGCTCCCTCTCTCTCCATCCCATTCCCTCGCTCTCTCCCCGTCCCATTCCGTCTCCCCATCCCATTCCCTGTCCCCATCCCGTTCCCTGTCCCCATCCCGTTCCCTGTCCCCATCCCGTTCCCTCCCTCCCTCACCATCCGCCGCCGTTGCCGTGGTAACGCGCGGCGCTGCCGGCGGCAGGGAACGGGTTCGACTTCCGGGTGAGCCTCCTCCGCTGATTGGCCGAGAAGGCGAGCCCGCCCTGACACGTGATCCCGAGGGGCGGGGCAAGGGCCGCGTGACGTCACCGCGATGCGGGCCCCGCGGGGCGGCCTCGGAACGTTCCTGGTTCAGAGCGTTTCTTGAGCCATCACTTGGAATTACTGCACTCGGCTCGTCTACAGCCACCAAACCCAGGTGGCAGCGTTTAATTAAGAATGTCTTTCCTCCCTAACTGTTGGGATGGATCCCCAGTGGGTGTGGGAGGTACAGGCACAGGGCAGAGAACATGAACCATGAGCAGCGCATTAACCACGAACATTAACCACGAGCGCTACCGACACAGATCACCCTACGTGACTCTGAGGTTACTCAGCTATTCAAACCTGATGGGCAAAAGGAAGCCCCAGCCCTTAATTTTTCCAGAGAGAGAGAGAGAGACCTTGCACCGAGCACAGTTCTTCACTCCACAGCTTCTCTGGACTGACTCTGCCCCAGGAAGGAAATCAACGCTGTGGCATCCAATTCCTCAAACTCTTCCCATCCACTTTCCTCACCTTTATTTTCTTTTCTACATAGTTACATGAAACTAAAGAGATTTAAAGCAGTATTTTAAATTCATTAATGCACTTACTTTATAAAATTAAAGTTAATAAAGCTTAAGAGAAAAACACCTCTGAGAATTAGGTAAAAAGTCTGCTTGTTTCTATTGATGCAGTGTGATGTGCCCATATCTATAAATATGTGGGATGAAAACACTCCTTCTTTTAAAGCAGTTCCCTATCTTTTACAAACTTGTCCAAATTGGTGGAATTCGTTCTGAAGTTTTGGTTATTCTCTGCCCTTTTCATAAGAAAAGTGCTTCGGTGAGATGGGAAGTAAGCTACAGGAGACCATGTCTTTAACTAAAATCATACAAGCAGAGAAAAATGAGATAGAAAAGAGCATAAACTTTCCCTAGTAGTTCTTTCCAAGTGGTGTTGCCACTATATTTCTTTCTTGAAAAAAAAAAAATAAAAAATACATCACTTCCTTCCACGGTAGGCAAGGAAACAAGCAAATGTCAAAAAACCTATCCCTCAGTGATTCCAAGGTGTTGACTTAGAAAGAAGGAAGCTTTTAACTATTCTGGCACAGGAGCAGCTTTCAGTGCTCAAGGTTTGGAAGTTGCAGGACTGAGGGGGAAAATGTGCAAAAGATAGTTTTGCTGCCTCTTATCCTCAGTAGACAACTATGTGCCTCACTGGGAATAAAGTGAATTTTCTTTCTTACCAAACAAAAAACCAAACTCAAGTCCCCTCACTTCAGCTGTGGAAATAACACCAAATAACCTTCAGATGTAAAATTTCATCTTTGCTCACATGAGATCCTCATTTTTTAAAAGCAGTAAATGCTCGAACAAAACACATGCTAGAGACCAACAAGTCGGTTCACAAAAAAATAAGGAGGTGGCTTATACTTGCATGTAAACTATTTGTGAGCAGTGTATCTTTTACAGAAGAGACAGAACACAGGACTAATACTCAGCAAGATTCCCAACGGGAAAATATTCGGAGATTTCTTGGAGCCTCAATGTTCTTTGATTTCCCGTACATTTCACATTTTCCACAGTGCGCTTAAAATACAAAGACAAGCAAATGCAGCCAGAGAATTCCTTGACACCTTATGGCAGTTTGTGCTCAGAAATTTTTACCTTTAATGCCCTGATTGTTTTCTGCAACATAAATTAAGCCACAGGGACAGCTCAGTAAACATACTGTGCCTGCAGATTTCCAAAGAAAAGTGTGTAACCTCTTAGCACTACAGCCAGCCCATACAGGAAACAGGAAGGGGAAAATACCCCAGAAACGGCACAGAAATACCCAATGCACCCTTGCCCTGTTCTCCCACTAAAATGAATATGTAGAAACAGAAAACAATAATTTCCCTCAATTCAGATGCAACTGCTGGTCTCGTCTTCTTGAGAGAGCCAGGCTCAGTCTTACTGATCCCCCCCAAAAAAGCCAGGCTTAGTCTGCCTGGTGCCCTCCCCACAGCAACCGGGGGCTGCTCTTTGGCCCTGGGGCACTGGCTGCTCCTCCCTGTCCGGATTCTCCACAGATTTGCCAGGGGTGCAGGAACACAGACAGTGCACCTGGGCAAGTGTTTCTGTGCTGGGCCCTCTCAGCACATCCCGTTCTCCTCACCAAGGTCAGCTCAGCCCGGTGATCCTCCTCCACCTGGGAGGGAAGCACCTGTTCTCACTCCTCCTCCCAGCTGTGTGGTTACAGTGAGCCACTGCTCCCTGGAGGGCCCTTCCTTATAAGTTCTTATTTGGGAAGAATCAAGCATTGTGTTGAAAACAGACCTACCTTTTCTTCATGTCAAAAAGCAGAGCTCCTTGGTGGCACCAGTTTCTCAGTTAAAGATCTAAGCATTTCACACCTGCTGGGCAGAGTTCAGCCCAGACAGAGTTGCTCTGCTCATCTGAAGAAAGAGAAATGTTTTAGGAACCAGTTGGGTCAGACTCCTTGGTCAAGTGCATTTATATTTAAGATTTCTTTCCATGATACAATTTATGAAGTTTTTAAAATAACAGATAATGAAATATCTACTTTACTATAGTTTGGAAAGGAATGAGTCCCAGCTGCACAATTGGTATCAAACTCTTGTTCCATACCCCGTTTCTTCTTGCAGCAGTGTGGTTACAGCTTACAGGTCAGTGACCTGCTTCTTATTTTTTTTTCCTAAGAGCATTAAAACACTCCCAGGGATTGAAAATCTTCAGGTAACCAGCGGCCAACTGTACAAATGTAGAGTTAAACTCAGCAGTTCTTCCTCAGGGTTAACACAGCATCTTACTAAATGAGTCTGTTCTCAGTGTCAGCACCCACTGAAGAGCTCCCAACAGCAGAAGTGAAGACTGCTGAGGAATGCTAATGATAAAAACTATGAAATGGAGCATTAAAGGGAAAAAGTAAGTTCCCTTTACTTAGCAGTTCAGTTGAAGGTGATGCGGGAGCACACAGCAGAAAAGGTCATTAAATGAAAATGGTGGAGCCTTTCTGCGGGTTTACCTCTTTTCTAGTGTGTTTTACCAGATGATCATAACACGAGACAGTGACAAATGCATTCCAGCTGAGAGAAGATATGTGGGTCATGCTGACTTTGCAACATTATAAACCACTATTGGGGATAACACAGCTTCTCTGCAAGGCAATTTACCTTCTTTGGATGAAAAGATAAATGTGAATTAACAGGGAAGAGTCTGAAACATCTGAGCTGTGCTATTGATCTATTAAAGACCTAGATAAGTCACACAGAAACTAATGCTTGCTTTGCTTGAGAGTAGTGATGGATGGCATAGCAGATTTAGCAGCTAAGGGGCTATCGCTGTCAACAAAGTCTTAGCACTAATGTTTTTTTTTAATTATCCTGCAGTAGTAGGAAAATTATATCCCATAGTAGCAGTAGGCAGAAGTGATCTTTTACTCATAATGTAAACAAAAATATTACAAGGAACAAAAATACTCAGTGCTTCAAATGTGTTCAGCTAAAATATTTCTGTTCCTGATGAGGCAAATGTGTGTTTGATAAGTATTTAGCTGTAGTACTGAATTTTCTTTTCCTGTAAGTTTGCCACCACTTTGCTAGCATTTTGTGTTTTGAAAACAATTAGAGAGCCATGCCCACCATGCTCTTTTTAATTCAACTCTGGGGAGAATACAAGTGCTTTCTGCTGAGAATACCAGGCTTTCTACTTCAACTCTAATAATTGGTTTTAAGCATATGGTCTATTTGTTCTATGTAAAGAATGTTGTAAAACCACAGAATTAACTAGGTAGGAAAAGACCTTTGAGATCATCAAGTCCAACCTACTACCCAATAATATCTCATCAAATGAATCATGGAACTAACTACCACATTAAGTCTTTTTTTAAACATTTCCAGGGATGGTGACTCCACCACCTCCCTGGGCAGACCATTCCAATGGCAAATCACTCTTTCTGTGAAGAATTTTTTCCTAACATCCATCCTAAACTTCCCCTGGTGCAGCTTGAGGCTGTGTCCTCTCCTTCTGTCACTGGTGGTCTGGGAGATGAGACCGACCCCCACCTGGATACAACCTCCTTTCAGGGAGTTGTAGAGAGAATGAGGTCCCCCCTGAGCCTCCTCTTCTCCAGGCTGAACAACCCCAGCTCCCTCAAAGGGATTGTGCTGCAGCCCTCTCACCAGTCTTGTTGGTCTTCTCTGGACACGCTCGAACATCTCACCATCTCTCGTAAACTGAGTGAACACAGTACTCAAGGTGTGGCCTCACCAGTGCTGAGCACTGGGGCCAGTGCTGGGGCCAGTGCTGAACCCTGGTCCTGCTGGCCACACTATTCCTGATACAGGCCCAGGATGGCATTTGCCTTCTTGGCCACCTGGGCACACTGCTGGCTCATGTTCATTTTCCTGTCAATCAGAACCCCCAGGTCCCTTTCTACCTGTCTGCTCTTCAGCCACTCTGTCCCCAGCCTGTGGTGCTGCATGTGGTTGTTGTGGCCAAAGTGTAGAATCCGGCACTTGGATATGTTAAATCTCATGCTGTTGGATTCTGTCCATCTATCCAGCCTGTCAAGGTCCCTCTGCAGAGTCCTTCTACCCTCTAACAGATTGACACTTGCTCCCAACTTGGTGTCATCTGCAAACTTACTAATGGTGAACTCAATCCCCCTCATCCAGATCATCATAGAAGAGGTATTAAACAGGACTGGGCCCAACACTGATCCCTGGGGGACACTACTAGTGACTGGCCACCAGCTGGATGTGGCACCACTCCCCATGACTCTCTGGGCTCGCCTATCCAACCAGCTCTTAACCCAGCACAGAGTGACCCTGAACAAGCCATGGGCTGCCAGCTTTTCCAGGCATTTGCTATGGGAGACAGTGTCAAAGGCTTTGCTGAAGTCCAGGTAGACACGACCACAGCTGTCCCCACATCCATAAGGCAGGTCACCTGGTCATAAAAGAGATCAAACTAGTCAGGCAGGACCTGCCTCTCCTAGTTCGTGCTGGCTGGGTCTGATCCCTCGGCCATCCCGTAGGTGCTGTGTGACTGCACCCAAGGTGATCTGTTCTATAATCTTGCCTGGCACTGAGGTCAGGCTGACAGGCCTGTAATTTCCCAGATTCTCCTTCTGGCCCTTCTTGTGGATGGGTGTCACACTGGCCAGCTTCCAGTCATCTCCACTGGAGAAGCCTCTCCAGTGAGCCAGGACTGATGATAAATGATGGAGAGCAGCTTGGGGAGCTCATCTGCCAGCTCTCTCATCACCCTAGGATGGATGTCATTTGGTCCCATAGACTTGTGAGGATCCAAGTGGCTCAGCAGGTCTCTAACTGCATCCTCCTGGATTACGGGGTGTGCTGTACTGCTCCCTGACCTTATCTACCAGCTCAGCAGGCCAGCTGTCCTGAAGACAACCTGTCTTACTGTTGAAAACTGAGACAAAGAAGGTGTTCATACCTTTGCCTTTTCCTCATCTTTAGTTACTGTATTCCCCTCCACATCCAATAAAGAGAGGAGGTTGTCCTTGCCCCTCTTTTTGCCATTAATATATTTCTAAAAATATTTTTTATTATCCTTCACAGAAGTGGCCAGCTTAAGTTGTAACTGGACTTTTGCGTCTCTAATTTTTTTCCTACACGACCTAGCAACATCCTTAAATCCTTCCTGAGTTACCTCACCCTCTTCCCAAAGGTGATACATCCTCTTTTTTTCCCCTCTTAGTTCCTTCAAAAGCTCCTCGCCCATCCAGGCCAGTCAGCTCATCTCTCGGCACATCACGACAGACTGCTCCTGCCCCTTCAAGAATCCTTTCTTGAAGTACGTTCATCCTTCCTGGACCCATCTGTTTTTAAGGGCTGTTTCCCAAGGTACCCTCTGAGTTAGTCCCTTGAATAAGCCCAAGTTGGCCCTCCAGAAGTCCAGTGTGGAAGTTGTCGATGTGCCTCCTTGTTTCACTGTATATTGAAAACTCCACTATTTCATGGTCACTGCACCCCAGACAGCCTCTGACCACCACATCTTCCATCAGCCCTTCTCTATTTGAGGTTGAGCAGAACCTCACCCCTGGTAGGCTCACTCACTAACAGTGACAAGAAGCTATCCTCCATACACTCTAAAGAACCTTCTAGACTGCAGAATAGAGCACCAAGGAATGTACTTAGAAGAAAGCAGAACCCCTTTCATTCCTGCAAGATACCATCAAACACAATTAATTCCAAAGAGTTCAGTTTAACTTTTGTGAATAATTAAAAAGCTGACAAGCTCCAAAGGGGAGCTTAGCAAAGAGCGGAAAGCCAGGAAGAAAGATGCCATTTGCAAACAACAGAGTATTAAACAAACTCATCCATCACCATAACCTTCAACCAAGGGAAAGGGCAACTTCAGGGGCAATAACAGAAAATAAACATCAGTCCCAGAAAAGGGCTGAGAGCAATGTGAAACTCATTCTTCTGCCTGCATCCATCTCTTATACTCAGCAGAGCCTCAGGCTGGTGAATGCTCTGCTTCCCTGCTGCACATGGGGATGTGTCTGGAGGAGTCCTGGGGCATGTTTAGTAAAATCACTGTTGTTTTATTCAAGAGCCTTTAGAGAGGGGCAGAGTACACAGTGGTTACTGATACATTTTGCTGCTGATAAAACAGCAATTTTGTGCTCTAACAAAAATTCATCAATGAAGTGGTGAATTGCCTCTGTGTTGCAGTGGACCAGAAAAAGCTGACAGATTTCTGTCTGTGAAGCATTTCCAGTCTCTCTTCTCTCAGCATGATTCACTTTCTGGGACTCTGCATGCCAGGTCTGTCCAAGGAACACACTGGTGTGGGGCACTGCATAGCTGGGGGGATCACAGCACTGCCTGTGGCTGCAGAGGGGGTGGGAGAGGCCTTTTTTAGTGACTGTGGCTCAGTATCACACACCCTGCTGCTTGGCACACCATGGACCTCCTGCGCAAAAGCAGGGCTCACTCAGCTCTAAAAGCTGCCTTTACCCTGCCACCTGGTCTCTCACTAGTCTCTTCCTTCAATGAAAGGCTCTCACTCGGAGCAGCACCTGGATGGTCACTTGTCTGTGCACCTTTGGCAGCTTTTGTCCAAAGCAGCACGTGCCCTTGCTCGACACTTGCTCTACCAGCAGCAAGGGGGCCCAAAGATGCCCAGTGTTTCCCTAAGCCAGAGCTGACATGCAGTTCACCGTCTGACCTTCAGATACCATAACTGTATTCACTGAGTCACAGAATGGGGCAGGTTAGGAGGTACCACAGTGCGTTAGCTGGTTCAAGCTCCCTGCTTAGGCAGGGTTATACTAGAGCACATGGCGCAGGATTGCATCCAGACATCCCATACACTCTATTCCTAATTCTGACCTCTTCAGCATCCTTCAGGAAGCAGGAAGTGCCTGTGGTATGGGCCATGTGCCACACTGCGGGCACTGCACACTCAGGGTTGGACTAGCGCATTCTTGCTCACAGGCTTTGCTGTGCATTAGAACCTGTGTCTGCTTCAAAATGTTCATGGTAAGCCAAGCACATTGTGAGTACTGAGATGATCCCAGGGTTGGTACCGAGGCACCAGACAATTCTGGTTTCAGAGCTACTCCAGGAAAGTAGGGTTCTTCTCCATGTCTCCGCTGAAATGAGAGAGAGAGTCCTCTTGTTTTACTGAGAAAATTCCAGGTCATCATATAGGACTGTTAAAAGTAAAAAAAAACAGGATTCTAAAAGGATTTCCACCAGGAAGCAACTTTTGCTTCCTCTGTGATATCTTAAGGTGAGTTTCTTAACTTGAACTCAGAAAACTGTACACGCATGTACAGTAAATAGTAACTACAGACTTTGGCTGTGTGCCTATGCCCGGCACAATAAGGAACCTAGTTTTGAAATAAACAGTTGCATTGAAACTATATTTCTAGACTTTACGAATCAAACCTAATCTAATTTGGTGCAGCTGGACACCACCTGCAGAGTACTATTTAAGTACTCTGAACATTACACACTTATCTTTTAAATATTGATAATGCCATTTTTCATCTATGTGACATGAAGTCCCACAGGGAATAATTATGCTAATAAACCTTAATGATTCTTGCAAATAAATGATCAAACAAAATTGCTACTGTTGATTTATATTAATGGATGCCTTTAGGAGGAGATTTGTCAGGATGTGCTGCTTCTTGAATCCCAATTCATCTTATTTAGCAGAAGAATGTACATAGTTTGTAAAACAGATTAAGTGTTTAAAATATAATGTGTTCATGCAGTTTCTGCAGTTCATAACGTTCAGGCACTATTATCATGCCTGATGGCAAATCTGCATTAAATGGCTTCTTCGTATACAACTTTCCTCAGTCCTTTTTCCCCCTCCTTTTGTCCCTTGTGGCTAAAATAGTCCTTTAGAACATCTCTATCCTAACCTTTCTGTCACTCATGCAAGAAGCAGTGATCACTTTGCTGTCCTAACAGAAGAACACTGCTACTGAACAACTACTGAACAACTGAACAATTTCACTGTGATAAGTCTAGAAACATTCCTGGCGCTTTAACAAAAGCACACCACCTGAAGCTGGTTACCTACATAATTTTATAGGATATGTTAAGATGAACAGTTTCTACTTGTCTTCTACTGTCAGATATGCTGGAAGTTCTCATTCCCACCCACACATACTTCTGAAATGTTAACCAAGTTCATTTGGAAAACATTTTACACAGACTTGCCCTTTAGATAATATGTATGTTTGAAACCAACACCAATGTGCTTCTTTTACTCCTGAATATAGGGAAGGACATATTTTAAAAGTGTCACAGGAGAGGAAACTAAGGAAATAACAGGAGAAGGAACTTTAAGTTTATGAATTTAAACTTTAGTCGTGCTGATAGACAAAGCATATGCTTATATCAGCAAAACACATCGACACAAGTGCGAGGTGGTGGTGGGTCAGGCAGGGGAAGCAGAAATGTGCTTTTTCTGTCTCTGCAACATTCAGAGCCCAGTGGTAAGAGTTGTAAAAGCTGGCTTAATTCTTTGCTTTAACAGCTTTTTTAAATTGATTGACTCCAGCAGGATAACAGCAGAAGGAAGGCATAGGATATTTTTGCAATGGAGGCAAATAATATGGTTAAGTAATTAGTAGTTTGCTGAGACTCCCACTCGTCCACAGATATTTCAGGACTTTTTTCAGTTTTTACCTCCTCCTGCTTGTTCAAAAGTTCAGTTTCAAAGAAGAACGAAGCATCCTACTGTGCAAATATTTTCTTTCTCTCGTAATGCAACCAGCTCCCATGAAACATGACATTGCATCCACAACAGGTTAGTATTTCAAAGTATTGTCATTAATAGAGTTTACTATTGGCTGAATAATACAGTCATGAAATCCAGCTGAAACATGGCACTAATTCACTCCATGCAAACCAATAACTGCAGCACAGAGATGAAGGTCTCTAATAATGCTCTACAATGAACTGGTGGTTTGAATTATTTCTTCAAAGAGGAATTTTCCTCAAAAGCCTGCCAGGTAAAGCTTTTCCTTTGCCAACTTGAGGCTAATCTTGCAGACCCTGAGATCAGTGCAAGTTTAAAACACTGAAGAGCTGCAATTTCTTTTTCCTGATTAATTTTTTTGCTGTTTGTGGATTGAAAATCCTCAGGTTTGTCAATTCCAGTTCAAACGTTGCTATGAAAGTCTGTCTTTCAGGATTCGGAGCCATGATCCTGCACCTGTGATGGAGTTTGCATTCTGTTTATCCTATGCATGCAGATTCTCCAAACAACTAGGAACATTTTCAAATAGGTAATTTAATTATCTTTTGAATGCAACAAAAGCAAAGAGACTTGGAGCGGTTAGTAAGGATGGACACAGACTGAGGATTATGTGTACCTGAATTCTGTCTTTGTAATTTTCTGCACAGCATCCAGAAAACTATTTTATCTTCCTGCCTTTTTCCATGCCTACAACAATGCTTGCCATTACTTACACAGGAGGTGCTTCACACATGCATACCTGTATTGCACCTGAATGAGAACGTCCCTGTGCCATCAGCACTCACACTTCCCCAGAAGTACGACTGTATGAGCAGCTCTGCTCATTGCAAATCCTACAGCATCATGCACTGACTGATGCAAGCTTTCTAGGAAAAGGCCCATTTTCCCCAGAGGTCCTTGGGACAGTTTGGGCTCTTAGAGTACCATGATTCCAGCCACAAAGTGCTGTGCTGCAAATCAGGAGCCTCAGTCCTACTTCCAGCCCTTTGTGCCCATGTTTTTCTAACCATAAAAGGGTACACGTACAGTTCAGTGCACAAAACACACAGCACTTGCAGATGTGTGCATCTAACTCTGCACACAACTGATGGCCCAGTACTGGCTTCTAACACTGAGGGGGTGCTGATGTGACAAGGTGAGGAGTGACCAAGAACTGAGTAAAAAGCCTCAGTTATGACTTGCTTAAACTGAGTCATGATATCACTCCCTGTTTTAAACGTCACTTTAGTTTAAAATAGAAAATAAAAAATTACTCCCCCAATATTACTTTTTACTTTAGCTTATAGCCCCATATCTATGCAGACATATACTAGAGAGACAAAACTGTAAGTTAAGAACCTCCATTTAGTATTTTCATGGGAATTATCTCTACCCTCTTTCTTGTCTCTGTTACCTATCGGGTTTTTCCTTCCCATCCCACAGGTGTTTGTTCTCCAAAGTACACTTTTGGGCACTCTTAACTCATGGCCTCAGTTTTTCTCTTGTTGTGAAGCATTTTTCAGGCCTTGCCTCATTTCATTTACATGTGAATACTATTACTCCTCTTCCTCTCTCTGGGGTGACTTCTCTGTCGGCGGGTTTGGAATGACATCTCTCATCAGGTTTCTCCAGGATCCAAGAGCTCTGTTGGGACCTGGTTTCTGCAGACAGAAGCAAAAAGCATAACTAACACAGTATCTGTGTCAAATGAGACTTTCTCATTGCTCCTCCAACATGGAGACTTTTCTCTGCTTCATTCTGTTTGACCGAGGGTGCTTGATCTGGGATAATTTTTGAATAATCACTTATAGCCCCAAAAAAGCATTTGACATCTAGCAGAGTAAATTCCCTAAATCAGTTTGTCTCTTATGTGCTGCCATTTCTACTACGGGTTTTTTTTCTCCTCCCTGGAATGGTGCTAAACCTTCTCTCTACCAGTTGCATGGGAAAGCAGTCACTCCTAAACTGCTTCATCTTCATGTTGTTTTAATGTGTGGTGGTCAGGTGAATCCCTCTGCACATGATTTCTAGTTGCTTGTTACACCTCGCCAGATGTGTCTGCTTTTACATACTGTGGATGTTCTAACTTAATATACTTGACCATTAACAGTTAGTTCATGCAGTTTAGTTAAAATATATGTATAATTTATTTGCAATTAGATAACGAAATATTCGCTTACATCTTTTTTATGCACATAAACTGAGATTCCAAATGGATGTCACTATCAGTTTGCTAGGAATTCATACACATTCCTAAGTGCTTATACAGTGGATTGATTCTGGTTTAGAACTCATTTTTTATCCTGTGTGTTCTAAAGAATTTGTGTTTATTGATTACAACTTGTAAGTACCACTGCACCAGAATTCTTCACTGGCAGCTGCATAAGGCAAAACTGCCCTTTAGATAAGACTGCAAGATTCACTTTCTAAATATTTTCCCCTTCTTAAAACTGACTTGAAAGGAACAATTCATTCTTGCCTACAAAAGTTATGCAAAGTGCGAGTTTCCTGAAGGACTATATCTTATTGTTTTATATCTAGTTGAGGGAGCTTTATTCTTCTGAATTTCAGTATGAAATGGCTTAGCAAGTCACAGCAAAGCATCCAGTTACTCTGCACACAGCCTAAGATGGGAAAGGCATCCAAGTCAGTGCAGACCCAAGGTGTAGGATGGAGTTCCCCTGCATGAATCCTTCTCTGGACACTTTGAGCTTGAGGACACAAGCCTGAGTCCTTGTAGCACCTTGTCCCCAGCTGAAAGCAAGAAAACGATATTCAAATTGTGCCTTCAAAATGGCATGTAGAAATGTAGACTATAAAGTGAGATGTATCTTTAATATATAATTCTAAATATTCAGTAGTCTTAGATGTAGAAGATCCACTTTCTGTGCCCTCAGCTGTATCAGATAGAGAATTTGTCTCCTTTTCCTCAAGAAGTAGTGAAAAAAAATAAGAGATGTTTTTCATCCTCAAATGTATGAACTCCTCTGTAAATAGTAATTTTCTGGCCAGACCTAGTCACTACTAAACAAATGTTAAGGTTGTATTTTTATGCTATACTAAGCTCTATTTTATCTCAAATTTGAACAGTTTAAACTGATCTGAGTAAATCCAGGAAAAAAAATCCTAGACATTTGTTGTCATTTATTTTCTAAATAATGTTGCTAAAATGTATAATTCAGCAATAAAATAAGCAGAGCTTACAAGCAAATTATATAATAATGCTGCACATAAGCATAATTATGTCATATTATTAGGCAAAGCTCTGTAATGAACTCGTAATGAGGGATAGCAGAAACTAAAAATAGACAATAACAATCCCAGCACAGAACAAACACCAAGCCACATATTTTTGTGTCCTCTCTACCTTCAACCAAAAGATGTTTACTGTGAATTCTTTTTATGCTCTGCAGGTTTAATTTATACAAAGTTTTGAAGCTGTTCTAGTTGGTAATCTTCTAAGTGTAAGGAGATGCAGTAATTAAGATGCTTAAACATAAAGCCATGAAATAACATGACATCCTTGACATGCAACCAAGCTTTTCTGTAGGTCTCTTTCAGGTATTTTTTTTATTGTTGATACCCTGGAAACAGCAACATTTTTTAAATAGGTCAAGTAAGTTTTAACCTTAAAAAACTAGAGAATTAACATATTTATAGCACTCCATAATGTTGTTCAGGTGGTGGAGCTGTCTCTCATACCATCTTCAGGACTGACAGAGGAAAGAAGGGGTATCCCCAGGCCATATTTTTGGTGCATGTTGCCCAGGGAGTGAAAGCCATGCTGTACAAACACTGACAGGAAGGGACAGAAAGGGAAAATGAGCTTTTGCACCTCTTGGCTTCAGACTTTGTCCAGCCCTAGAGGAAGATCTCAGCCTGGGGAAGGCTCTTCTACTGACACAAACCAGAACTTGAAATATTGCTGCTGCAGCAGAACCACCCTCCTGAGCACCACCCTCTGCACCCTGAACTGTGACTCCAGCTGTGTTTGAGGACCTGGTCTCACACTTTGTAGCCTGCTTTTCTAACAGTAACATCACCTGCCTTTACAGGCAGATCTGAGCAGAGGGCTGCACTGATTACCGCTCTCAGAATGCAGTACTGCTTAGGTCTGCTTGAACATGGCCAAAGTGACTATTTTCCTACACTGTATTTTTAAAAGATGAGTTTTAGAGTACACTGTTAAGAGGTGCTAAAATATACTCTAGGCCTTGGCTTAATTTAAGAGTTTGCTTTCCTTCTCTTCCTGTAACACAAGTGCCTTGTTTTCCTAGACAAATTTCTGTATGACTCACCATTTCCTCACATTCATGAATACATCAAGGCTATTGAATATTTATCAGATTTTGGATTTTTTTTTCCTGAAAGATTTGCATTTAAATAAATAACAACAAAAGAGAGAGCTGAAAAGAGTCTTCCAGAACTCCCCCACATTACCTCTTTCAACTTTTGTACCATCATTGCAGTCATTGTCTACCAAATCTTCCCAGGCAGAAGGAGAATATATTACTGTTGCAAACACCAAGATGCAGTTTAGGAACAATAACTGCATGTGATTACATCAGTTCACAACATCCATATTATTATGATACTTGTAGGGTTTTATTGCTGTTATTAGAAGACCTACAACATATGCTTAGCCCTTCATTGAAACCAATGTTGAAGTTGCTGTTTATAACTTTTTTGTTATTTTATATGATTTCTTTTCCTGAAAGATGTTCTACTGGAAAATGTGAATTTATCTTCCTGTAATTAAAATTAGCTTCCTCAGCATAATCTTTTTCTATCTTCTCTCTGGGTGATAGCCACTCTTCACACAAGAGAGTCTTCTGGCAGCTTTCCCTCCCCGTTTTGGTGCAAATGCCACCAGTTAAGACCTGCCACTCTCTTTGGTGCCAAAAGAACCGAGATGTTTCTGTTGGACTGACTCCAGCAAGGGTGAAAATCAGAGCTTCTGCGTGTTCCTGCAAGCAACAAAAAAAAAAAAAGAAAAAAAAAGGCACCAAGATCTCGCCTGCCTACTCTTTGCATAGGCTTCTACTTTCCCACAGGCACCCCTGCATCACCAAACACCCACAATAAGCTCAAGACTTGGAGCATGGAGACTTGTACTGCCAGGACACGATAGTTATGGGGAAAAGCTGAACCCATTTTTTCCTTCACCCCCACTCAGTACCGCAGAGAAAGGGAAGATGAAAGTGAAGGGGGGGAAATTATTTTAAAAAAAAAAAAAAAAGGGAAACAGAGCTTGAAGCTGCTGCTGAGAGTTGGCAGAACCGAGCCAATCTCTGCTAAATGTCTGCTAACCTCAGAGCAACAACTGAGCTCATCCTCGAGTCCCAGACTCCATAAAGAAATGAAGAGGAGCAGCCTGAGCTCCTTTCTCTCCTTCCCCTGTTCCACCTGAGGAAACCTGCAACAGGGGAAGCAGTACCAGGAGATAAACCAGAGGCATTTGGGGAAGTGATGCCTCATACTAAGTCACACTTATAAACAGATGTTTTCAAGGGCAAGATTTTCTTTTGCAAGGGGTTTTTTGGCCTTGCTGTTACCACGATGTGTTCAGAGGGTCAAGGACCAAGCAGCAATGACTCCCAATGCCAAAGCTGCGGGTCAGGATGTCTGTAGAACCAGAGATCCCCTCCCTTTGCTGGAGGCTTGCTGACCATTTTACTGGTCCCACAGCTGCAGCTGCTAAACTGCACTGCAAGAATATTAAATGTCTTCTTTTTAGTACTGCTCTTCCATGCTGGCAATTGCAGTAGTTACAGAACATTACAAAACCACAGAGAAATGCTGGAGCTGCTCAGTTCCCAAGGGGGCACCACAAGAAGGTTCAGCAGCTTCCAGACCATCACACTGCATCCATTCTGGAATGCTAATGCTGAGAGTTTTCACTTTATACGTTTACTAGAACTAATCCGTACCTTTCTAAACTCAGAGTAATTTCCTGTCCTAAGGAATAGTGTCTTTTCATTCTAAATCCGCTTTAACGATCACGCCTGCCCCGTTCCACTGGGACTGTTCAGAGGGAAGAGACTCTAATCTATTTAGCTTCACGGAGGGTTTCTCTCTGACACGTGCTCTCCTAATAGACCATTTATCAGGATGAAGGGTGATCCCCAGAGAATGCAGACAGCAGGACTGGCCTAGCCTGAGTGACAGCCTGTCCAGCAGAGATTGACTTTAATGAAGCACAGAATAAACAGGAAGATTAAGAGAGTGCAAAAATCAGTGACAAGTTTTGAGTCCACCTGGGCAGCTTACTGTGCAGCAGAGATCTGTCATTGAGTTATAAATGTTATATATCTGTTTGGTTGCCGAGGATCAACTATAGCACAGAGAAATCCTGCACACATTACAAGAGAAAGCTTTCCCTTTGATTCTCACCCTTGAGAGAGGGTACTTGCTTTAAAACCGGGGACACAAGTAGAGGGTGGGCTGCACTGTGGTCGTTGTCTGGTCTGACCCCCTGCTCAGAGCTGGGCCAGTTTCCAGCATGTTGCTCAAGGATTTTTCAAGTCAATTCATTTTCAGTTGACATCCTTTTTTTAGATATGCAGCATGGAGTTTCTTTCTTTGCAGCAGAAATGCAGTGACAGTGTGGCTATATTCTATGGGATCCATGTTAGCAAAGTTCAGACTGTAGCATCTGATGCTACAGTTCTGGCTAATGGATAGGAGGCAGGTGTGGCTGCCAGTAAGAAACATCTACCTCAGGGGGAGATCATGCCAGCAGCTCTCTGCACTGGCTGCTTAATGGAAAAAGATCAACACAGGCACAGACATCTCTGGACAATGGCTTTCATTCACAAACATCAGGCAAGTAGCCCTGATGTGCAGCCAAGGCTCATTCTTCATTGTGACAAGTGTGACTCCTACTCCAGACATCTCTCCATCTTCAAACTCATTTCTTTTGTTGGAGTAGGACCAAAATTCATAAATGGAGGCTGAGGCTATGAACGGAGAGAAGTTTTTCACCTAGTGATAACAAGCCTCAAATGTGGAAAGGGTCCTTACTACTTCAACACCTCACAGCTAGAAAAGCCCAAAGATAGTGTGTACATCTACTACCACAAAGTAAGGCTCATGTTAAATCTTCTTGTCTCTGGGTGATCTGCTGAATGTAAAGACACCACTTTGGTAAAGCAAAGAAACCAATCATTCTTCTTTCTGTTAGTATTGAACGGAACACAGAACACTAGCAAGATACTATATTCCCAAAAAAGTGAATTGGAGTTTTAGCTCTAGTTTCTAGAGCAGAATAAGTGTTAACGATTTTAAAATAGTTTTACTTATGCAGGTCAGACAAACTTTTTACCAAAACAAAGAGCACATTTTTCCAAACAGAAGAATAACTACAAAACACACCCCCTGCTGCCAAATCTCATTAGCACTTGTAGTTTTTGACATAAAGTGGCTACGTAAAATCAGGTGTGTAGATGCAGTTCTAGAGTTTGCAGTCTAGTTCATAAAGAAGCCTGTATTGGTAAATACATCCAACCCAAGAGACAATGGCTGCTCCACTGTACAGATGTCTCTGTGTGTTTGTTTTCTTTTACAGCACCACACATGAGGTCCTTGTGCAAGCACAAGAAATGCTTGCATAAAAAATGTATGTGAAAGAAGCACCACAAGAAGTGTAAGGTTAGATCGTGTAGGTTCCAGGATCCCAATCTGCCCGTGCTGCAATTGTACACAGCCAACAGATGATGGCACCAAAATTCAGTCTGTAGGCAAACGGCACTCGGGAACTGGCAGAGAGCTTGGACAAACACATCAGAACAAATGTACTGAGATTCAGCTAATTGAAACTGTGTAAGACAGACACAGCTAAGTAGAGGCCAGGATTCACCTTTTAAAATAAGCCATCACCTTTCCTCTGCTCCTTCTTCCCCCAGTTCTCAACAGAGATTTTGCATGGTGAGATGAATTCTGTGGGCAGATATTCATGTTACTGCAGCCATGGTACTTTCAGCCTTTGCTAATCTCGTGCTATATACAGCAGTAAGCATGCTCTTAAAAGCACAGGCTAAGTATAGGATCAGGTGCACAGTCAAGAATGTGAATCTCAAGAATTTACTTCCAAATGCATAAATAATTTGGTTGTTAGAAGTCACAAATATACTTTCCCATCATTGATGTTTCCATGAGTTTCTTCAATCTTTCTCAATTGCCCTGGTTTAAACACCATCAGTTTTGGCTAGCACTTGAAAAACCATCTGCTATATAAATATTCATAAATTAATTTATGAAAAATATAGTCTCCTTTCACTGCTTTTCAGGTAAACATCACATGCAGCTTTAAAGTAGCAAGAGCTGTATATATGATTTCAGATTTGCTAACCTGATTAGTAATAGTATTTCTAATGCTGATTATACCTTAGAGCAGGAAGGAGGAAGGTGTTAAATAATTAAACAGAAAGTACAACAAACACTTAGGTGGTTAACAATTTACTGGGTTTAGTCATTGCAGAGGTTTAATGGAGCCTACGTTGTTTAATCTATGAAAAGTGTTTTCTGTTTGCCATATGTTAGCAGAGTCATCGTTAAAACTGCAATTTATTACTGGAACGAGCCTCAAAAACATTACATCTCAGCATCATGTCCTGGAACCAATGGTCAGGTCAGCATTTTATTCATGGTTTTAAGATCTGATCTGCCTCAAGCAAGACAAAGAGGTCCATTAATTCTGAAAGGCCAAAACCCCAACAGCTACACTTGTTAGAAGTATAATTAGTAGGTTGAATTCTGCAGTCCAGAATAATGCTCGTGGCTAAAGAATTTTAAAGGGTAGAACCCAATGACATTTCACAATGGATATTTAAAACTAAAAAGTACTACAAAGTTTAATTATGGAATATAAAAAGTAAAAGTTTTTGACACCTGACACATTCATAGGTTCCTATTGCCAAAAATGACTGCATTGAAATCTGAAAGCTTAAAACTGCATCTTCTGTGTTCAGAGATCACTGTGAAAGCAATTTCTATAACCTGTCCATTTATTCCTTCTAGTCCTATCAGTACCTGAATGAGCTGTCACTTTTTGACAGACAGTAATGAAAGTATTATTAGCTGGTTTATCCTGCTTTGTACATTTTATATACCTTTCCTCATTAAAGAGTATTTTGACACATTATAACAAGACAACATTATTCTTTATAACTGATGCACAAGTAGCATCTTTATACTAGTACGTGCCTCTTAAAAAAGAGTGAAGATTTTTGTCATTGGAAACTGTGCACTCTCTACTTGTAAGGTATGTCAGGAAAAGGGTTTAGATGAGATGTCAAAATCTTGCTATTCAAACATGGAAATATGATTGAGTGTTACACCATCGAAAATAATAAGATTCAAATTCTACCTTCATTCTTCATGCAAAGGTTTTTTTTGTTACTCTGAAGTTATCTATGCTGTTCCAAAGTAAATCTTCTGTTCTAGCTGTCTGATGCTATATTATTACAGCTTGGTCACTTGCTCGGGAAAGGCCTTGTAGATGAGAACACTGGAATGGAAATTAAGGAAATACTTTGTTTCTAGCTCTACTAAAAGTACTATATATTCTGTGCTTAATCTGATTTTCATTGAGGGCTAATTTTAGAAAGTTGCTTATTCTCCATATTCCAGACTGACCCATTCAAATCCTTCCTTTCTCCAACCTCCCACTGCCAAATTTTTACAGGACCTTTTGTTAACCAGGTAAGAAAAAAGTGTGCCATATTTTTACCATGTATACTGGCTTGGACTTCTGCATGCAACTGCAGCAGAAGTGAAAAATGACAATAAGGGTTGGAATGAAAAGGCCAAAGTTACACAGTTAAAATAACAGTGTGTAATTTCTAAAAGTTCCCCAGTAGATAAAATAAAAAGCCAGGGTAGACTAGAATGAATTCTGTTCAGATGAATTATTTTACATCTGTTTTTTGCATTACAGTTTGTTTATTTTCCACAAAACCACTAGATTAATTACTAAATTACCAAAGTCTACTGCCATCCTTGTCACCATCTAAGTGATTAACTCTCACTTCACCCCGAAAAGCCAGCCTTGACTGATGAGAAAGCAGCCTGCCAGCCTCATATACAGGCTGTAAAAGCGAATACAATGGCTTGGGTTGGAAGGGACCTTAGAGATCATCCAGCTCCAATCCCCCTGCCATGGTTAAGGACACCTTCCACTGGAACTGTTGCTCAAATCTCTGTCCAACCTGGCCTGTGGCTTCACAGCTCTGTCTTGGACTACTCAGCCACCCTCCCTCCACTTTACCAACCATTGTACCCGAGCTATTTTGAGTTTACTCATGTGCAAATACAAGGCCGGCGTCCTGAAATACCTGCACTGTAGGTGAACCAAGGCAGGCAAGACCAGTTCAATAGGAATCTCAGTCAGACAGCAGGTTAAACCACCCATTAACACATCCCATTTACACGTAATTTGCAGAACAAAGGCCTTGGAAATTAGTCATCCCTGAGGCAATACTATACCCATCCACTACCTGGTTAACCCTCCAGCAAAAAAAAAAATAAAAAATTAGCAAAGCCATGATTCCAGCTAATATAAAACAGAACCGAGGGGCAGGGGAGAGGCCCGTGACTGGTAGTAAAGCAGCAGAAGTGTAAATGGAATGAGTTTCTCCACTCCTAGAACAATGATGAGGGGATAAGGAAGCTGAAAATCTCAGGAGAAGCTTTAGAGGCCACACCTTACTGGCCACGTAATAAAAAACGTCTTTTGTCTTAAAAGGCATGAGGATTATAGTGCTGTACTTATCGTTGTCCATCTTTTTATTCAAAACCAAAACACCATGCTCTGTTCTTCTGGGAAAAACGTATGTGTGTTCATGTATCTGTGTATTTTAGTAATCTATATAGAACTAATCCAGTGGTGTGATGAGAAATGCACATTACATTTAAATGAGCAAAGGGAATAACAAAGAAAACAGATGAATCCCATTACAGGTGTCTGTGAGGAAGAGAATACTGATGTGAAGCTCCAGTCTGAGAATTTTAACAGCTGTCAACATTAAAATACCCCAGGGGGAATTAGAAGAGTAAAGCCTTTAACAAATCTTGCAGGTTACTGAAGTTTGGCCTGTGCATCCACTGAGGGTTGAAATTAATGGAGCAAGGTTTAAACTCACTCAATGGTTTACAACAAATTTGTGTTCTGGTAAAACTCATGATCATCATCCAGAATGAATGCCTGTCTTTTACTATGAGAAATGCCGTGACTGTAGCATTTTTAACCTTATGAGTGATCAATATATGCAACCAGAGGACTAAAAGTACTGTCTCACTCTTATGTGTAGCACAAGCAAGGCTTAAATCGTAAGCTACTGACACCTTGGTGTTCAGCTTTAGTTACAGCACTAGAGGGTTAAGCTAAGTTCAATAATACAGGATACAGTAGTGTTCTATTAACTTAATTTGTTAATTAACAAAAAAAGAGACACTCCTTAAGAAAGATATATTTGCCTCATTTATAGAAATTCTCCCCTCTACAATAAAACATTTTGTCTTACCTTCACACATGCGCTCTCCAAAGTTCCAGAATTTTGAGTAAAGAACTATGTGGCTTTCTGCAATATGAAGCACTATGCTCAACATTCAAACAGAAACGTTACAGGATTCAAACTACATTAGGACATGGATTTCAAGTTTCAGAGATCCTTGGATTTTAATGATTGGTTAACTCACTTCAGTATGTGAAACTGTGGGCATGATTCTCAAAACTTCTGTAAATAATGGACAGTTCAGACTGGGAGTTTCTATCTGCTCTGGTAGCAAAGAATTTTCTTTCTAGTCACCTGATAAAAAGTATTCTGATATTCTGTTCTTCATCCATATGTTTATCTATCCAGGTAATTTTAAATCAGTAAATAATTACTTTATTGGTAGAAACCATTAGAATACTTACTTCAGAACAAAATGAGCTCCTCTGATGCTCACTTGTCCTTAAAATTATAGAATGAAAAATGATTAAAAAAATTTAAAACAGAAGATGTTACTGTGTTTGTGAGAGAAGGAAAGAGCAGCTTTAGCTTTCCATGCCAAAGTGATAAATACTCCCCGATAAAGTCAAGCCTGCTAATTGTTATTTTGAAGGTTATTCACAATAATTGCAAACACAAGGCCATATTCAATCACATGCAATACAGGGGATATCCAAAACACACACCCAGAAATACAAATGAAAGGTAATTTGCACAGACACACAAAAATCTCATATTTGAATCCAAAATTATCAGTGTTGTAAACTGGTATTTAAAATTCAACATTTAAAACATAGTAGAACTTTGTAACATAGAGTGTCCTTCCAGTTGTCAGCCATCTAAGTGAGCAAGAAAGATTGGATCCAAGAGACTGTTTGCCTAGAGACTGCCACCTTTTGCAATGAAATCTAAACTATTGTTAAAAAAACAGGTTTTCAGCTCACTACAGTGCAACACAAGAGTATTTGGCCAAGCCTCCAGACCTCCAGGGATTATTAACTCTTAGTTGGCAAATGTAATCTTTAAAAATTCATTTTCCGTAGAGAGAGGAAAGCAGAAAGAAAGCATTGGATTAAGATCTAAAGTGAAGAGAGAACTACTCCAATTTCTTAAATGAGTCAAACCTATATAGTGGCTGGAGCACAGTGAACTCATGCTACTCATCCCAAAGCTGATGAAGGTTAATGGGCTGCATCTTGCAGCACTAACTCATCAACTGCCATGGGGAAATCTGCTTAAGTACCGACTGCAGGAGATGGCTTGCAGTGTGTACTTTTCAGAATTCTGCTAGAGAAATGAGGCAGTTACAAGCATATTTGAAAGAGAACGGACCTGACTGTAATTAGGGATTAAGCATGCATTAGAGGCTTTTAAAATTTAATTTGGATACCAAATTACATCTTATTTCTCTTTCCTTAAAAAATAACAACAAAAAGCTTATGACCTAAAATAAGCTTCTTTAAAATTTGGTACAGAAGCTATTATTCAGCATTTCTGTTGTGCTATCGCACTGAAAATACCACCCAATAAGGTCTATATTTGTCCTACAAATATATGACACGAACCCTACCCTAGAGTTTGTAGTTTGCATGTTATAAAGTCTAATTGTAGTGTGAGCATAAATCAGAAGCCCTCCTACAAGTGGCAAAAATCTGAAAAATCAAGATAATTGTAACCCTAGCTCATCCTGATTCTTGAGACTATTTTTAGAACAGTATAGGCTGATGTGCTCTGAGCTTTTTTATATTTGCATTAAGTCCTCTGTGATTCCTCCTCTGAAATGTGTGCATATGCTGAGTCCATGTGAGATGCTACCACTGGCGCTTGTCATAAAAATTAAATCCCTCTCAAGCTTGTTTACAGCTCAGCACTTGTCATACTGCTCCCCTGAGCTTCATGGCTGGTTGGGTTCTTCTTTGGATTTGGCTTTGTGAAAGATTTAATTTCTTTTTTGTTTATGTGTGTACTTACACTTGCAGGTGCAGAAAAGAAAAAAAATGGCTGTACCCAGATGTTTTGAAGCTGCAGTGGCATACATACAGCTGAAATTAGGGAGAAAAACTGTAGCACATAAAACCAACTTTCTCATACAACATTCTATGGCATATTTAATAAACCTATCATGTTTCATTGACAAGAAGATTCTTGAATTCAATTTTAGGAGGACCAGAATATTTCGCAGTTGTCTCTCCTTTAACAAAGAGCTTTTTCAAGTCTGAAGGTGTCCAATTACTCCTATTTTCAGTTTCACTAATACCTTCTTGTAGTGGTTACAGACTCAATCATGAATACAGCCACTGCATACCAAGCTGCCTTAGCTCATTACTGAGTTAGCTGAAGCTCAAAGTTTTATCCAGATTTTCCCCTATAACTGGAAAACAATAATGGATAATGTAGTGTTAAAAAAACATCAACAACAAAAAGCAAACAATCCTCTTGCTTCTGTAGTAATAAGAAGAATCACTGTCTGGATTGCCTGTAGGGACTCTAGTTCTAATGTCTCAGTATCACATCCAGTTAAGCCTGTCTCCATTTCACAACTGTAGCTGATTAACCCTGTATTTTCCCCATCACAACAGCCCATAAAAGGGTGAAAATACTAATGAGCTCTGGTTTCATAGGCAACTACTGTAGCCATCCATCCACACATAGAGTAATGACTTGTGTGCTTCACCTGAACAGCAGGTGCAGGCACAGCCTTTCCCAGGCAGTAGAAGGGCTGCTAATGTCTTTGTTGCAGCTCAGCACGTGCATAGAATATCCTTAGATATGCACATTCCTAGTCAAGTCAGTTTGTTCACACAACTGTGTGTGGAACAGAAAAATTCTGTTAACTTTCTTGGTAACTTTTAACTTCTAACTTTTCTAGTCATGCACAATTTGCAGGACAGAACTTGCTGATGATGGGAATAACAAAAATATAAGCATCTGATGCAGAACCCACTGGAATTTTAAAGGACGCTCTTGTGAAACCTAAACAGATGAATCTGCTCTTTTTTTTTAGCTGTTTTCAGCTTCAGTAACTTCCTCTGGAGCTTCCACTGGGCACTGTGTGGAAGAACCTGATCAATGGTTCTGAGACATGACCTCTACAATCACAGTGTTCTGCCTGCTTTTTTATACCCATGTATTTATTGGTTTCCCCTTGATTTCCAGCAAACATAAAGGTTTCCTGCTCTCTGCTTGTTCTTTTCAGCAGAGTAAATAAGAGACTACAGTGAATAACACAGATGAGGTGCAGAAAGTGCTTTTCACCTCTTCTGAACCAGATATGGAACTGATATATAGTTCACTTGATGCACACGAACTATTTCTCGAGTTTGAACCAAGTGAACTTCATCAATTATTGATCTTTACCTAATTGGTGTCCATTATACTCAAGAATATCAGTTTACAGTCAGATCAAATCTTCATGCTGTGAAGTGACTGGTAACAGTTTGGTCAGGGGCTGCACAGAATCTCACGTTTCTTGATAGAGACATCTACTCCCATTAACCAAATTCTCATTAACTAAAAGTAGAAGTATTTTGCCTGTATACATTCTATATTCCACTCACAGTAAAGTTCCCATTTGCTGCTGCTTCTTATTGATCTTTTATTGCAATGAGGCATCTTGACAATTCAGTGACACTCTCTTTGCTGCCTTGTATTTTCTCTGGAGATTCTGTTCAGAATTCCTAACAGCTTTAGCATCACCTATAAGGAAGAAAATATGGCTGTTATTGCAGGGTTGGATGTATTTTACCCACTCTAATTAAGGATAAGCAAGAGACTGACCTTTAAAACATTTTTTCTTAGTTCCCTCTCCCTGTATGTTATGCAGGGCAACACACATATAAAAGAGATGTGACCAAGAAATTCTCACAAATGGGCAAGTGAATTGTAAGCTCTCAAACAATACATTTTATTCTGATGAAAAGAACCAACACATTTTTAATGACTGTATAAACACATTAAATAATACATTAATATAAACCACAAATTATGCGAGAAGACAGCAAAGATATTTTTATTACTGCCAAAATACAAACGGCAATTAAGAGGTAATTATATGTTAAAAGTTTCCAGCATACCATTGCTAAACAGCAGTTCCCTATTGCAGTTAAACCACTCTGTGATAGTTTGGAGCCAGGAAGAGATCCCACTTCATGCAGAACTCTTTTTTTTGTTTGTTTTGTTTCATTTTAGCAATGAATAAACTTTGCCATGTATAATGGTGTCTATGAATCAACTGTGCTAGGAAGGGCCAGCTTTATTCTAGTGGAAGTGTACAAGCCTAGCAACAGTTTGAGAGGCACAGCTGTCCTGGACAGGAAAATGCTTCTCAGAGCCCTCAGGGAGCCCTACTTCCTCAGTGCACATCTCACCTGCTTTTACAGAGAGTAGAGATGAAATCTCATTTTCCTCCATTGAGTAGCTCACCTAGTCAGAAGCGTGCTTGGATTAGCAAACTGCTCTAATTCAAGTATAATGGCAATTTTAGAACAATCTGTTTAGACAACTTTATGCTCAAAACAGCATAAGGATTGCTGCTGAACTCTATCCATTTTTAATATGATAAAAAACAAGCCCCCCATGTTCTTTATTACTCTATTCATGTCCATCAGGGAAAACAAAACCAAGTTATGTTTTCATTATAGTTGGACATAAACAACTGTGTATGTGGAAAAGTAATGAGAATACAGAAACAGTCCAACGTAGTTAAGGCTTCACCTGACTTCCTATACTGGCACCACTTGATCTATCAAGTTCAGTTTTTGTAAAGTTTTCTTTTCAGGCTGAATTCTTCCTAACTACTCACAGTACTGGGATTAATTTTGACTCCCTCTATTGTGTCCCAGGTTTACTTAGCAAAAAGAGTTCATAATATAAATAATAATAATAAATAAATAATTAGAAACTAAAGTATGAGCAGTGACTATCTTCCTGAGTAGCAAACTAATTTTCTACTTGCTAAAATCCTACAAAACAACATTTGAATTTTCAGAATTTATGTTAAGAATGAGTCTCCTCTAACTGCAGTGGGGTACCTCTATTGTAATGTGCTTGCTTAGATGAACCAAGTATGTTGAACTTGTATAGATCTAAAAACATAAATCCCATGCATTTAAATTATAAAAGTTGTATTTTAACATTTAAGCCTTTACACTGAAGGATATAAAGGTCATACTAAAAAAAAACAACAAAAAAACCAAACAAAACCCAAACAAACTTAAAAAAGGACTTCTATCTTCAGTGGAAGGGGTTAATTGAAATATAGATAACTAATAACATCTCTAGAGATTGAGCCACAGTAAGCAGTTTCCAAAGGAACTCATCCAATAGCTTCAGTACTTGCAGCTGTTTGGTATAGGGAAAGCTCACTGTGTTTATTCCTCTAATGGAAATGCTTTCCACCCCCCGGCAAAGTAGGAATTAGTTTACAATCCCCTACAGACTATTCCAAAACCTGTATTTCCCTATTCATGGTCTAAACTGGCCATGCTGTTCTCTGCTGCTGCCACTGGTGTTTTTTCAGCCTGACAGTTCTGGGACTGTCAGCATGCATGTGCAAAAATGACTTTGAGTTCTACTTTTGACTCCCCAATTTGAGAGAAAAGGCAAATTAAACAAGTGAAGAGCACAAGACTATCTAGTGAAGAAACTAGGAAGGAGAGTTTTACAACCCTGCTGGATGGGCAAAGAAATCACTATGAATAGCCAAGGATGAACTTGAAGAATGATTCCAAAATTCTAACTTTAGTATGTTTTACTTTTACACTGTACTTTTACTCAGTTCACTGGTTTTAGTATTGTTTTTAATGTCCATTAAAAGTTTGAAATTTATCTTCCAGGTTCATCTTTCAAGCATCTTTTATCTTCTGGTTAAACCTCTGGATACTGGCAGTACATCCTCACTAGTATTTTAAATATGCCAAGGGAAATAAAGCTTCCTCCCCTCCCTTTGCAGTTATCTTCACTCCACTGAATACAACTGAGAAGAGTTCTGGACCCTTATACATTCCCATCCACAATTAACTTGATTAATTTTGCTAGGAAAACTTCAGTATGTTTGCTGTATTGTAAATACAGCCTGTGCTTTCATTTCCTTTCCCATCAAGATTGCCTTCTGAGGAACTGAGAGGACAACAGATTTCTTTTCTCAAATAAGTTTTAGGATATTAGAAGCTATGTTCTGCTACAACAAGTTTGCCTTACTAACTTAAATTGAATCAATATTAAGTTTGCAAGTCTATAAACAACACAAGCTGTATGTATTCAAGTTTCTCTTATAACTAATTTGAAGAAACTTCACAGTTTATCCTCAAGAAAGGCCAAGTCATTATCAGCCTTGAAGCACAAGATGACACAGCCTGCCTTGATATTCTTCTGTTGTGGTACTTACTGGCATCTGATCTCAGACAGAGGTCACTGAAAAGTGACAAGCTATAGTTGAAAGGATGTTTATTTTAAACTATTGCTAAATGACCATTCAGAGGAACTCAGAGAACTTCACTATTTAGCAAATATTAACAAAACGCCACTATTCAACACTAAGGCACATCTTACTACGCTAATATGCATTAAGAGATTTTTTTTTTTGTTTCCATCAAAAAAGAACACACAAGACATACACTGCTCTCTCTTCTATGATAACTGGCCTTTCTGTGGTCTCAAGAGGCCATCCAGTATCTGTCATCTGGGAAAGAAAACAGAGTGCAAAGTCATACAACTAGAAAAAGTGCTTTCCTAGCATAAACGTGCTGCCTTAGGCTCCTTTGGGAATTCTGAGCTAATATGGATATCTAAAGCTCTTGGCTATCTTTCAGAGCCATTAAAAGTTGTGTCTAACTGCTCTGGTTCCTCAAGTTGCAATTCTCGGAATCAGTAAAAAGCCTCACTGTATCAGATAAAGCAGGATTACCAACCTGTCCTGCACATTTCGTGTTTCACATTACTATTCATGATTAAAATTTGGAACTTACTTTTGCTTCCCTTCTGTAGAAATGTCTCTTGCTTTTTCATTAACAAACAACTTAAAAGTTGATTATCAAGAGCAGGAGATATTCCAAGATACAATGCATTGTCACACTTAAAATTATATTTAACAAAAACACCGGATTTCATTAAATATTTTTGGAAATGATACCATGTGCCATGAACTTGCTAACTCAAAGAAGTAGTGAAGTCTGTCCAAGAATCTTAAGTGGAAAAACACAAATCTTTTCTGAAAACCTGAGAAACCAGTACATGAAATGCAATCCTCATTTCAGGCAGAAAACACACAGGTTATTCAAATATAAACAATTTAAAAACTATTAAGTATCCAAATTCCACTTCTACAGCATGAAAAAGAGAGGAAAAAAAGGACTTAAATTTGTTGCTACAATATCATGATAGGATCAGAATAAGTCATAGGAGGCTCTAAAGGAACATGTGACTTTCCTTTAGTCAAAAGGATTAATTCTTAATTACACTATTTATGAGCAAAAGCTATGAAGGTTTAATTCTAAAGGCTAGTGCATTGTCAGTATGAGACAACATTCTTCATGAAGAAACCACTACATGCTATCCCAGTCACCAAAATTTTTGGAGAAAACAGCTCTTTTGGATTAAATGCCTAACATGGAGAATTTTGTGAACTAAAATATGAAAAACATTGTATTTACATTAAATTCATAAGCAATTTAGCAATGCTGCTTAAAAATTGAGAATTGGTTGCTGATGAGCTATCATTGCTGATCATGGGTTTAATCTTATTTTGCATTCTCTGGTTACAGCCCACACATGTAATTTGAGCATTTAATTTTCTTAATATGAAGACAAATTTGCCCGAAGTTAAATGGAGATATACATGTAAAATCACAGTTATCCCTGTGGTTGTCAGAAATCCTGCAGCCTCTCTGATATAATGGTTTGAACAGTAAAGAAAACCTCAACAAACCCAGCACACTTTTATGTCAATAAACACATTACATTTATAGCACCTTGCAGGCACAAAAACTACATTGATCTTCCTCAAAGTGTTTCATAGCTAAACATTTTCCACTTTTTTTTTTTTTTTTAAATCTTAGGCGCAAAAAGGAAATATCAACTTCACAAGGTTAATTTGGGTCAATGAAATGATTGAATACAAAATTTTAATTAGTTGTCTTAGAGCTAGAACAGTGATCTATTCTCAAAGGAATGTAGCAAAGAATTTTCTGCATAGTGTCTGTAAATTAATAAAATAGCAGCCAACACACTTTCTCTCTTAGCACTGAATGGGGGAAAATGTTTTTGTGTGTAATTTTAACTAAATGTTCAAAGAAGATAACACACCAGGCTTGAAAGAAGTAAGAACCGTCCTTCTGAACTATATTACAAAACTGTAGCAAAAATTTTTAAAAAAACTATTCAAAGTAATCATAAAACATACTTACCAATTTTATTAGAGGTATAGTAAGCATACATCAAAAAATACACAAACTAGACAAAGTTGACAAGCCTCATAAATTAACACTAAACAAGAAGAGAACAATCAGATGTAAAATTTGTCCTAAACAAAAATTTCTAAGCAGTCTACCAAAACTCTGCTGTGACAGCCTATCATCAGAGTCTTAGTACATCCTACAACGTAAGAAGATAACTGCCTTCTACATGCCAGCATATAAATAACAATGCTTCACGTCTGAAGAAAAGCATTAGGACATTTTATTTAAGGTTTTGCAGATTACAAGCATTACTCAAGATTCTTTACCCTGACCTTCAGTTTCTGATTCCTTCTAGCAGCAAAGCACCACAGAAATGAGATTTAACACATATTGCCCAGGGTTCTTCTCTCTGTCTCTGGCCCAGGAAAAAAACTTGTTATAAAAACTTGTTTGAAATACATCACCCAATACTTAGGCCTCATTCTGTGCTACAATTGGATTTTTTGGGGGGGTTTACTCATCCATTTTGTTTAAGAAAATGTGAACCACAGGTCAACCAAAGTTTCTCTCCCAAGCTGCACAAGGGAAACAGACATTGGTTGCACCTGAGGAAGATCCAAGTGACTGAACACTCGCTGACCACAAGCTAATAATGACAGTTCTCCATTAAATGTCAGTGGTGTAGACAAGATACACATGGCTTCCTTAAAAATAAGCACTATATATAAACAATCTGCAATGATTATTCAAGCAAGTACAATAAAGCTCTTGAGATGAGGAGACAAGGTGATTCTGGTATGACACCAAGAATTACTGTTTTTTGGTAAGGCAATGAAAACTGGAGGCAAAATATCTTTCCCAGTATAAAAAGAGAGGTGGCACAGAATAAGAACTACTGATGGCTGGATGGAAAACCAACTCTTAAATGACTCGGAAACAACAAACTGAATCATGTGCAGTTACGTCCAATTAACTCAAAATGTATTCAATGTAACTTGATCCTCTGGAGCGACTTCATCCAAAAGTTTCAATTTAAATTATTTTGGGGAAACCTCCCAAATACCAGATATACTTATGCAGTCTCCTACAGTGTTTAGTCAGCAAATAAATTACTTCATATAGGAAAAATAGTAATGCATTTCATGCTTTTTCCATCACAAAAATATCATATCAGTGTTCTCACGATATACCTTCCTTTCTTATTTCAAGCTCAGGCTCTTGCTAGAGCCTTTTCCTGCAGAAGGACCGGTAGATATTTAGTGATTTGTACCTAACATTACCTTTTGCGTAAGTATTCTCAACACGGTTTGAAACAAACATTGGTTTACATATTAAATAAATTAATATACATATTAAATACATCTGAGTTTTATTTCCCAATTCTTCTCAACAGCATGTGGCCAAGTCCTTTCAAATGCTTATTATTAAAATGGTAAATGTTTTCAAAATTCAATTGCATAATAAAAGATAAACGTAAGGAATTTACTAGGAAGTGTCATACAACCAGTTCCAGTTGAAGTTAATCTTTTCCAACACCACATAGGAGAGTATTATTCAAAATATATAATTTGCATGGAAGATCATCAATCAAATTCAAAATGCTATAGAGATTTCCTGGGCTTTAAACAGATGCATCTGGGAACTCCCTCAGTAACATACACAGCCAGTTCAGTAACTGATCAATTGCTTTAAATGGTATAAAATAAAGCATCACAATGAGTATTTTCCATGTGTAAAATCATGAAGACATCAGACTGGTTAATCAAACTGCTACTTAATGATTTCACTAAAACCTCTAAAGAACAATAGAATAATGCAATTTATTGCTCTCAGCATTTTCATATATCTTGATATTTCAAGTACCTAAAGTAGCAGATCTTTAAGAGCTGTGACTATGTAAACCATTGCACTTTCCTTTTAAATGTCTTTGTATCTGCATGGATGAAAATTAAGATGTAATTCAAAATTTAAATCATAGAACACTTTAGAGTCTGAAGGACCTTGAAATGTTGAGACTGGTTTTATTTAGAGGCTCCAACAGGAAGCTGGATGGTCTCTAAATGTTAATACTGTTGAACTCATTTAGCAGCCGAGCCCACTTGGGAGAACAGGAGACTTCAGTCGCACGCTGATGGGCCAGAAAAGTATCTATACAGTCTAAAAAGGTTAGGACATCATGTCACAATACACAGGTACAAAAATATGTGTATGCATAGGCACTTGCTTGTTTAATTCTAAAAAAACCCTGAACAAACCCACAACATTAAAATAAAAACCAACCACAAAAATCCCCAAACGTGTCTCAAATCCACAATAAGGAAATTACATAGTTTTTGGGAACTCTCAGTAAATCTTTTTAAAAAATGGGAGAAGACTATTCCCAAAGTTTCAAGCTGAGCATAAAATTATGCACAAAGACAATTTTTTGTTGCAAATATTTACTCAAAAAGTAATAATTTACAGCAGTGCTTTAACAGCTGTTTGAAACATTTAACATTCAATAAAAACAAAACTAAGTCAAAAGCACATTCTGAGTGTTTCAAATGGAGCAATGAAATTCTAAGAGCAAGCTACTGCTAATCATATGCATTCCTATATCTAGCTGCTAACTAGAAGACAAAAAATACCCAGAACCAAAAAAAAAAACAAAACCAAAAACAGCAGCCATCCTTCTGTACATAATTTAGACTACAAAAGTCCTGAAATTGAACTGTACAATTCTACTTTATATGCCCTTGTGTTCTATTTGTAAGTTAGCCAGTAGCAGCTGCAAAATGGCAGAACACACGCCAGGTGGTGCTTCCAGTTTGGGGTTTTCCTCATTTTTGCTTAAAACCATTTTTACATTAAACCATACTTTGGTGTGACAGACCATTCCTATGGGTCTACAGCTAAGAACAGTTAAACCAATGGTAAAAGCCTAACAGCTACAGTACTGTCAGCATTATGGTCTTCTTTATACAATTATGTTCAGCATTTCTGCACAGCCTGCACAGTGAAAACCCCACAAGTATGTATTTTATAGTAATAATTCCACTTTCACTGAAAGTTTATTAAGGTAAGCTTACAGCCTGGCAGGATTACACCTGTACAGAGGTGCACAGATTCATATAATTCTGTTTACATGCTTTTACAGACAGGAATGTGACACCAAGTCCCAAGGTTTATGTTTAACCAAATTATCAGCAGACCAATAATCATCTTTACAAGTGTGCTCCATTTCAGCATCAGAAGTAAGTTTATACTCAATTCTACTGTTCAATGATATTCACACTGAAGAATTTAAAAAAATACTTTCTGGGTGAACAAATCACCTTATCCTAGCCTAGTTAACTATAAAAAAATTAGAATTTATACCTCTTTTCAAATATCAATCTAATAATATATCACATCCAAGAGACAGGAAGATGTATTTGAACGTGTTACCTTCTTTAAGTTTAGTTAATTCATCATACATACACATACATGCTATCTCCCACAGACAAAACTTCCCTTTGGTGTCTCTTTCTCTCCTCCCACTCCACCCCCCCTCCCTTTTTTAATATTTAGCATCCATAAGCACTCATCAAGAATGGTCCATGATGTTTCTACCACTGCTTATAACAAACAAAATTAATACAATTTCAGCTTGCTTCATTTTCATCTATCTTGTTTACAGTTGTTTCCATTCTGCTGGAATTGCTCTCTTTAGAAGTCTCATCTGTTTGTTCAGCGAGCTGTCCAGCTTTCTTTGATGCAGGTGTGACATTACCTTTCTGAAGAATTTCAGTAGCTTCATGCTCTAGTACTTCTGATGGAGTTAAAGGCTCCAAATGAATACTGCCTTGTTCACTAATGTCTGAACTAACAGATTCAGGTTCATCTCTCTTTCTGAAGAACTGCTCAAAACTAACATCTTCACCCAACGTCAGCTTTAAGTCCCTCGCGTTAATTGCTGAAAGTGTAGTTTCATCCAAGCCACGTTCTCCAGTCTGCTCATTCAAGATAATGTTACCTGAACTTTGGCATATTTTCAACTCACTTTTATCATGAATACCTTTTTGTTCCTCATCTACTACTTGTTTGTTATTATCTGAATCGCAACATGCTCTTTTCTCATGCAAAGAATTCTTTGAGCTGTTGCCAGGGTGTTCAAAACTAGGAGCATCTTCTGTATTTGACAGTGATGAGTCTTCTTCATTCTTTTCAACGGATGTAACTTTTTCAGTTTGACTTCTATTGCATTCTTTTGTTTCATCTGAAGAGTCATGCTCTTGTTTGCTGGAAAAAAAACAAAACAAGTTATTTTTATAACAAATGAAATAAAGCAATACATGGCTGTACCTTGCAAAGTGACACTCAGAGTGGTGTTGAAGATCTCCTATTTGGCTGTTGACATATCCTTCAGTGGTGAAATCTTACTGGTCCCTGAGGTAGTCATAAGAATCTTCTCATCCTGTTACACTGATTTTTCATTCATAATAAGGAATGAACTCAAAAGATAGGCCAAACTTTACCAAACTACAAATTATATTTGCTACTTTTGTCAAACAGAAATGTTAGGGGTTTTTTTTAATCTATTGTACCAGCTAAAGGGTATATGACATTCTTGAATATGCAAGCAATTTATCTATCCAAGTTCTTCTCCCTCAAACTTCTGGAAAAAAAGGGGGAAAAAGATAGTCTTGAGTTTTCCCTCAAATAATAAGTCCCAACACAAAAGCACTCGTCAGCTGTTGCTGACATAGCTGGTCTTGCCATAACAGTTTCTAATTACCTCATCTAGTTTAGAGAAACCCTTCAGCCATACAGAGCCATATAAATACCAGTTAATATTTAATTAAATGTAATTAAAATAATTAATAATACCTAAATATTTAGAATTGTTTTCATATGAAAATCCAGTCAACTTGTTATGAAACAGTGCGTAAGTACATGACCTTTAGCTAACATTTTTCAACAAGGAGCTTGAGGGCAACATGTAGTTGTAGAGCTAATGGGCACAGTATTGTGCTTTATGTGGGAAGCTTTGAACATAGATATGCAAAAAAAATAAGGTTTTAAATAAAAGGATGACTGATGCCTCATTATCACACAAAGAGCAGCGTTCCACTCTAGAAAACCCAGATGGATTACATAAACATGTACACACACATACAAGATTTGCACCAAGAAACTCTTCAAAGGACAAATCTGCCCTTAACATATAAAAGCAATCTATCACAATCTTCCTCACCTTCTAGTAACCCAAATCTCAGCTTCATCCAAACCCAGCCCCTTATTCTCACTCATTTATGGCAAAGCACAGAAAGAGAGGGAGGAGTTTTGGGGAGGAAAAAAAATATTCATTTCTCATGCAGAAGATACCTTCCTGTGAGTCATTTATACCAATGAAAGAGTACAAAAAATAAATTAAAGCTTTTGCGCAATGATCACATCACAATTATCCCCAAACAACAGTGATCTTTCAGATTGCTAAGGACAACCAAGTCCCTTTAGATAGAACAGTTCTCCAAAGAAGTAATTTACTTCTGTTGAGAACTGCAGATGAGTAAGTAAACCCTAGCAATTATGATGCACTAAAATCCCACAATAAAAAGAAATACGATACAATATTTCAAGAATTTGTTCTGTTAGTATGTCAGTAATTGAAAAAGAAAAGCCTTCTATCCAATATTAGAAATGAAAAGGACTATTACTACTCCATGTGTAAATAATACTGGTTACAGCGTAAGAAAACTAAAAATCCAGACACAAATACTGGAAAATGCATGAATGTTAATAACTACACTACATAGAAAGAGGAACGTCAGTGAACAGTTAAAATGCAAAATCTCACTTCTGTTTAATGAAAACAGTGAGTCTAGATTCTAAAGCACAATACAAACCATGGCCAGACCATGAACATGGGCTACACTAACCAACTGGCTGCCATCCTGTCTATATGAAATCAGGACTTAGAATGAGACTACTTCAAGGGAACAGCACAAGACAATTCTGAACCCAAGAGATGAGTCTACCAAGTGCAAACATACCCCCACCTCAAGCTACAAAGACTTAGAAATTAAGAGATTTAGTTTTTCTTTTCTCTCATTGTACAGAAAATGCAGGACTCGTGTGCAAGTAAAGCTGAGGAAAGCTAGGCTCTGATTAGTTATTTTAAAATCCTACTAGCTCAAGTTTTTCTACTGCACTTATTCTATTATTTTTATATAGGCATTTTATCTGAGGATTTTAAAAATAATTCAGAGAAAAATTCTACAGCAAGAAACACTACAAAAAAGTGACATTTGCACATCTTATATAAAGTAGTTGCAAAGTGTGTGCAAACACCCTTTCCTTCAGTCTGTGGAAAAAATATTTCTCCAGGTAAAAAAGCTTGTATTACAGCTGCATTTACATTTACAGTTTGGAGTGAAACAACACTATTGTTTTGACACATTCCTCTACTGTTCCCACATAACTAGTTTGGTTTATGAAGCAGTACAGGGGTACATAAACTGTATTTCTTTTTGAGGAAAATGAACTAGAAGCTCTGATCTACAAGTGCTCGAACTCCTAATGCAGCTGAGTCCTCAAGAGTCCAAACCAACACAGCATGTTCCCCACAGCTCTAAGTGCACAGCATGAGCCTTCTTCCTTCTGTCCAGGGAACACAAAGCCTGGTGTAAAATAACCACAGTGCAGTGAAGACGCAGCATTCTCAGCATTAACTGCTTTCATCTACTGATCTGCTCCTACAGCACTAATTACTTGCTAATATTAACATAACTACCTTCATTGAATAACAGAGAAAAGTGTTTGGGGACTAAGAATCCCTAATGCTAAAGCTACAATACTCCTGATGGCTGTCTTAAAGCCCATCAATTAGTGTCAAATAGTTGTAATCAGAAAACAGACCAGAATAGATTTATATATTAAAATTATTTCTGTCTCCTTAAACACAAGGACAGGCAAAAGTAGTACATTACATTCACTTCGAATGAAAGTGACCATTTATTAATGTGCAGCATAAAGACAGAGGGAGCTTCTAATAACCAAACCATTTCGTCTAAATTACTAAGTAACCTTTAAGTGAAAGCACAATTTCAAATTATTTGGCCCAGACTGAATATGACCAGAAAAAAAAGTAATGAAGCAGACACAGACTCTGAAAGCAGCTTATCTGTTTTTTCTTTAAAGGCACTATAAATGCCTAAATAACAAATAACCACAACTGTGTTTTGACTAAGCTTTTGAAGATTACATTTGCATCAAAAGTTGTGAAAGCTCATTAACTGGGTTAATACATTTCAGGCTGTGGAATCTGGATTAATATGAAGTGTAAGTCTATCCACAATATGTGCAAAAAAAGTGTAAGACGGCAATTATTTCCCCAGACTGACATGATTTAAGTGTAGAGTTGTAGTTCTAGTTACCCAATGGTTTCACATATTTGCTCTGCTAAGAACTCAGTTTAGGATGTTTTCCATAAAGGACACAGGTTTTTTAAAGCCTAAAATAATAGACAAGAATTAACATTTTATACTATTTATTTTAAAATTGTTTTCCAATTGCCCCAATAATATGGTTAACTCAAAGACAATACTATAAAAAGTTTCTTTTAAAAATCTGGGCAATTCTTTTAATATCCTATGAATCTTGACTAATTCGCAGTTTAAGCATTATTGCAAATGTGTTTTGATACTTGGAACTTAAATTCTACTTTTTGTTGATAAAGTATATTACAACTGGCTTTGAAAATTTTCTAAGAGGAAACATATATTATAAAAATACACGTTAAATACTTTAGCCCAATTACCTAAGAAATAACACAGCATGTATGACTTTCTGTACCGGATTTCAAGATGCAACTGATCATTGTATTTACCTTCCAAAACTTGGTGGTTTTTTTTTCCCTTTAGAAAAACCAGGCCTTAAAATTTTCTGTAATAATTCATGAGATTGGGTTTTTTTACATTCATGAGCAACTGATAACAATATAAAGTTGCAGAAATATTTTCAACTGACATTCCCATAAATCTGTTATGTAGCAGAGATTAAGTATGGATCTTTGCATAATATTTCCAAATAATCTTCCAATTTAAATAAAAAAACCCACCGAAGTCCAGAGAAGCAAAGTAAAACTTAAAAGGAACTCTCTGCAGCCTTTTACATATACACACAATTTCTATTTTGCCTTAGTGAATAAGATGCAAACTATGTCTGGGCAGCTTTTTATTTGGACAGAAAAAAAAAGTCTGAACAAAACTTATATTTTGCCAGCACAAAAAGGGGAAAAAAAAGGGAAGGAAAAGAAAGTTGAAGTTAATTTTTTTTAAGCCTTACACTGTGTTTTAGCCCTGCAGATGTTACTACATTCAGCATAAATATAGGGAAGACTCTTAACAAAATCCTTGTCACAGAAGAAACTTTTGAGTCTCCATTAAAACTTAACCAATGAAATAAACTTTTTAACTCTCAACATGAACAAATGCATTTTTTCCTTCCATTTTTAGAACAGTAGAAAAGCATGTGAATATAAGTTGCCATTTAGAAGCAGCTAACCAGTCTTCTAAAAGAACCTTCTACTCTGTAAAGTACCTTATCCATATAATTTTATTCTTATTTAGGAATTTCTGAGTGCCTAAGTAACAATATAAAGAAATTAAAGGTGTTTTTTTTTTCCTGTCTAGATACAAACACAAGTTAATTTTGTTTTGAAAACAAGAGCGGTCACAGTATATAAACATATTCTTTGTATCACAACGACTTATTTAGAACTATAAACAATGTTACATACTTTTAGCATGTTATTTCCAACACCCCCAGCAGAGCTGGTACATTTTGTTTCAATGAAGTCCAATTAGCAGCAAATACTTTAAAATTGTGGTGAAGTTATGCTCATTCTAAAGCACTCATTGCAGTATGTCTACTACGTTATATTTCTGTCATAAAAAATCCAAGCACATAAAAGCCCTGCTAAGAAACACTTTCCAACTTGAAATGGCCACACTCGACCTACTCCTACAGAGCCTCTTTCTCTACCCCCACTCTCCTCTACCCTGTTTCCCCCTGAGAACTACCAGGAAACAAAGATTGGTCTTATCCCTTGGAATTTTACATGTTTTGTTTTTAAACAACCTGTTTCATCAATTTGTATTTCTGGTTCTTCAGCACCCTAGGGGGCTGTCCTTTGACCTCCTGCTGTGTATTTCAACAAAGAGCCAAAATGTCAAGCATCTGGCTGAAGCAACATAACAGGCATTCCATGGCACTTTGGAAAAAACATCCAGAGATTCCACATGGCCCAGACCACACTGACAACAGCTCACTGCTCTGAAAGGCCTTGGTTCAGATGTCCTGTAAGCTCAGCCAGCTAACATCAGAGTAGCCTTTTCTATTTGTATTCTTCATCTTTTCCAACCATAGCCTGTGATGTTTTTTTTTGTTTTTATTGGGATTTGGGAAGAGGATGTTGCACTTTTTGTTTCCTTTTTAAATGAAACCCAGTATTATGCAACACAATTTTTGGAGAAAAAACAAATAATGCAATTTTGACATCTTATTTAATGCTGAAAGACAATACGGGATAAAAAAGAAAAACAAAAAAAAACATAGCTGAAGTGGTAATGGAATCTATGGAAAAGGTGTTGCTTTGTGTGTTTGAGAATCTTCCTTAACACTTTTGAAGGCAAATGGATAACCTTCTCATTTCTACAAAACCACTGTTCCTGTTCAAGGAACTCACCAACCCCTTGGCAGTTTGGAAAGCTGTCACGCAGCTTTACCAGAAAAATCTTTACCAAGTCTGAGGACTTCTCCCCTCTCTTACCAGCTAGGAGTTCTGTAACAAGACTGCCCTTTCTGAAGGTCAACAGAAAGACAAGTTCTATAGAAAAAAAAAATCTATAATACTAGAATCCAAAGATGATATTTTTGAAAAAAAATGTAAGAACATGTACTGTGAGATCATTTAGCTTACTGATAGGCAGAAAGCAAAGAAAATGTGTACACACACCTAGAAAAAAACCAAACAACTCTGGCCCAACAAGGCATTTCCAAAGATTTTCCTCTTTAAAGCACAAATTAAAAAAAGCCAATAAAAAATACAGTTCAAAGTCAATATTAACCCAGATCTCAAGGTTACATTTTGTCTATTTCAAGGTTCCCTGAATATGAAGACATGTACAGAAAAGCAAACGGTTCCTTTGTTGCAGTGTGGCTGCAACTCAGCCAGAACGGGCTGACTGCAAACTGGGAATCTTTAGTATGACAGACACACTCCAGGTGTGCATCTGACACTGCCACAGCTCTCTGTAGGCAAACACAAAGCTGGATTCTTGCACAATGCATATGCTTTGAACACTGTGATGCAGCAGTGCATGTACAGTCTTGGATGTTCACACTAGTTATGAAGTTCAGACATACTGTTAGACTCTGTGGAGAAAAGAAAAGACATTACCTCCAACTTAGCTTCTTTCTGTCTAATGGAGATTTCGGTCTTTAACCTAGTGGATAATGAATTAAGATTCAATGCTTTAAAATACTTACGGTAGAGATAAGGACAAAGACACTTACAGTTAGAAAGCAATTTGGTAATCTGAAACCAAATTTTAAAGTTGATACTTATTCTGAGCTTAAATGTACTTCATTTCAGAATTTTCAAGTGTTCTATCAGGTGTGAGAGATCATAAGATGAAGTTGTTTCACATAATCTGTTCCAGTTATCTTACCTCATGAAAACCAGGAAGCAACAGTCTTAAGATGGTGAGCATTACTTTAATTGCAATGCTTACTGCAATTCTACCTGAGAATAATCTCCTCACCATAAGGGCCTTTCAAACCATGACTGAAGCCTTTAAGACCTTTAAGAAATGCTAATTAAGTGCATAAAGCTACCGACAACAACATTCCACAACACAACCTCTTTTATTTGTCTACCATAACCCAAATACCCAGAACACAGTTGTAATTTACTGTAGGACAACTGTAAAACATTGCAGCCAACCTCCAGCTACTATTTGGAGGAGACACTTCCTGCAAAATACCTTTACAGCCACAGTCCATACATTAGATGAGCTATAAATTATTTAAATTCATTGACTTTTAAAACCACATTAATTAAATGGCTTATCACAACATCACCAAAATTGATTTCCTGTGTTTCTATAAGAAAGTGTTATCGCAGAGATAGCAAGAATTATGTCTCCTATAAAACCTTGTTAAGTCATCAGTTCTAATAAAATCTAACCTTCCAAAGGTTTCTTATACAAAAAAAAAAAAGAAAAACCAAACAAACCCCTCAAAATTGCTTATGTCTGTATCTTCTTTGTTGATGCTGCATTAAGGCCAAATTTAATCTGCTGAACTATGGTGCTGCCTCTGTTATATTTAAATAATGTTATTAATCATAAATTAAATTATTCACAACCTCAGCGAGTCTTAATGGCTGTCTACAGGACACAAAATAGTTGACATAAAAAACAGCTTTACCACTTAAATTTTATGAAAACTGTATATTATACCAACTACATGTATTTTCCTAAATGCAAGAAAGCAGTGCTAAAACCAGACCTTTTAAAGAATTTTAGCAGTTTCAGCACACCATGAACACCTCCTCACACTAATGTTCCAGCAGCTAACCAACTTCTTGAACTGTAGCATAAACAATCATTTATAACTAACTCAATTATTACATCTTAATTTGCAACAATGGATGGCAAAAATAGCTGCAAAAAAAAAAGGATTGTTTTAAAATAACATTTTTACAATTGCACTATTAGAATGCTCCTCTAATTAAGAGTAAGAGAAATCACCAAGGTAAACCACATAAGAACACAATTTTTAGGGCCAGGGACTTGAAATACTCTGAAGTAGTTAATCAAAAGTAGCAACACAACTAAAAGATGATGCAATGTCAAATATTTAGCTTAGCCTCACTGTTTTAATGACTTCTATGCAAGAACTAAAAAAAATACATTGGAAATAGCAATTTTGTCAAAAAACAGTCACTCTTGGAAGAGTAGAACTACTCAGACACAAATAGATCAGATATTTTATATCCAAGGACAAAACATACTGTTCTTGTCTGAATAAACAAGTTTTGCCACCAAAATAAACGGGTGCAAATCGGATCCAATAGCTATAGATTATTCTAAATCCATTACAAACATTATTTTACATGATCAAATTCTGATAGATTTCTGTGTTCATGTTTTACAGCTTAAGAATAGATTCAAACTGGCTAATTTCTGTTGTTTTGGAAACAAGTGGAGTTTATAACATTTTGTGATAACTACATCTTTGCTAATATGTTTTACCTTGAATTTCCAATGTATATTCTCAACCTTAATTGTGTTTTGGAATAGGTTTTAGAAAGCAATTCCTTATAATTTGTAATTGGCAGAAGTTGCATGAATAGAAAATTAGTGAACTAGACTATAGACAATTATCACCTTGTGATGCTCCCAAGACTTTTAAGACATGTTAAATCCCACAGTTCTAAAACAAAGGCAATGTACTTTCTTACACCTGTGAAGCTTCAGTGCTTCCAGAAAAAACATTATGAAAAAAAAGCAAGGATTTTTGACTATTTCCAGTTGAGTACAGCCTGTTGGTCCAACAATTCTGAGCAACTCTGAAACCTTTCTAGAACTCCTCAAGGACTCTTTATTCTACATAAAAATAAACTTCTAGTTAAGAAAAATGAAAAAAAACATCCTTTAATTTCAACTCCTTAAAAAAGAAAGCTACCAAAATGTAGCAGCTGAACACAAAATTTCAGCTTAAGATACTCAAAGAAATGGATTAGCCACAATAAAAGTCAGGTAAGTAAGATCATTAATTTAGACACCTTCAACTCTCAATTCAGTTTGACCTGAAACTGAATTTGATTTGATAGATGAGGAGTCACCTAAGACTAATGGAAGAAATCTGGAGTTAGTGACAAAAGCTGGACTCTAAAATGCAGTTAAACTACAGATAGAAACATTCTCATTTCTGAAATTCATAGAGCTTGCCCTGTTACTTATATAATAAAATTGTATATATTTACACACATACACAGAGCCGAAATCATCAGCAAAAGTCTTCCCATCAATCTCTATTTTCTTACAACCAAAGGTTTGTTGGGTAAGCAGCACAAACTCAGTTGGAATCCTTTGCCAAACATTCCTTTTTTGTCCATTACTAACCAAAAGTAACCTTTTCTGGGATAACTGTAGCTTGAAGAATTTCTAGAAAACAACTTAGTTATTTAAGTGCATCAAGGTACCTTCCAACCACTCAACTGAACCATACCCAGCATTACAAATATATTTACAACCAAAAGAATGGGAAGGTCATTTGGTTTTGGTTGTTTGGGGTGTTGATTTTTTTTGTTTGTTTTAATGAATTCCAGCTTTTTAGCAAAAACTCCCTATTTTGAAAGATGCAACTCTTAAGTAAAGCTTATGATTCATGAAGTACAATTGCCCAAATACCTGATTGTATGAGCATTTCCTGGAAAGGTATAAGTGAATGCATAGTTAGAAGAAAATGCTGCTTCTACACTAAGGTGTTTTACACTGTTAAAAATGAAAGGAGAAAAGAAAGTTGACATTCATGTTACTTGATACTGTCTCCAGTTTCTCATCTGTAAAATGGGGTTAGTAATGAAGATAGTACACAATAACCTCCTATCAGTATCATAAGCAGTGAAGTGTTACAAGTCACAAAGTTGCACAGTTACATTTCACAGAATAATGGAAACAAGGATTTACTTTGTTGAAAAGGCTTTCAAAACAAACCTAACACATAACTGGCTAATCAAGCAGTGACACTCAATGTCCTAAAAAATAACAAAAGAGAGATAGGTTAAGGGACATCCAAGTGAAATCTTAATTCTTCAACCCTAAGCTAAACTGGTTATACCATATGGGCCCTTGCAGATATGGTCCAATATGCTGCATTACTCATCTAAGTTGTTGGAGTCACAAGAAAAATTTAATACTAAGCACGTTTACTTGCATGTTTTAGAAGTAGTTTCATGTTATGAATTTTCCACATGAGTAACTTTTCCAAGATCCTCACACAAATGGAAATAGGATGCCACAATGCCAATTGATTCTACGTGAACTATTTCCACAAAGCTGTCAAATCCACATGTAGTTTGCAAGTGTTTTAAATGCGAGTCTGAAACTTAAATCTCTGGCAAAGCTGCAAAAGAACCAAAGGATAATATTCCAAATGAGCATTCACAAGGCACAATTCACATAACTTCAAATCCAAGTGTCTGTATAGTGTAATTTCTGGGAAATTCTTCGAGAATGTTTCTGAAAGCCACAAAAACCTGCAATCACATTCCATTTTTTTGTTGCCAGAAACCTGAATGAAAGTGAAATATCACAAATTCAACTTCTTCTGAAATGCAACAGCATGTTCACAATGAAAACACAAATGCACTATGCTTTTTTGAATGCTGCTGTATCAAAACAGAAATAAGTCCTGCAAGGAAAAACTGTAGTAAGTGATGCTTGAAGATGAACAGCAGCATTCAAGATGGAACATAGCTTCTGTCAGAAGGAAAAAGTAGCAAAAAAGAATGAGACTTTAGAGTTCTGAATAAACGTGCAGATGCTCAATCACAAAATATGCATAAGAGACAATGGATGATAGGATCCTTGCCATTCTTAGCAACACCACAGTGGCTGCAGAAGCTCACTATCACCAAAACTGTGACTGAATATTAAAAGTGAAGAGGATAAAAATACTGGCAAAAATGAATTAGTCTCTGAGAAAATTTGATTATGTAGCAAAAGAAAGTGCTGCAAATCAAGAACAGCTTGCATTTAGTGAAAATAATGTCTTATAACTAGGAGGTTATAATGGTGCCTGATCTCAGAACAAGAGTAGCTTTATCTATTAGGTTGTTTGAAGGCGAGCAAATGAGAGATCCAACCAAGACATATCCACTGTAAGCTGGAGGTTGAGTTGGAGGAACACTAGATATTCATCATGGCAAAAGAAAAGCTCATCACATATCCAGGCAATCTGTTGATGGATAAACTTGCCATAGATAATCTAGAATTGAAGATGAAGTCAGAAGCAGTGAAATCAAAAGCAGATGTCTCAGCAGCTTGAGTAGAGCATCCTTGAAGATGAGAGATGGTACCAAAAGAACAAGGTGTGAATGAATTGGAACTATAGCTGCTCCACCCTCAGAATCAAGGCTCAATAAATGTATTTACTTCCATTATACACTTTCTTCCTCACACATTATTTAGGAACAAAAAGAAGCTTAGCTACCAGAGAGCAAAGCTAATAAATTCCTTTGGCCAAGATTCAGTTTACGTAATTACACGTGACCAAAGTCATTCAAAGCATATTTTGCCACTATATACCATAAAGTCACTGGCAGACAAAAACGCAACTTACTTGAGTATTAAATAGATCAGGACTTGTATGTTTTAGTGAACACCCAAAAAGAATGACAAAGCCCTTTACTTTTAGAAGCTGGGATCAAGTTCAGAGCAAAATGCATTTTGATGCCAACCCCTATAGGTCACTGCTTAGACACTACTCCAGCTTGGGATGATATTGAGAGACTGGAGCAGGAAAGAAGCACTGCAAACGTGCAGCAAAGAAACACTGCATCACTTAAACTGCTGCTAAGCTTCTCTTCAAAAGAATACAGCCCCCAAAAAGCTGCCAGTCAATGCTGCAAAGCAGAGAACATTACCACAGAAGGGCCTTGGCCAGACTACAATATCGGGAGAAAAGACCAGACCTATTGTCTAAAAGATGCAAGAAGAAAATACCACAGCTTCAATGAATGAAGAAAAAGGAAAAGGTCTGGTCAGATCCTTGTTTGCTTACATACCAAAATAATCCCAAGCTGGACAGGGTTCAATTTGCTGGTCCACAATGATGTATCAGTGAGCCAAGGCAGTAAAGGATACCTGCTCACTTTCAACTCCCCTGCAACAAAAATGTCTTCTGTCAGTTCATTTAAAAATATGTTCAAGGTTGCGCAAAGCAGAGAGTTGAGCATTAGAAGAGTACTGGCATAGTTATTAAGACTTATTCCCTCAGCACAAGGTGGATCACCAAATAAACAAGGTAAGTTTATGCAAAAATTTAAAAAGCAATTCCTGCTGGAACATCACTGGCTAGATTATCTGTATTCCTAATGGCAGACTTCTGGTCCAAAGACAGTCTCATTAACAATACACAGAGCTCAGGGAACATGTCTGGTCATTAGCAATAAAGATGAGTTTTACAACACATACAGACAACCCGATACGTAATAAAAGACACCAAAAGATACCATCTGAGAGATGCAAGAGAAGATCCAAAAGTGCTCAAGACTGTAATTGTGAGACATTGTTTCCAACGATGAAGTGAATATGAAGAGGCCATAAACAAGTCATACTTCATTGAATTATAGGTCAAAGAATGGGAAGAAACATTCACAGATCATTGAGAAACTACACAGAAAAAGTTACGAGTATTGTCTGCAAGTTCTTCTTCTTCCAAAGAAAACCAAAGAGTACCATTAAGAAAAATCCCACAAAATATTGTCTGTTCTGCAAATAATGAATTTTAAAATCTGCTATATACTCGTGTTCCTCAGTTGGCAATGATACATTCTTGTCCAAAGTATCAGAGAATTAGTATACGGAACAGGACAAGATTTACTGAAATTAATGAAGTCTATGAGTATGATAGTTTCAAAAAGCACCATCACAGACTGTATAATCACTTCATGTAGGACTAGTAACTAACCTTGTGTCAATGTCTGAGCTCTCAAAAATAATGACTATCTGCTTCTGTCATAATCTAACACCTTGCAGAAACAAACCTGCACATATTCTTGCCTTTACTTCAAATCTTTTCAGTGCATCTGTTTCTCAGTACCACATACTGTATATCCAACATGCTTAAATGCTTCCATATATCTTAATGTAGTCAAGACATCAAAATTCTTTTACAGTACTAACAGCCTGCCACAGCTTAACATAGCCACCACTCAACACATCTACAACTTTCCCTTATATAGTGCCAGCTCCAAGTAGCAGAGCTAAGGTTTTCCATTGTTTGAGTTTCACTGAAAGCTCAACTGTTAAAAGACCCCCTCTTATTAGCCACTTTATGGACATTAAGAAAGAAAATACCAAATAATTAAGAAAAAAATCTGTATTCCCAATACTCAGTGAAAGCTGATTTATGCTTAGAGACCTAAGAACTTCTGCCTCTGGTGGAAGAGTTGTTGTCATGCATGAGACTATCAACATCACTTTTAGAATCCTACTATAGTCTAAATAGACTCAATCAGGACTAAACAAATTTCTTTCATCCTTTTAAATATCTTTCTTGGCAGTCTAATTGGCATGTTTGTTTCTGTGTTCTGAAATGTTTTGAAGACAATACAAATGTATGATTTAAGTGATATATCTCTGAACCTTGAAGTAACTACATTGTAAAGCCTCAGAAACTGTTCCAGGATAATCAGGGATTCTCCTAAGATGAAAAAAACTCCCGCAAACAAACCTTGCAACACCATGTCCACAATACTGCAGGTTTTTTCAAATCCTTGAAAAATCTGACTAATACTAATTTTTCTTGAAAGTCAGAATAAAAGAAGTTATATAAAGTCATATAAAGAACATAATTTTGAAAATAATTTTTAAGCATTTACAAAATATTAAGACTGAATTTGTCCTACTTTAGCAGAGGACATTCTTTGGGTATTTGTAGTAGTATTACATAAAGAACGTAAAATGCTCATTTAATAAAGCCAGTATTAAAGCAAGTTGAAGTAACTGTCTCACTGTGTCTACACTTGGAGGTCAGGACTGCAAAGTTCCAACACTGCACGAATTATTTATGTCTCTACAAAATGAATAAAAATCTAGTTTTGATCTTGGCTGCAAGAGGTAACCATTTTGTCTCTTCATTCTTGTAATTGTGGACATGGTAAGAGCAAAAAGCACTAGTAAAGGCCTGTGGTTGATCCATATATTTCAGATTCTACAAAACTCAAAAGAAAACCAAGTTCAAAGTGCAAATTTTGGCCAACTATCACTAAATTAATAGAAAGTAAACATTAAGCAGTAAAATAAAACTTACTCAGATACTTGTGCAGCAGTTGGGATATCTACAGAAACTGAAAATAAAAACACAGGATTTATTAAAATTATTTAAAAATGTGGAAACACACAAGTACTGACTGTCACATCCAAGTACACAGAAATAATGCAACTGAAAATAGGACTCCAGTCCCACATGTAAATATTTTATGCTACATAAAAAAACCACTGTATGTACTCACCTTTCTCTATAATAACTTGACAAGTGTGAGTCTGGCTCTCACTCAGATGTGTGGCCATGCTATCTAAGCCAGAATTATCAGTCAGGAAATCACAGTTAAGACACACTACAGTCACGCCTCTGGAAAATTAAATATAAAAAGCAGGTATAAATACAACATGGCTGTGGAAACAGTATTCTTAAATTACACCAACTGGACAGACTATCAAAAAAAAGTCATTCAACTTCAGATGAGATGATTCACAAAAACATATTCTTACTTTTTCTACAGCAACTAGTATCTGGAAATCCCCATCAATGACCTGGGCATCTCCATGCTGGATGTAGTATAAAGAACATGACTTTAGACAGAAATTTAATCTGTAAAGCACAAGTTTGTTTTGATGGGTTTTGTTTAGATGGTTGGTTTTTTCTTTCCCTCACCCCCTCCCCATTTTGCAAAATAAGAAGTATAAAAATAAGAATACAAGTATTTTTTAGAACTGCTCAGAGTTAAGAAATTAGTAAGTGTGGACAAATAACATATGTTTGTCACTGACCAGAACACTGCTATTGGAATAGCTAATGGTTTTATTTCTCTGCTTTTTCTAAATTGTGGAAACCTAGGAATTGTCAGTCTCAATTAAGTTATCAGTTCAACATCAGAAAGTAAAAGCAATGATCTGTAACTCAAAAAAGTTGAATTACCGTAGCTCTTCTGAATGCTTCCTAAAGATCCAAAATCTTTTACTTGGACGGGCACTGTGAAAACTAAATATATGACAACATTACCACTTAAACTGGTTTTCTTAGGTACATTACTCCACATATCCCCTACACTATACATGGTACTGCAATGTGCTTATGACAAGGTATGAAAACACAAGACCGAATTACTGACCTGTATTATTCCTAAACATTAAATTGGTTAAAGCTTACAGGCTTGTGAAACTCAGCTCTCGTTTAAAACACTGTTTCTCATGTAAATAACGAGTTTGGGAGGTGAAAGGCTTAACTTGACTGGCACAGTCCTGCAAGAACAGTTATATTGCTTCCCTCAGCACTTTAGCTCTTGAAGAACCATGGCTGTAGCTATAGAATGCACTACAAAAAACCTGAAGCTTTGCTGAATTAGTGTTTCCTGAAGAGAAGGCTTTAAATGAGAAATGAAATTTTTAGACAACCTGTAAGTTGTCTTTTATGCAGGTTAAGTATGTGCTAACACTGTTCTCCTCCATGACATAACATGTGAGTAGCTGAGTACAGGGGCTGCTCCTGCAGAAACACCCTTCCTCTAATAGTCTTCCTCCTCACCATCCCTTTTTCCTTACACTCACCAAAGAGGTGATGATAGATGCTGCAAAGGGGCAAAAGTAGGATGAGCGTTAGTGCACTGAAGGTGAATTAGTGCACTGAAGTGCACAAAGACTGACTATTTTTAATACGTAGTTGAATTTGACCAAACCCCCAGAACAGTGGCAACAACAGGAATAGTTCACCTTAGATTCCTCTTTCCCCTTCTGAAGTAAACTTTTTCTTGTATAATTGGAATAAAGCACATTATTGTATTTTTTCAAGCATGCAAACAATAAATTATATGCATAAAAAAGCATGTAAACTATTCTGGCCCAAGACTTACATGAGCATTGACATTAGTATGACTAGGTCAATATATAAAATATATCTAAAGACTTAGGTCACAGATTCAAGAATTCTATCATTCACAAATGCCAAGGCATTTTATACATGTATTTAGAAAGACAGCTGTATTCAGTACTTTTCCACAATACAGTTGACTTTTCAGGGCACAGGATTAACAAGTATGTTTTCAGAATTTTTTTTCACTGTCACTGCTACGTGATCTGTGTCTAATTATCGCACAATATAATTCTATGGGTCTGAAAACTAGTGCATTTGTTTTCTTAACAAGCTTTTTTACAGCTGTCATCACTAATACCCTATACTGCTACACAATCAGTGACAAACCTCCTGCAACATGAGATGCTACTTCTATGGATGACCAGAAGTAGTGTAAGAAAAAGTATCCACTTGAGTATGCTATTTGAGACATCCTTTACATCTGAGCACAGATTTCACTAGCAATAGCTGTGGCCTGGATGTATTCAGCACTTGCAGAATCAGATGAGACATTCAAACTGAAACCTGGAGAGCATGCCATAGTTAGTCATTCTTTGCTAAATCAGGCTCAAGTGATTATGGAAGCTCTCACAGAAACTGAAGAAAAGATAAAACGCTGCAGGAACCACTGGATTTTTAAGGCAAAACAAGGACATAGGGTTTAGGCCTCTATTACAAAGTAAAAAAATACAAACTTACACATTTCTATGCCATTCTGATGACCCAGTTCAAAATTCAGCTAACAAGCACTTAACACACCTTGCATGCATTTAGGAAGTATTTGCTAAGGCAGTAAAAACTTTGAAAGAGTTCTTACCTCATCATGTGATTCACATAGGCTTTGCTACAGCTAGTGTTATATCTGCATAAACTACAGTGGACATAAGCAGGAAAATGGCTTGCAAAATCTTTAATTTCCGAGTAACACTCAATGCATTTGTGAGCTCCTGAACGACACCTAACAGGAATATGGGACAGTTAACAGTGAATAGCAACAGTTTAAGACAACTATTTAAGATAACTATTTCAAACCTTTTGCTTTAAGTCAATAGCAAGCTTGCCTATGTTAGGGAAAAAATAGGAACTTAAAAATATATCAGCTAAATATATATAGGTTCCATTTGCACACATGAGGAAAACTTTGCTTTCACTTGAACCTTAGTGTCATTATGACCCTAATAAAAAAAGTGAAAGTTAATGCAGGCACCCATTATTGGCCACTTCTGGAAACAAGATAATGCAGTAGATGAGAACCCTCAACTTCAGCTGCTCCTTTTGTCTCCATGCACTTTTCAAGTGTTTCTAAGAATTGTTTCCAGCTATCACAATGCATAGAAAAAGCTTTGTAGTTTTTCTGTCACCTGGTATTCCCCACAAACTTGGAAATATCTCTAAAGCAAGAGTGTAATCCTGCTCTTCCCCAGTTTTGCTGCCTGTTTTTGGATGTCCCCTAGAGCTACATGCTGTCAAAGTTAGCTGGGGTACATTTACCGTCTTTAACAAAGGAAGCTGCTAATGTATCTTAGCCAAAGAAATTATATTCTAGTCCATAAAACACCCATGAAATGATTAACATAAGGATAGTAAAAGTCCAATAAATTGGAAAGATAAGGACAGTATTCTACCAATAGCTTCTTTTTACTTTCTTGATTATTATTTGTTAGCTCCCCGAAAAGGTTTTCTCCTGGGACAGATAGGAATTAATCTTTTAACAAACAGGTTTAAATAAAACTTGAAAAAAAATAAAACAAGAAAAATATTCTTCCCTCCATGAGAAAACCTGCAGAACACCTAGGAAGATGTACCCCCCTCCACATGTCACTTTTAAACATAAATCTGTCCAATGAGTCGGTATGTCAAGAGTCTGTGGCTCTGTACAGAGAAAAATTCTAAATGTCACACAGAGAGGTTTCCAGAACATCTGTTATCCTGTAACAAAGTAGTCTGCAGCACCAAAACTGGTGAATGAAGATACAGAAGTATAATCACAGTACCAGTATGTGGAAAGTTTATGCTTTTTCTGCAAACCTGAGTTGTTAGATCTTCTGTATTACAATACTGGAAATTATCCAAGGATGATTAAATGATCAGTTATTTGTATTCAAAGTATATGTAAAGATAATTTTAATGCTAGTATTTTACCTTAGCTTATGAAATGTTATATTTGTAACTTCCTTTTTTTTTTTGCAGTTGGTCCACGCATTTTGTTTCTTAGATGCAGTTTGTTTTGATTTTCCTCTTGACTTATTTGTATTAGATTTGTTATGATTTTTAGTGGTTGTATTTTTAGCTTTAGGTGATAACTGAAATGTGGAACTGCTTGTACTAACAGAAGATGTAGCTGATGATACTGACTGATGAGATCCAAGAGATGCTCTAATAGTCACCTGCAAGTATGAAATTAAAAAAAAATCATTTAGATTTAAGCTAAGTTCCCATTCTATCTATCTCAAAGCTTAAGCCACTTCAGAACACAAACCATAGCATAAAATCTCCTGAGTAAAGATTACTCTGAAAAATACAACATACTGTTGGACTACAGTTAACCTCAATAGACTATTGGATACATATATTGTTTATGGAGAAGTAGGTCTTGCATTTTTTGCTACCACCTTCCACAGGCTGAAAATATTTCACAGGAAATGATGCAGAAGCATCTCCTTGATCAAGACAGGATAAATGGCAGGGGACAAATCAACCAACAGCTCAAGGAAGCAGCAGGTCTAACTGGACTACTGCCAAATGCATGTATGGAACAACAGGATAGAAAGCAACACCATGAATCACCAGGAAGAAACTATAAATTATGCCTGGTAATTCTTGCAGTGGGAGTATTTTTTTGAGTTTTAGAGGTGAGGGAAAAAAAAAATTAAGCAAAACCAAAAACCAACCCCAAACACTGGAAGAAGAAAAAAGCCCTTCTTTCTATTCCATCCTTATTTCTACCATGACATCTTTTTAATTTCATCCCCACAAATTCTCCTGTGTCAACACTTACCTTTGTTCCAGGAGGCAAACCTTCTAATTGTTTGGGTTTCCTAAATGTTCGGTGATGCTGAGTCTTGTGATCCATTTTTTCTTTGCACGTTAAAAACTGCAGTCTGCATTTAGTGCAACGGTATATTCCTTTTTTCTTTTAAGAATAAAAGATAATCTACAGTGAGCATGGATGACATGGTAAACACATCTCTAGCACTAGTGTGTCTCAAGCAATTCTCATCCAGTTTCTAAAACATCAACTGAACAAACTTCAAATACTTTACAAAGACAAGATACTGTCTCTGAACTAGACAGACCATTTAAATACTTGAAAATGCAAGGCAGTACCATTACTAAGAGAAGGAGGAATCCGATTACCAGTTACAAGAAGACACTGTACTTCATGATTTTTTTTAATTTGAACTAGTGACAGGGTTGCTAGTAACCTCAAGAACAGCAGAACACTTCACTACAATGTAATGAAGAAACCAAACAGCAAAAAGATTCCTTCAAGAATATTCAAAGAATAAATATTTTAAACACGGAGAAGCTGCCACACAAAAACATGTTGAAGTCTAACAATTTGTTAAATACTTTTCAAATTCTAACATATTTTATTAACTATTCTTATCCAGTAGCAACACGACAGTTGAGTTTCTTTTTTCAGAGGGAGATTCTTTACATGTGTTTAGCATTTTTCTAGCATTAAGGATTAAAAATACCTGCTTACCTGATGCCTCATGTAATGATGCATATATGGTGCTCCTATTTTAATTACTTTGAGGCAAAATGGGCATAGCAAATGTTTTGTGTTCTCATGAACTGTTCTGAAATGCGTTTCTACATCTGAAAAAGCCGAGGATCTAAAGCTGCACACCTAAAACAAAGAGATGGACTTTTTGTTAAAAGTTTATTGGCATTGTGAAGACAGAGGAGTGGTGTAATCTAAATACAAAACAGTCTTTGAGATACCTGGCAAACGTACGGCATTTCACCTGGCTTATGATTGTCCTTCATATGTTGCAAGAGAACTTGCTCTGTATCAAAGGATAATTCACAGATTTTACAAATCGCTAGAAAAAGTGAAAAAAAAAGGTTAAAATGCAACTTAAGTCATAAGTACATAATTTATAATACATACATATAAGCAAACTGTACATATTTCTAAAAGTAAAGCAAGCTAATAATTATTCCATTCTTCAGAGGAAATTCTCTGTACAATTTCAGAGATCAAGGAAGGCAAGAGTCTTAAACAACCTGAGTTCCTGCTGTAAAGCTTTTAATTAAAAAAAATAAAACAAACAAACAAAAACTCAAGTGGGGGAAAAAAGGGGAAAAAAAAGGCTATTTAAAATACTTTTTTTGCAGAAACACTGGTCTAAAAAAATTGATTGGGTTCTGAGTTGCTACATTAAATCTCTAAGATCATTGGTATTTAATTGAACTTACAAACCAGCAAAGTAAAAGCCGGAGAAGTTCTAAAAATTTTGGCTTAGAAAAGACCTTAATGAGATATGATCCAACTTACTGGATGACTCATAAAGTGTGTGTGTGCTCTCAATGTGGCACTGCAGCTGGAACGGTGTGGGAAACTGGCGGTAACAGTGCTGGCAGGTGGTGTGGCTTTCCCAACTTTCATTGCTCTGCTTCTCAAGCTCCAAGTGATGTTTCATGTGGTTCATAAACCTTTAAATTATAGTGAACAGGTGCAAGAAACTACATTTTAATGTTAGCTATACATGAGATACCACATTCAAGATGTACAGGATTCTTTACAAAATTCACTCTGTAAGGACTTCTTAATTAAAAAAAAATCTAATAAATGTTCATTAAAAAAAGGCAACAAAGCTGATTAGAAATCTTGACTTTAAGGAACATACAACATATCTGAAACATGTTCTAAGAGTAAACAATCTAGTACATTTTTCATGGTTGCTTAAACAAAATTCTTGCCTTAAGATAAAGGGAAATAAGCAAAGACAACAAGAACACAACACATCAGCTGCTCACACTTCAATCTGCACCACCAGTCGCAAAAGACATTATGAAACAAGTGTAACTTTAGCTATGCTAAAGTAGCAAGCAGCAGGAGCTGCAATTTGGACATGATAGCGTTATGTGAAACCACACCCATTTCAAAACTGGCAGAGTTCTAAACCTGAATTATCAAGGACCGTTATCAAAGAATGCCACTGTGTAGCTAACAACAAAAGAGGAGGAGAAACTGATGTGTTACTACTTCAAATTATCACCTTTTCCTCATTAATCTGTCCACCTGTCTGTAGTAGGAACCTATTCTGGCTGAAAAGTCCAGGCACCCACGACAGCACCAACAGGTCACTGTTACTGGGGAAGCGGCACAAGGATTGGTTTGTTGCACAATTCACTACTGTTAAACTTACAAAATTCTTCTATTTTCAGTGTGCTCCATTTCAATACAGCCAGAAGAACCTTTAAATCGGGTAGGTCACACTCACAAAAGGAATGTAGACCTTTCAACTGGGAAAAACAAACGAGCTCAAGCATCTAATGTCATGCAGCTGATTAAAAAAAAGGAATAAGGAAAAAAGCCCACTGAAGCTAACCAGGTACCTAACCAGACTGACACTACTACTGCACATTACCTTAACAGAATAGCATTGCAATGGTATGCTCAACCACAGATCTTTTAATAGAAGCAGAGGATTACCATAATGGATCATTTTTGCTTTTCTGAATTAAGAAAAAATCACCCCAATCAAACCATAGTACCGTTCTACTTAAAATTATTTCACCCGTTATAAATCATTACAGGTGCAAAATATACCTTTGAATAAAAATTCTGAAGTTCTACAACTATGGAGTACAGCTACAAAGTTACAGTAAAAATTAATATGGTTAAAGTCAACTCTAGAGAAATTAAAAACAAAAGTGCTCATACATTTTTAATGACTTGCTGTGAAACACATAGGCACCCATAGCATCAATAGCTTACAGTATAGTGCTGAGTAGAAAATAGTGCCTAATTAATGATTAATAGCAAATTTCATTGTTTTAATTACATGAAACTTCTGTTTTCTTCAATAATATGGGTCTAATGTTAGCATAAACCTGTTCATTTTAAATTGCAGACTGTGCCCTTTGAAGCAATAGTCCATTTTTCAGTTTTACATTCTGCTACTTCAGCGTCCTTTGAAGAATGCATGTAAAAAAAGTTCAATGACCTTAACTTCCAAAGGAACGATGACACAAACTTGTCTACCTACTAAAACTGCTTACTGAAGTTTTTTTTCAGCATTTGGAAGTAAAATTATTCCATCAAAATAACAGATGTTACATAAGTAAACCACTGACTATTAGTCATTGTGCATCCCCAGAGGGAATTAACACTCACATCTACCAGTATCACCATCAATCCAGATGGCAAATTGTAAAATACTTTGTGTTGCCTTTTCTAACCTCTAAGTCCTACAACTGCTCTCATTAAAACTCTATGTTTATGTTAGACACCACTCAAATTTGTACTCTGATCTGTAAAAGTTTCGAGTTATGGCCATACATGCCAAGCAAAAATTAATTCCCTTTCTGTTCAGTTACCCAATATTATCAGTCTTCAGTAAGAAGAGAACTCTATTCCAGAGAGACAAATTTTTAATACATGAAATGGCTATCGGCTGCAAAGTGATTAACAAACAATTAAGGAAGTGAGTTTAAATACCTTATGTTATTTTTAAGAACTTTGAGACAACTGATGCACTTAAATGTCGTATGAGTCTTCTGCTCCTGTTGCACCTGCTGGGTGTCACCTTCATCCTTCCCATAATAAAAGTCATTAACTAACATAATCAATTTTCCTTTCTCAGATTCAGGAGTCTTACTTGTTGTGCTCACACATTCTGTTTTGATCATTGCCGGGAAAAAGTTAGTGACCATATCTGGACAGCAATACTGGACAAAAACAGGGAGGAGAAGAGACAGAAAGAGACAAAGCTATCAGTCTCACTCACCAAACTGTATCAATAACAGCATTTTAAAAACCGAAGGGACTCACTAACCAGAGTTAGAAGAAATAAACACTACATATTATAAAAACTGGAAAAAGATGATTCTCATGGGTTCATGTAAGATAAATTTAATCAAGAAAACAGAATATTAGTGTTGCCTTGTGAGAAAAATTTCTACTTCATTTAAATTTATTAATGAGAAAGCAGTTTTCATGCCAGTATTTCGCTGACAAGCCTAAGTTTATTGAGAACTTAAAGTTCTATCTTATTTCATGAAGACAACACATGGTGAAACCTGCAAAATTCTTTCCAGCATTACTAAAAAACTTAGAAATTCTCAGTCACAGAATACAAATTGTTAAAGCTTCTTTAGGTCAAAGTACACTTAAGGAATGCTCAGCCCAACAGCCGTACCATGAAACCTAACATTTAAAATGTATAAAGCACTTCATAAAGAAGATACTAGGAAGTTACCAACAGCGAACAAAATTAAAATGTTTCAGAGAATAGATTTTTCTCTTGCTGAATAATGGTTCATACTGTGTAGGTTTACTTTCTATGAGCCTATTAATAAGGAGTTAATTTTCTACCATCAAAGTGTAACTCAATATATTTATCCCATATGGTTAAACTAAAAATTTAAATAATAAGTAAACACACTCCTTCAGTGGTTCTTTCATCCTGTTGATGTACTCAGTGCAAAACCTATTTTGTACAAATAATGATTAGAAAAAGATAAAACCCTTAGGGTCTTTTTCCACTTATCTGTATTTCTCAACAGCATTTCAGAGTTGAAGAGAACAGCAACTACTATTTAGGGTATCATAACCCTGTAAATCAGAACCATCTGTGGTAACAGTAACTCAGATTCTCACAGATTTCTATGACACAGTAGCTCATACTCTTTTGTGTGGGATATTCACATTGTATATAGACTTGAAAGATATTTCTCTGCCTCCTGAACTGGAAGACATATGCCTGAGAATTGCACAGATCTTTGACAAATGATAATAAATATTTTCTAGGAAACAATGTTTCCAGAAACAATAACAAGTAGTTTCATAATCAGACCAAGTGATGCTCAGTTTCTAAAAGTCTTGTTTCTCCAAGTGATTAAGTATGAACTACAAATTAAATTCTTCCCCTCAGTTTAACAACTTCTTTATGTATCAAGTATTATTGTCTTGATGTATCAAGTGATAGATACAAGAAGGTTAAAGTAAAGTTTACATTGTTACTGGCACAAAGATGACAATCACACACATGTGGGTCACCTGGCTAACTATTATAAACACTTACCTTCATCACACCAGAAGAGGGAGGCAAAAAAGAAAGACTAGAGCTCCCCTATTCTGGCCTTTCTCTCCATGGTTGCAAGGCATTGAGCATTTGGCTCTGGTTGATCACAGACAGAAGCTAAACTATCTCTGTATCTGTATCATGGCACCCTTTCCTAACCAAACAGAAGCCCACAGAAGAATGTTCTAATGTTTACCAGTGCCAAAGTATTTTACCTTCATATGATTTTTTAGAGGATCCATAAGATTGAAATGAATATTACACTTTGGACAAGCTCGTGGAAAAGGGCCTCCATTTTTAATGGTGCTTGATGTAGCACTTGTCCCTGTAAAATTTAAAAAGTGAAGATTCAGAATTCATTAGCAGAATAATTATTATTATAGCAAAATATGGTATTTTAACCATCAATATAGCAGTAATAACCATAAGCAAAGTTTCGTAACCATCTTTTAACTACTCTCCCTTTTCCCCAAAAAGATCTGAGTTTATTATGTTTGATATAGACAGATAAATAACTTTTAGAAAATCTAAGCAACAAACTAGTTGAAAACATGTGAGGAGGTCAAGGTAGCATGACAGAGATAAAGCATTCAGACTGTGAACCACCACCCCACCATGCCCTGGACAGGATGGATTTCTGATATTTTTAAGAACTTGAATTTTCAAATGAACATGTAAAGCCTGTTTTATGCCATGACCTGATCATCATCACAATACGGTTCAGGCAACTGATTTTGGAAAGGAACTTCGTCATGTGGTTCTCAGTGATCAGACTGCTTCTCTCTGGAGAGCTGTTGTAATCCAGGCCTATTCAAGTGTATCACTCCTATTGAGCAAAGGTGCCTTTGGAGAACTCAGAGAATAAATCCTCTAAATTAGTCATTACCCCAGTAATGAAAAAGAAATGGTGCTTCTCTTATCCACATAAATGATTAATACCTTTTGAGCAAAACAGAGGTATTAAAGCTTTGCATTAGCTTAAACTTTAATGAATAAACACAAGCTTCAAGTTTTCTCCAAACTGCCAAAAACCATGAGAGAAAGAGCTACTTTGCCAGATGAAGCTTTCTTGAATTCTTAATTCATTCACAGATCTGGAGGACTCCCTACTGAGTAAGTAAGTAGTTTAGAAGTTAAACACAGAAAAAGTAACATCTCAACAGTCAATTTTCCCTGCTATGGCTATAAAAATTGTAATAAAAACAAGCACATAAATACATCCACTCTGTAACAAGGGAACAAGGAAGTATACAAGTTAAGAGATGACCACATTCTACAGTTGTACACAAAATTAGTCATGCATAGTCCATGAAGTAGACATTTTTCCTTAAAGTAACAGTATAATCATAATTAAGGAGAAAATCCCTCACATGAATGGATGGCCATGCAAGAGATGTACCACCATAAAAGAGTGCTGCAAGTCTTCACTGTATCAGTGTGTAAAACATTTTGACATGTCACAGCTAAGCACAAAGTGAGTTGACAAGAACAGGTGTTGCAGGAAAATCTCATGTTCTGCAGAGCTTCAGCACTGGATGCTGTGACAGATTAAAAACGCTATGCTATCCTGGCACAGCTTAGAGACAAACTCAGCAAAATAAGATTCTCAGTGAATATTATCTACTTCTTTGTTACTAAACCTTGCAAGATTCTTTGGTTATCTCTTGTATATTTTTGGCTGCAGCACAATATCTATTTCACCCAAAACAGGGTGGAAGAAATTTTTTTGCTGTAATACACATTTTATAGCCACTTCTTTTTGATTGCTGGGAAAGAGTCCGATAGCAAACCAGCTCCAAACAATACACACAAAAAACTCAGATCTGAAATGATTCCAAACAATCAGTGTCACACTGTAGATAACTCTTCATTTTAACATTACAGGAGAGAGCATGTCTTGGAATATCTCAAAGTCAAGAATAAATCCTTGCCTATTACTACCACTAGAAAGCACATTTTGTCTCAGGAGAAAAATGCACCCAGTTATTAAATACTTTGAAACAGCTAGACTACCTCTCTTCTTGCAGGGATGGAAAGATCTTTCCAAGAACATCCTTTCTTTGAAATCCCCCTTCTCCTGTTACTTTAAACTACTGGGAAAAAAAAAAAGGCAGAAAATTGCAAAATGCACTTTGTAATAGCTAGTCAAAGTACAGAACCACATAATTTAGGCTGGGCCTTTGGAGGTGGTTTTATGCAACCTCCAACTCAAAGTAAATCCAACCTTACCTAGATGCTCAAAACCACGTCCAGTCAACTTTTGAGTATCTCCAAGAATGCAGAGTCCACAATCTGAGTCCTTGCTGCCTTGCCTGGCATTGCTAAAATGATTTTTTTCTTTCCTTCTATCTGACCAGAATTAGTTGATAAATTCAGCAGTCATAGAATTCTTTCCATTTTGATTTTCTGTTTGGTTGTGTTTTAAAATTTCAACTCCCTGCTCACTTCTTTGGCATAGAAAATTCAAACTAAAAGAATGAGGTCAGGGGCCTTTATTCTTATCTGTCATTGAATGACTAATCATTGCCTTACAGAATTCAAACACAGCTAAACAATAAAGGTCTAAAATTTGAATAGGTAATAACCTCAGGTACATGAATTTCTAAGGGTATGTAAATCCTTGCATAGAATGGCTGTTCTTATTTTAAGGCACAAGGACAGTTACTTCTTTATATTGCCTTAGCAGGAGTGCTTTTCCATGAAACAGAGGCAAGGATTGCCAGCTCACCATTCCATCCATCTTTTGAAGATACATTTTGTAATGGTGGAGAGCTAAGAGTGGGTGAAACAGCTGAACTGCTTCCAGCACCAACCTCATTAGACTAGGCCTGTTCTGGATTTACCCTATTGTCTTCAGGAGTAGCAGGACACTTAGATCCAAACCCACTCTGTTCTGAAAGGAAACAAAACAGCCCTCTCCAATCCATACTTGTGTTTACCCTGTGGGGACTATCAAAACTAGCCTGAAGAGGCTTCACCTTCAATCAGAGGCAGGCTCCCTGCAAGGAATGCTGATGAGAATCTCGGAGAATTTGCCACGTGTCTCATACATAGGAAAACATAATTCACTTGTTATATACATATTTAAACACTGGAGCATTCTCCTTCGTAGCACACCTTTCCTTCTTGCTGACTAAAATGAACATATTGTGCCTAAATGTCTTACTCCATGTTGTTTTGCCTAAGGTTCATTCATTCACATATTCACAAAATGAACAGGTTTTCACTAGAGACTGCTACATCTTCAGGGGTTTTAATTTACTTATACTCACACTGTTAGGTATGTGAGCTGCTTACATTGACATATGTCTTGCTCAGCAAAGGCTTCCACAGAGGTGCTATGACTTTAGCATTCTTCTGTATCACTGAGACTATTCGAGCATCCAGTCATCAACCTACAGACTGATTTTACAAGAATCTTCAGTAAAGTATTTTATTTGATAGTAGAAAACCCAATTTGGGAAAAAGGAATATTTTCATATGTTAACAAAATTGTAAGTAATCTCAATTTTAAAAACTTGACGTATTTGTGATAAAAATTTTGAAGATCCTTTATATATATAAGCAAGTAGTTTTAATTCAGTTTATGCAACTCTGATTAGTAAATTCCCTCTTTTATAAGCACTATAATAATACTAGAACATATATAGGTTTACTTTTTAATTCTGTTGTTTACTCTTTTTTTAAAAAACATTAGGCTTATTTTGAGAACTAACACATTAACTTTCAATTATCATTTAATATCTAGCTGGTATAAATCAGGGAAGTTCCTCTCCCAGCTGGAGTGTGAACACAAGAATTCCTTGAATCACCCACATTCCAGTCTAATTTGGCCTGCTGGATAGAGGATTGGACAAGTACTCAGGGGCAGCAGGGAAGAACAGCAGCCAAACAACTCTTGTTTGGTCACTTTATGCTATTAGTGAATCCTTCTGTAGCTATTAGCCAACATTTGGCTATGTACATACACACAATAGTGCTGTGGACCACATCCAAAATGGTAGCAAGAAGGTGCAAAGTGCACTGGATACAGCATCACCTTGCTGACAGGTTTCTAAACACACATTACAACACTACTGTGAAATCCTTAATGCTGCTCTGTGCATTTATGCTGGTTGAGCCTGATTCTATCAATGATGGGAAAAGGCGTTAGAAATAGAAACCTACAATAAAAGCACTGAATGTACTGTGGTAACACAACAGGGACTGGAAAGCCAAATTGCTTCAGGCCTCCAGGGCATTGTCCCACATCATCTTCCATCAATCTACTATTGTGCATTCATAGATACAGTCCAGATAATCCCACACAAAAGTACTTCTGGTTATGGCATTTTTTGGTTTCTCTAAGTGGGAAAACATTCTCAAAATATTCTCAGAAAGCAACCTATGTTTTACATATATCCTGAGTGCCATCAATGTGAAGATAAGAGTTATCATCACCACCTAATTAGCAGCCTATCAAAATGATTGGTTAGTGTCCATTGGAAACCTTTCATTTCCCTGCTCAGACCTCAGAAATAAGTATTTATGCTATATTAAGCTAAAAAATGTCTTTAGAGATCCACATGTGTAAGTTCAATTGTCCTGCAGAGTATCACAGGTCAGGTCCCAAAAAGATTGTGCTTTTCAATACCATATCCCAGAATGTCTTGTGCTCACAGACTGCATGTGGATTAGGAAAGCAAAGCACCAACGCATGCGAGTAGGCTTTGGCATATATGAACATTAACATAAGCACATTACATGACCTCACCAAGCAAGTCAAACCACAAAATACACAGACACTTCCTTCTTGCAAATTGAAATGTATCTGAAATTTGCCCTTTGTGTCATAGAAATATTCATGATTCAAGCCACAATTATAGAACTGACTTTAACTTTTAAATCCAATTGCCATATTACAGAAATAAACATAGGCAAACTATGGTACATATAAAGAGGCCCTGAATTGCAATCCTCAGTGCTTTAAATATTTTGGGTTTTCTCGGTAAGAAACCAATAATACAAACAATTTTTTAAGTATGCAAGCAAGTTTCCCAAATTAAAAAACCAAACATACAAACAATTGAAACTTCAATACCTGTTCTTTGGAGAACAAGGGCTGGAATACTGAACCATTTTTAAGAAACAAACTCTGTGTTTACTTAACAAAGAGCCATTTAACTCAGTAAGACAAGAACAGACCAACAGAACAGCTGGACACAAGAGAGAAAATACATATATGCATGAAGGTTTAGTAGTGTATCTACAGTGAATGCCCAAACTAAAAATACAAAATCATCACATGAAGCAGAATAAAGAAGCTATCACTCTGTCCTACATAACTTGTTAGCATGACCAGTTAGGCCAGTCATTATACACAACCTGTTACCTCATGGGAGAATCAGAAGGAATCATCCATAACTTACAGACAGAAAAATGGTACTCCGGTCAGTTATGAAAAAGAGGAAAAAAGTCCCAAGTTATAGCCTGTTTAGGACTGAATTTACTGCTGAAATGCAATTTTGCTGGTTGAAAAATATTATTTTAGTTGCCAAACTACATATTCTTTCCCTTCCCCTCCTTTTCAGGAAGGATTCTTTTGTTCCCATCAACTCCAACTCCTGTACATAGCAGTCAGGAAACCAAGACCATCAAAGGGAATCTACTCAGCAGACTCAGTTCCTCAGTTACTGTTCACATGCCCTCACTTGCTAACAGTCACTCCTATTCCTACTTGCCAAAGAGTGATGAAACAAACCCTTACCTGTCAATAAAATTACAGTGGATCTGTCAATGATTTTTCCCATCTAAATAAGCATTATAAGATGACATCAGTTGATATTACAGTCAGTCCAATGCACTGAAAAGCAAAGTCTGACAACACAAGGCTCCAAAGTTTATTTCATCAAACATTATACAGTGATATGTAAGGAGGGAAGAAAAAGTAGCTGTACTATGTTCCAGAAATCCTATTTAAAGTTATAACCCAAAGATCTGCACTACAATTTAAATGACATTAGGCTGTTTCTTTCTCTTATCAACTACTACAGTTATACCCACCTGTTACATTCACTGCTGGCCCAGTCTGGTACTGTGGAACTCCCGAGTTCTGTCTCACACCAAACAGTATACCAGATGTATTATCTGGTGCATCTGGTGGAGAATCCATAACATAATCCTAATAAGATATTTTCAAGAGGAAAAGAAATTCGAGGTTTAATATTTTTTTACTTGCAGGCTTCAAAGGGTTTATTTAAAAACATGATTGCTTAAAAGTACTCATAAGTACTCAGCTGAAAATCAAGCCCATTACAATCTCCCCAAAATAGTTTATTTTGACATGTTACTAAGTTGACAACTCTCATCAGTGCTTCTTAAATTATTCACAGCTGTGTATCAGAATAGTAAAACCAATTCTAAGACCTGGGAAAGTCCATTTTATGAAATATAATTAATATGTTTGAATTACTAATTGTAAGTGCTTTTGTTCAAAAAGTCTGATATGTTTCAAATTGTACTTGTTTTTCCAAAAAACTAGGACTTTCTTCCTTCAGCCTCAACTCAGGCATTTGCCTGTTACTCTTGGATAACAACTGGCTGCATTTCAAAAGATCAAAAACCAGAACCCCAAAGTAGCATGAACTTGCAGCAAGTAGAAGCTTCTCAAAGCAAGATATGAATTCAAATTCTAAGTGGTCAAGCTTTAGTGAAGTATGAGTTATCTACAGCATGTTGACTGGGAAGGATGCTCATTCTTGATATCATAAATTTTTTCTTACGTAATTTTGTAAGGATTTCTGAAAATAATACAATAAATCCCTCTTTTCAAAGCATAAATAACCTAAAAGTTGGTTCATGTTTCCCAGCACCTTGTTATATTAAGTTATGCACATCTCCAAGTACAGGTATTTTATCCTTCAGGTTAAGACGTTTGCCCATTAGTACTATATATAATCTAAAAAAATTAAATAATCTACATTTTTTGGTTCCAACACTGATAACCATTAAAATTGAACACCTTCACTCATTAGATAACATTTGGAGAGAAAACAAACATGATACATAGTTCTCTTCACAAATATTCAAAGTCAGAGGGTGAGGTAGGGGAAACATTTTCCAAGATTCATCAGTATTGCTCACGTCTTAATAGGCACTCATTCTAACACAATCTGACACATGAAACATCTTCAGGAATAGCTATAAGCAGTTAAGAAAAACACATTAGGTTCAATTTTAACATGAAGATTTAAATGGCAAAGTACTGGTACTTGATCTTTCTACTCAAGTAATTCGATCGGTTCCAATTCACCAAGCTGTACTGTGAAACAAAAAAAATTGTCAAAAGTAGTTCTATTCCCCTTAAAAAGATAAACAAATGAAAAAAAAAACAAACACCCAATACCCATACAGAGCCTTTAACATTTGTGTATCCATGAGAAACAAAGGCCAAAATAGTTTTTGCCGTAAGGATCAATCTCACAAATACCTTCCCATTCACAATTGTGCTACTTAATTGAAAACAACTCTGTGACAGTTATCACATTTTTAACTACCACTATGTTAACCAAACTTAATGGAAAGAAATCTAACAAAGTGCACAAGTACATATACAGGTATGATAATCTGTTTTAGAACTCCTAAATACCCAAAGAGATTTGAACAAGGAAGATGACACTCCCCCATCCTGCCTTTTTGCTGTACATCTCAAACTAAGATCCTGCAGAATTTAATAAGAATAGAAGAGTTATAAATAAATAAAATATAATTATTTCTTCTGGTGAACGACCCAATCCAATCTAACTAAATTAAACATAGATGTTCAAAATTCATTGTGGAGATGGTTACTCAATTTCTCTGCTGTATCTGCTCTGAGTAACAGTTACATGAGCTGCAGTCACACAGGAGGTGTTACTGCAGCCACAATGGTTTCACAGGGGGATTGATGGCATGTGTATAAACTAAACTAAATACATCCAGTGAGCAGAAAAACAAACACTCCGAGGATCCAATATCTGGCTCTGTTATTTTACATACAAAACCTCCAATACTGTCCAGTGCTTTAAAAAGCAAAAATGTTTAAAAAAACCAAAACAGCTTTACCACAAGAAACAAAAATAATCAAATCAAGCCAACACGCTCATGTGTTGTCACACGCAGAAAGGCAAAAAACCCTACATTCTTTTTAAGTTAATTTCCTACTGCTTAAGTGAAATAATCCGCCACTGCTCTTAGTTTTCTAAGGAACTAGTGAAAACATTGGGTTCACACTGTGAATCCTAGATTTTCTAGCTGTGGAAATCCACATAGAAATTGGTAAATAAATTTACATTGAGAAATTGCAATGCATGGTGTCGGAGCTTTGTTCTCCCAAAATTAACTAGGAACTACTGGAACCTGAATCACACTCTGACTGAGGAAAGTGCCTATTAAGTAAGGGAAAGATACAGATAGAATTGGCCAGGGCTTATTGCAGAGCTGTCTGAGCACTGAATTACAGAAAATCTTGACTGCTGTAAGAGGTTTTTTCTTAAAGAGGAGGACAGTCCTATGTTCTCATACACTACAGTAGTTCTGACTGAATTAGAATTGCTGTAAACTCTATGACTGAAGTAAAACCAACTCCAAATTTCTGGAACTGCACAGCAGTTAATACATAGCAGGTAGTACAGTAACAACACAAAGAGACTTACAGGAAATCACCAGATCAACCTTGTGAATGGAAAGGGATATTTCAGTGAAAAAACTGAACACCAAGCACTGACCAGGGCAAATTATAGATCTACTTGTTAAGAAATTGAGGAAGTGTGTTTCAACACAGTTGGTGATCAAAAGCAACCAGTTCCCACAGAAAAAGAAAATTACATCTTCAAATTAAAAGATATTGTACTACATTAAGAATGCAAAAGCACTCTGAAGGATGTTCAGCTAAAATGGGATCCTTTCACAGTGACCAGTCACACCTTACAGACATCCTCACAACACGGTATTTTAATTTCAAAGGTAAGTTTCAACACCTGGAAGCAGAAGATCCAAATGTAAAACACTCGCCAGAAGAAGTGATTTGAAACCCCTGCCACTTAGGAAGAATCAGGTTGGGAAGAAACAGAACATGTGTGAACAAAAACGTTGCAGAAAGTCATCATCATAAAACAGGAGCCCTAGATGGGGAGGAGTTGAGGAATCCAAAAAAAATTAAGGAGCTCTTCAGTGAGGACAATTCAAACCAAGGACATGCACCAAGGTAGAGGTGGTATATACATATATCTGACACTAAGAACAGAATGTGACAGGAGTGATTAAATATCTCAGAGCTTTGCCAAAGAAGATAAACTATAGTATCTCCCTAAAAAAAGGCACAACAAACAAGCTTCTTTCTCCATAAAAACTGTAAAATAATCAAGCGGCAAGAACAATACAAAACCAAGAAAACTTACTTTAGATAAAGCTGAAATTGGAAACACAATTATGAGCCTACAAAAGTTAAACTGAAGAGATGGAAGATTCACTTTCAGCATGTCTTAAGGAAGGAAAAAAAACCAAACAGAAAACTCTCAATAAAGGTACTCAGGAATTCCTTAACATTCAAAGAACAGTATATTACATTTAGGATAACTTACAAAGCTCATGAAAACAATGATTAAAATCTCAGCACTGTGAAGAAACCACAAAACAATTTCAACAGTGGAAGTTTTAAGAGACCACAGAATCTGTACACACTGGATATCCCAGAAAAGGATTGCACTACTTCCTAAAGCATGTCTGTCTAAACTGGAATGATTAATACATGGTTAGAGAACCTTTTCTATGTCATATTTCAGGCTGCAACTTCTTTAAACAGGTGTTTCTCTACTCCATCATGGAAGAACACCAACCTGCAAATTTTGACAAAACAATACTACAAAAACTGAACTAGCGCCTCATCTGTGACATAGGTAAACTCAACAAATGAGAAAACTCTCACCAAAAAAAAGTGCTGTGTGCATATTTTCTTTAAAGGAAATCACTGTTCTAACAAGTTATGTCCAGCTTACATATATCACTTGAGAAGTTCAGCTTTCCCAAGTCTGTTTAAGGTTTTCTCACAAAAACAATGTGGAGGCCCCTAGCAGCTTTACCTATTATAACAAAAACATGAGCATGTATGTGTGAGGGAAATAAAGAAGGGGCCTTTCTTTCACAGTAAAGATTCAGGAAGACATTCTAGCACTGCTTTGAAGGACTTAATAAAGTATATTATACCATAAGTAAGCTTCTAAAAAATTAAAATTCACAGACTTGAAATATGTTTATATGTCATGTGAAGTAGCAGACCTTTCTGTACTGATGTCCTCACAAAGTGAGATTCAAGAAGACTGAAGAAGAAATATGGATATCCTACCGATAGCTGGACTTTTGCATATATTATTTTTTAGGCCTTGTTATATACAGTGACAGACTGATTTAGCTGCTTCCTCACATCCACAATTTCTCTCTGCAAACTACCAATCAATGCTGAAGACTTAAAATTGGAAGTATGAGCTCTTTACTAATGAATTTGCCACAGATCCAGCTAGCCAGTTGATATGAAATAAAAATGCAATGTAATCATTGCCTTCTTTTTTAAAAACAGCCACTCATTGCAATGATTTAGCCACAAGCCTTAAGAACGCCAAATTCTCATCTTTTAATGGTTTAATTAACTATGTTCATTCAGACTGATTGCTCTGTTCAGCAAACACAGAATCCTATAGGCTGCAGACTTATTTACACCCAAAGACATACCTGTGGCTGTCTCAACTATCAGTGTATTTGCAAGGACAATGGAGATGGTGTCTATTGTCAGAGTTCATTTTCATCTCACAGTAGCAGCTAATATTATTACACAGTGTCTAAACTGTTTCACTGTAAATTATTCTCAGTAAAGGTATCACGTCATATTTTACCCCATACACATATGGAATTTTAATCTTCATTATCTCTCACACATGTCCAACAGATAAGGCAACAAAAACACCTAACTTGACTTTCTTGTGTCAACTTTTTGGGGTTCTGCACCAATCCAGAATGATACATAGGAACAGAATTCCAGTGGGCTTTTCAAGTGAAACAAGCATGTTGCCAAATTATTTCACCTGCTCATCCTGCAACTTTTGGTTGCTCAAACTCTCCTTACCGTGCTACTGTTTCACTGCAACTGCCACATGAATGAAAAAGCAAAATACCCTAAGGAGCTACCTACCACCACAGCCTTCTATTAAGAAGCAAAAATCCCAACCAAGGTATTGTAAAAACAGGGTGGAAAAATCATAAAGTTACTTTGCACACTAAATGCAAGCTATTTAAAAATGAAGTAAATTTATCAATATAGAGAATCCATCCCTGAGCAAAGAAATATGCAAAATTCAAAGAAGGAATTTCCTATTTCTCCACACAACATATCACTTAAAGAGTAATAATTTCTCTAATGTCCAGGATTTTCATTTAATGTCATTTTACTGTTACTAAAGCTATCATCCTTTGAGTCTTGCAAATCAGTATTTCCAAATACATATTTTAATTTTCTAGTAGAAGGTTAATGTCCTAGAACCTCCACAGTTTCCAAATGCTAATGCATAATGTAGGCCAGGTCTTCAAATCACTAGACTGAGTCAGGGTGTTTTTCATTAATTTATTCAAAAGTAATACCACTTTTTAGACTTTTAGTGAAAAGAGATTTACCTGATTGAGTATTACAGGCTGTGCTGTTACAGCAGTCTCTGGCCTCGATATCTGTTGAGCCACTACAGGAACCGTGATATTTCTTGGTACTGGCTGTGTCGTCACTGAAATGGTTACAGGTCTGCTAACAGGCTGTGTTAGTCCAGAACCTGACCCAGGCATCTGCTGTGTTGATGAACATCCAGCAACTGGTCTCTGGAGTGTTTGTGAAGTTACTGAAACATTCACTGGTATAGTCAATGGCTGAAGTACTACTGAGCCAGTCGCAGGTCTGGGTGCAGCCTGGAAAACTGACGGGACAGGCAGGGCACTGGGGCTGGAGGCAGATGTCGCATACTGGTGACTGTCAGGCGTGAATGTAGTGACTGTACCTGTTGCAAAGGATTCCAAAGTTACCTTCATGTAATTTTGCAGTCAAATGTTTCATAAGTGTTGTGGATTTTTTTGTTTTAAATACCGTATTAGGACAATAAAGTACCTCTACTGGGTGCACCATTCTGTATCCCCCTTCGTGATGAGCTGTGGTTGACTCTGTTCAATATATCTGTCAAAAGTTACATTTATCTTAATTGCAAACAAATTAATAGCTTCATTGCTTTTCAAATTAAAAGTAGCATTCATATCCACTAATTAAGCCAATTAGGATTTGACTTATAAATTAGAATACTACTTCTAAAACAAATACCTGACAAAACAAAGTGCAATTAAGTGCAAATTAAGATATGTTGTTCCACTCCTCTTCAGTTAAGATATTTCACTTAAGTTTTTATTTTCTGGGAGACAAATTAATAAATAAGAGTGCAAACAAAAAAGTCATTAACATTTAACTTTGCTGATTATAATGCATTTATTTACTTCTTCTCATATAAGACCATAATAAATTCTCCAACTAGTTAAACTGCTACACTAAAGGAAGCATTTTCTCTAAACCAGTAATGACACAATCTGCTTCTGTATTACCAGGAAAATATACCACTTACGAACTTGGATTTAGACTTCATGATATCCATTTTCCCATGTAAAAGGAAAATAAACAGATCAGCAACCAAAGGAGTCATGCTGGAAGTCCACTACAAAAGAACTAGTTTTCTTACGTATCCTACATGGTGGTCTATGTTCAGAGCTCTAACTCATCAGAAACACATGGAATTTTTCAAATTTCACATTTACTCTGTAATTAACACCGCCAATATTCCCTGACTTTTATGTCTTAGAGTTTCCAACCATCACAGAACATTACAAAAATATTCATCAAAATACTTTTCCTACTCTCATATTCTCACTTCCATTAGTGTTGCTGACAACTCACTCGTCCTGACCTGTGAAAGCATGCATATGAAACTAGAACGATTTTCCAATATCCAACTACTGAGGTTTGAAGAAACTTCTCAAACCAGGGCCAAATTAAATTAGGTTCTCAAACAACAGATCTTGGAGTATCTACAACCTCAAGGCTGTTTCCACCAGCAATGGTTTATTATTACACAGTTCCCAAGTTGATAAATAGATGTAATAGCAGTAGAGCTCAGATCATAGCTTTCAACCCACCACCTGCATCTAGATCACACTAATGAAAAACCAGCTGCACCCAACAGATTTAAACAGGTTTGCACTTTTTAAGGTATGACAAAATTTTGCCTCTAATAGTAATACTATCTTTACTTCAACACAGCAGTAATTATGAACAAGGATTAAGTTAGTTCAGGATTTAGCTCAACACATACATTTTGTGATTGTAAATAAATCTATAGCTCACATTTGAATTCCAGAGTGAAATGAAACTAAAGCAACATCTACCTACATATGAAAATTTATCCTAAAAGTTATGTCTCACAAAGCACAGTCAGTTACAGGCAGTGATGCCCACACAATCCACATCTGAAAATACAAAGGCAGATTTTCTTGCTTTTAAAAAGAACATTTCGGGAAGTCAGTTATTTGAAACGATAAACTACATTTCCAGGACTTAAGTGATGCACCATAGACCTGATATGCCATTTCCTCTCTTCCAGCAAAGTGTTATTTGTCCTGTTCAGGTAAAACAGCATTGAAGCATAAGAAAGCTGACACGCAGAATAACGTTTTAAAGTAATAACAACTTACAGGTTTGTATCATTATGAAAAGGAAAGCAAGAACAAGTTGTAACTGTAGGAAAACCAAGCAGTTCCAGGGAACGGTAAAGGGAACAAAGTGTGAACTACTTGGCATCTCAGTCAAAATAATCCTCCGGTACATCAGAAGGGACCCTTGATTCTACATGACACCATGCCAGCAAGTCAAAGTTCGGTTTTTAACTGTGTCCTTCAAGTTTTCCACACCAATCTGTCCAAAACCTGATAACTACACTGTCAGGAAAAGGTTAAGAAAATGCAATGCATTGCAGAAACCATACCTTTCAGAAAAATAAAGAACTACCCATGAGTTTCCATTTGTCATCACTTTTTCATCTGATCAGACAGGAACTTTCTCAGGTACGAACTAAACAGTGATAAATGAAGTTGAGTTCACGGTGTCTTGCCTATCACCGGTATCAAACTGAAGCCTGACTCCTGCCAGGTAGTACTACTTACAAGCCAGAGAAGAACTGAGGTCATTCTTCCATAGCTGTTTTTGATAGTGAAGTAGAAGATTACAAAGAGAAAAATTGAGGAGAGGGAAGGAAAAGAGATAAAGCAAAAAGTTACACCATAAGTGATTTTACTTGTGTCAGGACCGAGTATGGACAGCACTAGAGAAAGATGCAAATATTTTAAGTCTCTACTTTTAACCACAGTCTTTGAAGTTCACAGAATCATGCCAAAATTATAGTTCTCACCTGAATTATTTCTACCCTTTGACTACAAAAATACTTTAAGACTACAAAAACTACAATAAATCTTGGCATATTTGTTGATCCAACAGATACTTCATGCCTCAATAGTTGCTCTATGCTATGACCTACTGCCACTGACAAACTGCAATCCAGGGGCCTCTGGACCTTCCAGAAAACAGCAAGGGTATTTTTCAGTCTTTTTGTAAGTTGGTAGCTGTAGAGAACTTGTTATAAGAATTCTAAATGTTCTTCAAATTTTTAAGAGCGTGCAGAATATTTTAAAAATATTCATCCTTGAAAACTATTTTTCAGGTGAGAGAACTTTAATATCATCTCCAGCATTTCTTTAATATTTAAAAAGTAATTTTCCACCTTTTTAACCCAATGTAAGAAGCACTGAGTTTACTATCCCAGAGAGCAACGCTACAAAAAAGTTGCAAGATGAAAGTATTGTGAATTAATGAAAAGCTAATAATAGCTCCAAAATCCATGCAGCAGAGTGTGACAGACAGGCTAGTTTAACATTTTGTCTTGAGATTCTCCACTGCAAACTATAAACCTTCAGAAAACTACTATGGAAAGCTTGGATACAAGCATAGGAGAGGAGAAGCAGAAAACCTCACCAGGCAAACTCTCGTATATTTGACTGCTAGAGAAACCTTAGGTCAAACCTCTTAACAATTGACTATAAGATGGATACACAAAGAAATCAAAAAGCTTTATTACTAAAATTAATTGAAGTAACAAAAAAAGGTTCTTCTTTACTTACCTGCCAAAGCCCAAGCACAGGACAAACATGGCATCCTGACAGATCTGCTGTCATCACAATCACCTAACCTCACTCCCTGCACTAGAAGAAAACTACAGAACTTGATGAAAAAATATCTCTATTTTAACAGGGACAAGTAAATTGATCCATAAAAATCTCCCACTGCATGGACAATATTTTCACACTAATCACTTTTCCATATAAGTGCTTTTATTACAGACACTGAAGACAGTTACCTCAGTTCTGGCAGAATGCTGTCCACCAATATACCAAATGAGGGGTGGAGAAAAACAGAGGGACTGGAACATGACAACAATCTCATGCACATTTCCTTGGCAAGGAGACACTTTCAAGCATATAGCTAAATATAAATGTACTGAGAGCAAGTGCATGCATGGTTTCAGCATTGTATATATTGACTTTTAAACTATGCTGTTAATGATAAAGCCTTTAAATGTCCTTGTTTTGACCCCAGAGATTTAAGGTTAGAGGTAAAAAGAACTGTGCATAACCTGGGTTTCAGGACAGAATTTCCTAAGAATCATGATTTTCATTATGATAGGGATGAACAGCTTTAAGATGTAGAATTCTTAAGTCTTACTGTTAAAAATTCTGTATTTTCAAACTAAGTTTGACTTTCTGTACTTTGCAATATCTGTTTTAAATTCTGGAAAAGTTCTCTTACATGTAGTAGCTGGCTTCGAGCTTGTGATTTCCCCAACAAAGATTGGCTCATCGTCATCGTCGTCATCATCCTCCTCCACTTCTCTCACTCTCTTCTGCCATGGTTCCAGCTCCTCTTCTTCACATTCCATAAATAGTTCTGCCATCTTGAGACTAGACAGTAAAAAAAATAAAAATAAAACCACACATACCAAGACATTCAGTACTTTCATGAGAAGTTTTACTGGTCAATAAAAAGTACTGCACTTGTCAATAATTCCCACACAGTGGTCTCCTTCCTTCTCCATGTTCTATGCAAGTTGAATCTGATCTGATACAAATCTTCAAAGATTGATGCCACCATTCTGATAATTACTTGAATTCTCATCTCAGCTATTAAAGAGAAGAGATCAAAGATACCCTCCACATAATTTAAACTGGTTTTGTGTGTAGCACACCAGTAACCACCAGATGAAGCCAATGACACCACAGCATCAGTGCTTTTTCAAAAGTACTCCTATCCCAGGTATGTGGTTCACAAGAAACGTGAAGGGCACAACTGGTACAACTGAGTTACTGAAACACCAATTACAGCTTTGTTCTCTTTGCACCTTAAAAAATCCAACACAAAAACACAAAACCTCAGCAAAACCCACAACCTACCACAGCCTCTCAGATTTTGTAAGATTTTGCCAGGACTTCCCCTATAGTCACATTTTCTTTAAAACCTGCAGAAAATCCTCCAAAACCCACAAAATAACATCAATAACAAGCTTTTGGAATTAACCAAATTAACATCAGCATTTCAACACAACTGGTTTTGTTTTGCAGCTTAACAGTGATGGCTAATAAAGTTTTCTTTAACATAATCTTGAAAATGTTCCTGAACAACACAAGAAAGAGGAAACTTTGCTCTTTCTTTACACACAGTATCAATAATCTAATTTCTAATAAGACCAGTAATTTAATAACAAGTCTGTCTCACCAACAATCAGGATCCAAATTCAACAGCATTTGCTTTGCCTAAGACATGGAGCTTCACAAAGTTCACTGTCTCCACTTTTTTGTAAATCAGAGAGAAACAACACATGAGGAACCCAACAGTAACTCCAGTCAACATAAAAATTCCATGTAACTAACAAGCAGTTAATCACATGAACTCCATCACTGCACTGCTCTGACAAAAAGGTGAAGAACATTCAAGCAATAGTTCCTTTTATAAGCCAACAATCAATACAAGAATATTTCTAGTCTTTACTACCAGGCTACTCCCAACAAAAACCATTATCCATATTTCCATCACTCTTATGCTGATGCAACACTCACCTGACAAACCAAACTAGTGAAGGAAACTTGATTTGCTACTATTTTGCAGTGATTCTCTAAGTCTTTAACTCTAAATCTAATAGCCAGGGCATCAGATTAGACCAGACCAGACCATCGAGACTAATGTCTATGTCACTAAACACTATCAAATCTCGTACACAAGGTGGCCAAATCAAGATTACATTCATAATCGTAAACTGATATTTCTTAAACTATTTATCTTGTAAGAAGAGGGTGTTTATTCCACACATTTTTCTGTACCATTTCCACCTGTTTCTTCCTTTCCAGAAATATCTCAAAAGCAGCCTAAATATTAAACATTATCTCAAGTTTCCTTTTTGAAAGTATACAAAAAGTAAGAATACCCCTCATTATCCATCACCAGTTGGAAATTGAAGTCTTCAGCACAGACACAGTGAGGGAAAGTGTCTCCTCTGTAAGAGAAGACAATTCCAGGACAGGAGCAATGAGCTGCTACATTTGGTGATGGACTGTGGAAATAATTAGTCTGTAACAGCTTTCCCAAGGGATCAGAGAGACTCATCCTCTGCCTGTAGAGAACGGGTGGGTACCTATCCTTAACTCTTGAGATAAAACAAAGTAGCAAAGTAACTGCACTCCTTTCCGTCTTCAATCAGCATTTGGAGAGGATAATGAAGAGAATTTCCACTTGACACAGACAACGCAGGCCACAGGCCAGGAGTAGGAAAGAGAATAGAACCTGACTCTAATTTTTTTCTCCTCTGCAGAAGGACACTGTTTAGAGCACCTCCGTTTTTAATAATACAGAGGCAAAAGGAAGGACTACTCCTGAGATTTCTTTTATGGAACTGACAATGTAAATAAGCAGTGGTTTTATTTTAAAAACTTAGTTTTACTTGACCTTGGGACAAAAAAAATTATCAGCAAATGCTATAATTTATCTTAAAAAACAAAATAGGCACAAGCAACCTGTATGTTAGCACAATCCTGAGATACACATGGTCTGCACTATAGCTATTTTTTCCCTTGAATACAGTTAAGAGTAATTTGATAAAATAGTAATGGGCTTTCAGAAAGTGACACCTTACATTTTATGAATCACGAGGTAAACATTAAGGTATTTTCAAAAGGCAGGGCAGCTTTTAAGAGGCCAGTATCAAGATTAATTTCATATCTTTTAACCTATTTTTTTTTTTATTTCAATGCCAATAGTCTGAAGCCAAGCTTTCACTGACTTGTTCTTCCTGGGAAGAAAGCCAGTATAATGAATTCCCACCCTGCTCCTTCACTGCTTCCTCACTTGTGCTCACACAACTTTGCCCAGGACTCTGACATGAACTAGGGCAAGTTAAAAATAACCTAGCCCACTAACAGTTCTCTGGAACTGAGAGGTCAAAAAACCCGTGGCCTGAACAACCAAAACTGAAGTAATTGGGGAAGGGATTCTGCAAATGGTCTCCATTGCCAAAGGACATATCTACATTCATTTTTAGAGTACAAGTAGCTTCCAAATTTTTAGCTTATTTAACTACATGAATGTAAAAAATGCATTCTAGGAATCCTGCTAGCAGCTGCTCTCAAGGACAAAATAAACAGTGAATCCTTCTCAATCCTCAACTACTTCCCAGTGGAGGCGCAGACACCAGTATAAGAAGAGTAAACCTATTGACAATAAAGTTTATCTTCCTCATTTTTTAATATGTGCAAACATATACACATCCACAAACACATTTCCTTAAAGACAGGCCATGGATCTGAGAGGTCCAAAACTCCAATGAAATCCTAAATGCATACACTCAAGAAAGTGGTTAAAACATTACTGTAGGATAAGTGTCAAAAGTGTAAGTTCTTTAAAACATCTTAAAAATATCATTAGACTATATCGAGACAATGATGCAAAGGCAACTTCCCACCAAAAATTAACCTGCAAAAATACAAGTACCTGATACACCATTTTAGTTTAAAAAAAGAAAAAAGAAAAGCAATTAACTAAAAACCTGCTACAAGATAGAGAAAAAATCTGAACACATTCCACAAAACAGCAACAAGCTTCTGATGAAATAACTGTTTCAAAAGAACTAGTTTGGATGTCCTTATCACGGCAATTAGGTTTGAAAGTACCTAACTTCATTAAAAGCCAGTTATAACTTTTTTTTATTTAGGATTTAAAAGCAGTTACACAGAAACAACAAAAATTATACAAACACTAGTATGTGTAAAAAGATTGTAACAGCTGTATGACAGCAAGAATGATCTGTAGAAGAGCATCTTGAAGACAGACAGAAATCAGTACTAGAGAAAATCATGGCAAATGCAGCTTCATTAAGATGTAGAGTTACTGAAAACCCCCTGTATTACTTCAGATGCAATTCGCTTGTTCCACTGTTAAGTCAGCCTTCCAATACTGAATACTTCTTTGGATTGGCTTAAAACAACCAAAATCAAATCACTGATATGAAATTGGTAGTGAGCTTAAAGAGTGAGGACATCTGAGTTTTCAGACCAGCCTTGCCATCTTTCCATAACAGTATCACAGAATCATAGAATATTCTGAGTTGGAAGGGACCCACAAAGATCATCAAGTTCAACTCTTAGCCCTGCACAGGAAGGTCCAAAGAATCCCACCACGTGCCTCATAGCACTGTCCAAATCCTTCTGAACCTCTGTCCCACTTGGTGCTGTGACCACTTCCCTGGGGAGCCTCTTCCAGTGCCCAAACACCCTCTGAGTGAAGCACCTTTTCCTAATATCCAACCTAAACCACCCCTGACACAAATTCAGGTCATTCTTTCAGGTCCCATCACTAGTCACCAGAGAGGAGAGATCAGTGTCTGCACCTCCTCTTGCCCTCAGGGGGACGTTGGCACTGCAGTGATGCCGATCACGCCAAGTGACTTCAGCCTCATTGGACAATACCTGGGAGTTACTCAAATAATTTTTCCTCCACTTCAATAACTGCACTTCAAATGCCCAGGGGAATCATCTTATTTGCAACACAGATATCATATTGTATTTCTCAGACAACTTCCCATATGGGCAAATAACTTGGTATCACGTTAGTTGTCCAAGGGTGTGCAAACCAAAGCACCACTAGGTCTGCGAACAGCCGGGTTTTCATTGAGCGCTGCAATTGTTTCAGCAGCGAAGAAACAATGACCAAGCTGAAACCGCACCTGCAAGTTTGTAAAAAAAACAAAGCGTAAACCAACTTCCCTCAAGCCCAAACCTCCACGGCCAGCGCTGCCCCCCTCTCCATGAGGAGGCACAGGCTCCGCCTAGGGAAGGGCAAGCCCGGCGGTGCCAGCCCGCCAGCCGCTCACACGGCCGAGCCGCGGCGGTGCCAGGCCGGGGGAGAAGCCGAGCCCCGA
>VXBA01000138.1:108985-139734 GCA_013399895.1 Serilophus lunatus
CGGGAACCGCGGGTCCGACACATCGCGGCGCCCGAGATCGGGGCGGGGCCGCGGAGGGGCGGGGCCGGGCCGGCGCCATGTGCTGGGCCTCACACCCCGGTACTGCACCCCTGCCATGTGCCGGGCCTCATGCCCCGGTACTGCCCCGCTGCCATGTGCCGGGCCTCACGCCCCGGTACTGCCCCGCTGCCATGTGCCGGGCCTCACGCCCCGGTACTGCCCCGCTGCCATGTGCCGGGCCTCACGCCCCGGTACTGCACCGCTGCCATGCGACGGGCCTCACGCCCCGCATTGCACTGACATGTGCTGGGCCTCACATCCCGGCAGTGCACCATTGCCGCGTGCCGGGCCTCACATCCCAGCACTGAACACCTCGGTACTGCACCGACACACGCCAGGCCTCTCACCCCAATTTCACACCGACACTGTACGCTGGGCCTCACACCCCGATACCACGCTGACATCACGTGCTGGGCCTCATGTGCCATAGCCTCACAGCAGGCCCAGCTCAGCCTGCACCACCCACCTGCTGCCTCAGTGAGAGCACAGACGGTCAGTCCCAGCCATTGTCAATACAGGGTGGTGGATGAACACATGGAGAGCAGCCCTGCCAAGAAGGACTTGGGGATACTGATGGATGAGAGACTGGACATGACATGGCCACATGTACTTGCAGCCCAGAAAGCCAACCATGTCCTAAACTGCATCAAGAGCAACATGGCCAACTGGTCAAGAGGTGATTCTGCCGCTCTACTCGCCTCTGGTAAGAACCCACCTCGAGAGCTGCATCCAGCTCTTGGATCCTCAGCACAGGAAGGACATTGCCCTGTTGGAGTGAGTCCAGAGGAGGCCCCTAGGTTGATCAGAGGGATGGAGAACCTCTCGTGTGAGGAAAGGCTGAGAGAGTTGGAATTGTTCGGTCTGGAAAAGAGAAAGCTTCTGTGTTAGATGATGGTGGCCTTCCAGTACCTGATGGGAATTTACAGGAATAATGAGGCAAGGCTGTTTACAAGAGCATGTAGGACAAGAGAGAATGGGTTCAAATTGAAAGAGACTAAGTTTAGATTAGGTATTAGGAAAAAAATAGGGTGGTGAGGCACTGGAACATGCTGCCCAGGAAAGTTGTGGATGCCCCACCTCTGGAGGTGTTCCAGGCCAGGTTGGATGGAGTTCTGGGCCACCTAGGCTAGCTGAAGGTGTCCCTGCCCACAGCAATGGGGCTGGAACTAAGAGATCTTCAAGGTCCCCTTTCAACACCAACCATTCTATGATTCTATTAAACTTCACTGCTCAACCACTCCAGCAGTCACACTTGCACCACCTGTGCTGGGACCAAAGCCCCTTCACATCTGCAACCCCCACACTCACACAGACCAGGTTTCTTTACTGGCTTGGCCTTATTTTTCCCATAAGAGAGACTCACATGTCCTGCTCCTTAAAAGAATTTAATCATGGTGCAATAATTAAATAACAAAATGGTAGCTCAAGCAGGTGCCTCTCAGGAGGGCCCCTGAACAAAGGAAACCCTGGGGTTTTATGTCCTCACAGTCCAAAGGCGTGAAAGTCTGGAGGTCATCGGCTCCTGTCATGTCTCCATGTCCCTCACCTGGCCCAGCCACAAGTCCCCAGATGCTTTGTTGTGCAAAGGGTTGGAAGTTCACAGACTTCTGCCTGGGCCTTCTGCCCAGCTGCTCCCTGAGGTACCTGCACTGAATGGATTCCTCAACAACATTCCTGGCCCACAGCAGGTCCCAGGATCCGCTGGTTCTCCTCAGTGGTGCCCCCTGAGCAGACCCCCCTTGCCAAGCTACCAGTGCAGCTTTGTGGGCAGCACTGGCACCGTGGTGGGCAGGCAGGCCTTTCCCTCACAGTACGATCCAGCAGCAGTAACTCCCCACAGCCATGTGGTCAAACAAAGCCAGGGATAGCTGTACCCAGAGCTCCCAGAACGCAAACAGCGAGGATGCACAGAATGCTGCTGGGATCAGTGGAGCAAGAGATTCTCAACTGAATACTGCTCAAACTGGAGATTTTTTGTGCACCTGTGTTCTCATTTCCCCACTGGGTTAAATATCAATCAAATATATGATGAACTGTTCTAAAGCTTTACTGAGTAAAATGTTTCCATTACTTTCAGTGGGGCATTGCAGAACAGCTGGACTCAGCCTTCCCTAGGAGACAGAGCTACAGCTGCTGGAGAAAGCAGCCATGGAGCACACTATTGCCAAGAGCTGCGGTTTCACTCACCTCAGAATTTTTGTATGAAAATCTCTGCACTGAAAGGTGACTAAGAAATTCAGTTTTTTTCTTGTCTTGTTTTCTATAGTACTGTCTCGCACTGGCCAACATCTAAGAATGCTCCCAAATTTAGACTGTTTTTTTCTCAGTTTTACTGTTCATTCTACCATAATTTTGAAAAAAGAATAACACCAAAGTGTGATTCTTCCTTTAGTAAAATTTGAAAATATTTCTGGTGAATTTTGAAGATAATTAATGGAAAAGTACTTAAGCGTATGTTATCTGTATCTCAACTTTTCCCACCCATACTTCTCACAACTTGATATTGTATTATCTGCCATAGCTGCCTTCAGAAATACTCAATTTATTTAGTATAAATTCTCAAATATAAGTGTTTTTTCAGATAAAAAAGTGAAGTGTCCTTCTCCTTGTGAACTTAAGCTCCAAAGATTTAACTACTGTGTTTAGCCTGGAAAATATTCAGTTCATTTTAACTAATATCTTTAGCCTTGAGATGCTTCCAGTGTACTTTGGAACCTCGGGGAAGTGAAAGAAAAAACCAACATTGGTAATTAAATAATTGCTGCTTAGTGATTACACCATGAAATAATTTGGTTATTACACTTTAGTAGTTAAACAATTATTAAACTGTGCCCTTCTGCCAAAGAAGGAAGAAAAAAGAAAGAGAGAAAGTGATATTCTTAATATTTCACCAAAAATGGAGCAAAGGGTTGGGAACCAGAGAATGGAACTTCTTTTAGACAGAAGTGACTGCGATATAGTCCAGTTACTTGAAACATGTGTTTTCAACTACTAATTTACCTACTGAGAAATCATTGCAGGTGTTAATGTTCTTTCTAAAGCAAGATAAAGGCAGCATTAAGATTACAAGGTAAAAGATTGAAAAAGTGTGACATAACTAGACTAACATTAACTCTACACATTGTTTTTATTAAATTTGTGCATTCAAAAGGTGCACAAAGGTGCACAGGTACTCTCTGTTCTGCAAACCCCCTAAGTCCTTGGACAAATTGGTCTGAATATCATATTTTTGTACCGTCCAGTAAATCCATAGGAGCAAACCAAGGTTTGCCAAGTGAGAATTAATAAGTATTCATAATTGTGAAACACAAATTAGTGAGGGATAGTAAATAGTCCCCGTAATTATAAAAAACTCACAGAAATATGATACACACTAAAGAGAAACCCAGCAGTGGCTGATTTGAGGGATCAGTTGTATTTCCTGCAGTTGGGCAGCACGCACTCTTGGCTATAGCAATGCAGCTAAGCTTGAAAGTTAGCTAGTCTGAATTACTTCATCCTAGATCTACTGGCCTGTGACTTAATTACTGAAGAGACATTCCTTTCCCTTCAGAGAGATATTGACAGCAATCTCTCTTGAATTTTTGGGGTTTTGTCTCAGAAACACAGTCTGTGCTAGAGGAATCCATGGATTGCAGTATCCCTTGATGGTCCAAACTGCTTCTATTGCTTGCTGCAGATTAAAAAACACCTGGGGGAAGCACTACTGAACTGTTGTGACAGATAGACATAATGATGATTTTTTAAATTTATGTTTATTTTAAACTGTACTGACTGAGTACTCCATGCTGTGTCTGGTCACTATTAGAATGTGATCTGGGAATTAGAGTTCAATTGCCCAGTTCTGATTTTGCATGTCAATAAAAAACCTATGGCAGTGGGGAGGTCTTGTTTATTAGTGTTGAAGTTATAGCTTTGTTTAATATTGTTTGTTGCTCTTAGAGGCACTATGCACATACAGCAAGTACCAACCTGTATGACACTGCAATTGGAGCTGCTGTCAAAACTTTATTAGAATAGGTATGTTCAGATGGGAAGCCTGTAACTACAAATGCCCAGACAGACACTAAATGAACATCTGCAAAACAAACAGTATTCAACACATGTATGGTTTACTGAAGTATTCCAGAAGGTATGCTTGTAAAATTGATTGCATTTAGTCTGCTGTGGTTTGTTGTTACAGTATCATACCTTCAGGAATTTGGCACAAGTATAAACACTAAGTAGTGATCTAATCTGTTTATAACATTGTTTCATAATGTTTGTTACGCACATACAACAAGTTTATAGAATCCTTTTGGAAACAATATGAAGAGTCTCAAAATTAGAACCCTGAAGAAAGCATGAGCTGCTAGTTTTTAAACTTTAAAAGAATACTTTTGTAAATTAAGAAAACAAATCCCCAAATCCCCAACCCTAACCATAAATTGCCTTTTTAAACACTTCCAACATATCATTATGCAGAATAATAATAAATAATTAGCATCTAGGAAAGCCAGTCTCATCAGTGTTTATGTATTTCTCCTGTCAACATTACTCAGACTCACCAGATGAGAACACATTCTACATTGCTCGAAGTTACAAGAAATATTTGAATTGGATGAGCTGTACCAGAATGAAAGTGGCTACAGAGCCATTACAAATCTAGTGTGTTTATTTGGAAACAAAAGAAACATATTTCTTAAAAAAATTTTGTTTCTAGAAGCTTTTCATGGTAACTTTAAAATAAATTTAGTAGATTAACATAAAAGAAATTAACCTTGAAATTATTTAGTTTTTATGTAAGAAATTGATTTTAGAAAAATGATACTATGTACAGCCATTTATCTATTATACTTGCTCATCCAGTTCTCAGACTAGAGACATAGGGCATGGATTCATTTTTATCATTCAAATTCAAAGAAATTCAATCCTAAATGTCTCCTACTGTGTGTAAAGAAAATCTAAGCAAACAGCTACTTGATTTAGTCTTTATATCCACTTCTGCTCATGTAATTCAGTGGTAAAGAAGATTGTTCCACTGGGTTGATGCCAGACATTGTTATATTGGCAGAAGCCTTAAATAGCATGAAAGGTGACATAATATCAACTCATCCTATGACCTGGAGACTCTTGTTGAAAAATTACACTACTGGGTAAGGTTTCCAGGCATGTTGTCTCATTGACAGCATTTGACAGGTCATACTGACAGCAGCTATACTGCAACAATCTTACTGCTGGGTTGGTTTCCCTCTCTCACAAGCCTTGTCAGAGAAAGAAAGGGTGATGTACATTATTTACCAAGATACTGCAGTTCATTAAAATATGGTGAGCAGATATCCATTACCATGTGTTCTTGTTAACAGGAAGTGAAAATTCCTTCTGTAATGCTTCATTTTGTTGTGATTTGTAAAAATTCACTAATTATGCAGAATATTAGCCAATATTCACATAGGATCACGCAAGTAAACCACATGGTTTTGGACAGACAAAAAAGAGGATAATTTCTTCCCAAACCAAAAAAATACCAAGAAAGTGAGTTAAAACTTTTAGGAGTACAATGTTCCAATGTGGTTTTTAAACTACTGCAGATAGTACTGGAAATGATAAATGATGCATTTACTTTGAAATCATAAAATAACTCACATTGCCTCACAATTGCTATTAGTAGATTTAAAAATGCCTGAAGAATAAACATAGAAACATACTATCTTCTAAGGAGTATTTTCTCATAATGCAAAACCCACAAACTTATACTATAACAATAAGGAAAAAAATATGTTAAATATAATATTCCTTTGGAAGAATATTATGCAGAATTTCTGCAGTGGTATCAGCAACTCTGGACCAACCACTGTAAGGAGAAAGTGACATACTGTTAGATTTCTTTATATTCTTTAAAAGTAAACGTGTTTGCCCAGCAGTCTGTTCATAAAATTAGAACTGAAACTAATTTCTTGGCACTATCAACACATCTGTAAAACTTGTCCATGAATTCTGAGAAAGTATGTGCCAATAACTGATTTTTGTTTATCAGATTGGCTGCCAAACTGTCAGAATTAGGATAACAAAACAGAAAACCACAGGGATTCCTGTCTTAGTCACTAATCAAATAGTTACTGTCTATAAAGGACAGTAACTTATTAGTCCCAGGCTCAACACGTCCCGTGGGTCTGATCTAATCACAGTTTTGCAAGGTATTTGAGGTGCTCTTCTCTGATTAAGCTGTTGCACTTTGAGAATGTTTAATGTCTGTCTGAACAGGGACTAAAAACCTAGGATGCCCCACCTCCCAAGTTCGTGGTTTGCATATCAGATTTGAGTCATTGTGACTCAGCAAACACTCACATAAAAACCCCAAAATTCCGACTAAAAATCTCCTCAAACAAGAAGGGTGAACTAGGCACAGATCTCCTCTGCCTACTCCTTTCTCCCAGATAAATAGACCAGTGGCTAGACCTTTGAATGAAAGGTAGCAACACTTTCAATGTGATGCATTTCTTGTTTATGAATCTAACCAGTCATGTCCTAGGGTTTTGCATTCACACTGTTTTATGAGTTTAAGAAGGAGCAAAAGAAAGTTTTGCACTCTTATTTCATGTGACAGTTGTATCACTGTCTTCCTTGGAACTGCTTTTTTTCATGAGGCTCAATTAGGAGCAGTCTCTAGAAGACTAACATTTTCTCTTCACTTTTAGAAAGTTCCTCTGTAGCATATGAATGATAATTTTAAATAGTAGAATTACACATTTTTTAAAACCCTGTTTTAAAAAATGTTTGTGCTGGGTTTTGTTGTTTTTTGTGGGGTTTTTTGACAGAAGTTTTCTGATCCACTGACTGCTATTTAGGAAGTCTGATACTGTCCAACAGGCCTCATATCTACACAGCTATTTCCTTTTTGCCTCAATATTCAGCAGTTGAATTGTTTATCTTTCTTTCAGGCTTCCCTCAAGTTGGGCTAAAGTGTTCTTAGCAGGAGTTATTATACTCCTTCAAGAAAACTTACAAAACAAAGTCATGAGCAGCAACTCTAAAACAAAGGTGATATCAAGGCTCTTCATCTTCTCCAGATTCTTGAATGTTTGATCCTTGACTAAAATTTATCTAGTTTATAGTTCCTTTGCCAAATTAGAGAGGAGAATGCGTGCTTCCTACCTGGGCTACCGTGTCTGACAGCCTGGAATAGCTTGTATTTCAATCAAAATCCAACTGAATGCTGTGGTGATCCATACTTAATTGGTGTTAATATTGACTTAGCTGTGAAACATCTCAGGTGTTCTGAACAGCTTGACTGAAAATCATACTTGTCATGTAGAAACATGGAGAAGGGGTCAAAATTCATATAAAGAGTATAATTTCTTATTTATTCCTGTACATTTGAATAGTAGTATTAACATGACATTAAATTTGGTAAGAATGTCTCTAAGAAATTATTTTTTTTAAAATGTCATTTCTTAAAGATTAAACTTTCATTTGGCTTCTTAGGGGTACTTAACCTAGTTTATTAAGGAAAGGAGATTTGTGCAATCATAGCACATGTGCCCCCTTAATGGCTTTTGAGTACACAGGCTGATTTGAGACAAATTTCATAAAATTTAGATACTCCTTTAAAGTGATTAAGACCTTCAAATTTCTGTAAAAGTAACTGGTCGGTAGACTACCCAGAATGAGGCTTAGCATGAAGAGATACTCATTCTTTCCAGGAGAGAGATCTGAGAAATGCAACAACTTTAGCTTCCATCAGTTTGTGAGCAAGAGCCAAGTTTCACTTGCGATTCTCACAGATCGAGTTAACAAAGGGAAAGCACCGTTATTATCCCAGTAACTCCCTGAACTCTGAGAGCAAGAGTGGCCCAGTCAGAGTCCGAGTTGGCTCTCAAAGCACAGCAAGAGTCCAAATGACACTCTGTGTGTCATTCTATCACCTCTACTATTTATTAACTGTTTTTCACAAACAATTATTCTGGTGTATTAGATTTCTGAGTCTTATAAGATTTCTTAATAATAATACTCCTAAGTCTCCAACTAGAACTTACAAGGTTTTTTTTGTTTTCATTACACAGCATATGAAAGAGAGAGGGAAGACAATTTTCTACTAACCTCACTTCAAGTTGGGTATCTTTGTTCTATTTCCTTTTTCTCTCCACTCCATAGTGCTCCATTTCCTCTCAATATGCCCTATTATTATCTCTGTTTCCAGGGTTGCATAAGTGCATAAAACTAGCAAAAAAATCCTTTAATTTCTCTCTTTAAATTCTGCATCTAGCCAATGTTACCTTTCATCCCAGCTACAGTAAAGACAAGGATTGTGTGTTGTAGACTTACATAATGGGCTGGTAGCAGTGGAGACTAACACAGCATTGGAGCCTGTAGCAATAAAGCGTTGTAGGGCTAAATCTTAAACAACAGAATTATTGGAGAGCAAAGTTTGACAAGTGCTTTTTTGATCTTTGAGTGGTGATTTACAGGGAGAAACTGGAATTTCGTATGAAATTGCAATTAATAGTATTGCATTGGTACCAGCTGAAAATGCTTGTGGCCTAGGAAAACATGCCATTCTGGTGTTAAAACAGCCAAAAAGTACCTCTGCATGAAGAGGTACTTTTCAGCTTCTTCTGCAATGAAGAAGCAGAATTAAATCACAAATAACAATGCTATGGCAATAAAATCCATCCCAACAAAAAATACAGGTGAACCAAGACTGCACAGAATTCTTTCAGGGATCTTGATCATAACGTTCTCCATTCCACAGATTAATAACAAATGTTTTTTATGTGCCTGCCACAGACATTTGCAGGGTGATTTCCTTAATTATCCTACTATATTAGTACAAACCTATGTGCAGTAAAAAAATATTTTTTCTAGACCTTAAATATCTACCAACACACTGAAGCCCTAAACAATTTGTGGCTCACAGTTAATTTCATTGTCACAAACAAAAGATGTCAGACTAGTAGTTTTCTCTAGTGTCTCACTTCTAGTATATGGATTCCTTGGGAATCATTATCAAAGAATCTGTCAACTGCTCTGCTTCTACTTAGACAGGTGGAGTACAGATATTAAACTTCTACAACAAACAAGATACCCATCTGAATTTGACATAATTTAAAAAATGTGTTTTTCTGCATGATTTGTAAACTACTGTGAATACTGTGCATATCCTTCACTAGAAACCAGAATTACTCACCAGGTCTGTCAGTCCCCAAAATCAGTGTTTTAAAAGGCCACGTACAAGTCAGTGAAAAACAGCTCATCAGTTTGACGATTCAAAGCAGGCTAATAGTTTACTTTTCAGGAAAGAGAACTATGAAATATCAAGAAAGTGGCATATACAAAGCAATGGTACTTAAAGGTAGCCTTCTGTTCAGAGCTATTCTAAAGAAGACCTGCTGGCATTGACAGAAAGTTATTTTTTAAATAAAAAAATCTTTTCAGAAGTTAACAAAGTGGAATTGACTTTCAGATTTAACACCACACCTTGCTTCTATCAACATATGCTCCAGTTTGAAAAATCTCACTTAGCTACAAAATGCCAATACCCTGACAAAATATATAAAAAATGCACCTGTGAAAAATTAGGCATTAATTATAAACAGTCTCTAGTGGCTTAAGCTGCAGGTCTGCTCTTGTAGTTCAGTAGCTAAGTACTCACTTGGGAAACTTGTGATATAATTTTAGAGCAGTTTCTCAGATGAGTTTTCTATTTCCACAGCTAATTGAAAACGATTTGCAGGAGCAGCCATATTCATTCACATTGTTAACCACCTAATGATCTATAAGAGGGGAAAAGATACTGCTCTCATGGAATCATATAGTCATCTAATTCTTTTAGGGTATTTTCAATTTGGTACTGTTTTGGAGAGGAAAAAATGTAATCACCTGATCAAGTTATTTTAAACATCAGAAACCAGATATTGTTGTGTCCATTAACAGAATACAGCTTTCTCACCATATAAAAATATTGAAAAAAACCACATTTTACTAATTTCTACTGTAGCATATTATAATAAGATGTATTTAAGTTGGAATGGTTCCTGCAGTGTCTTTACCCAGTTATTTATTGTTTTGTTTTCATTTCTTATTAATTTTAGAGTATACCAAGAAAAAGACAACAGGTGACAAATTAAAATCCTGTCAGAAGAGAAGCAAAGCAACTAAATTTAGCAAATAGAAATAAGTCAGATGCAGAATAGCAATAGTTGTGGTGGCATCACATCAGTTGTCGTGATTTTCCCCTTCCCACATCTGATTTAACATTGGTAGACCTTGACCTGTAACACAACCAAAAGTACATTGCAAGCTTTTCTCTGCATATCTTCCTATGAGCAATGAATGTTTTGGGCTGCTGTTCTATTTTTATATGTTGCTTATACCAAAACTCCACACCAATTTGCTATGTTTTTGAAGTAGGCAATAAAATTTTAATTTCAACCATTGCAAATATACTGCCAACCTAGATTTAGCTCTTTCAGCAGAAAAAATTTACCTTAGGAGACATAAGGCACTTTTCCTCCTTTTTCTTTCTATCACCTTGTAAACAAAAATCTGTGTTTTTTTCACCCCATGGATTTCTCTTTCCAAAGGCACCAATGCCAAAGTAAATAATCTAGGAGGCTTTCCACCCCCATGTTCTTGCACTGACTACCATATGGTATAATAATCTTCATTCTGTAGTTTAACACACGAACCAAAGGTCGCACTACATGATTCTTAAAGTATTAAACTGTGATGCTTTGTCCTATTCTTGTTCAAATGAGGATGTTTCTTTATGTACCTTTGGCCAAATCTGACCTTTCTCAAAGAATGTTAGCAGAATTAGTTTAAAATGTGAGCAAGAAAACAGAATAATCTGAGGAGCATTATAATCTGTAAGAAGTATATCCTGTAGTATAAAAACTGAACTTGATGCTGAACACCAACCAAAACCTAAATGGTCTTTTCAGTTTTAGGGTATAATCAAACTGAACATTTTGTACCAGTATATCTTTGAATAATATGTAGGCTTACTGTATTAAAAAGAAGATGGAGAAAGACTTTTTTCACTTTTGTTTGTGCATAATAATTTAAAAGGACTGTATTGAAATCTTGAGAATAACACTTGCAGACCTATGACTGCTTTAGGAATTCCATCTGTATGGTCTACTAAGGTCTCTTTTCTACACATACTTCATATATTTTACAATACTAAAGAGGATAACAATGCAGCATGCAACAAGGGCACATTGCTAATAATCCCATTGCCATTAAATATTTAGAATTCTGTTATATTTCATAATTGGAACATAGAAGTAACAAATTAGAACAGCTCCAAGCTGATGAAAATGACTAAGCAAGTATTAAGAACTGTTAGAGGAAGCCATTGCTTGAAAACAAAAGAAGTGGAAAACCTCAGATTGCAGTAACGCCCCTTAAGTTTTGTACTAAGTCAGATGGTGAGACAAATCATAGCAGCTCTACTGCTATTCCAGTGGAAGCAATGGATACAACTCTTGGGCTCTGTAGCTGCTGCCACATCACAAGATTGGAACTATTAAAGAAAAATTGCCAAGTATTAACAGGGAGAGCTACTACCCCAGCAGGCTCCTACAAACAAAGTATTCGAGCTTCCCTCAGCTCTCAGATAGGTTTTGAAGGTTTAGCCAGAGATCCTGCCAAGCAATACAGAACTACAAAGCTGTTGGGCAACAACTGCATGGGAGAAGGGCAGCAGGGGTTAAACCTCATGCAGCAGTGCCAGGGAACTCTCCATCCTGTAAAATACCTGGAATCCTGTTTGCTCTGTGGAGCCAGATCAGAGCAAAGCAGACAGGCTATGGTATGGCTTGGGCTTCACAAGTACTGGTTATAGCTCTGAATGCCACAACATTGCCCATTTTCATTTTTATGGAAGGAATAGATACAGAAGTACTCACATTACATGTTGTTCTAGTCATCTTTCTACTGAAAGTAATCAGTAATCAAGTTTGAATTATTTCCTTACAAAGTAGTTGCACCAAAAATTTGTCATAGTATGTGCCTTTGTAGGGATACACAAAGTAGATGAAAATGCTGTATCTCCAAATATAGTATAGTAGTTCAATGTTCTAAAAGCTTAGGAATATTCTAGCACATAACTTTAAATCTTATTACAGAAAATGCACTTCTAGAGGACAACTCATTTTTATTATGAGATTTCCAATTGATTTTACACTGTATTAACAAGTTGGGGACAGTTAAAATTATTCTATACTTCAACTTCTGACTTTAGCCTTCTTCAGTCTGGAATACCAGTATTTCAAGATTAATGCTTTGTGTCTGAACATTAGCAATAGAACTAAAACCAGTTAAGTTCCTTTAAATTAAATCACAAAGAATACCCAGTGATAATTTGATATGATGCGGCACAGAGGGGTCTACAGGGAATGACTTAATACTATCCACATCACATTTTTCTGTCATGATTCCTGAGTCTTCATATCTAGATGGTGTGAATTTCCTGAAATTTTCATGTACACATTAAGATTTCTACTTAAGAATAATTTTTAAATTGCTTATTTTCTTTGCTTAATACGAGAGGAAATATTTTTAAACTCAAAATTTGCTGAATTAGACTCTAAATCTCTTACACTCTCAATCAAAAATGCTGACAGTCTTAATCAATCATGACATGTAAAATACCTATTAGATGATCCTCAGGGACAACTAAGACATTCTCTCCTTAGTAATACATTAATGTACCAGCTTTTGAGCAATGTAAGAATTTCAAATACAGACTCTCAGCATTTGATCTATTGGTTGATGTATGAATGGCATCAGATGGATCAAATACAATGACGGAAGGTTTATAAATGCTTGGGTAACACAGAAAAAAGTCTTCCTGAGAAATGGAAAATCTCTGGGCCAGCATAGGCAAAGCTCCAATAACAAGGCCAAGAAACTGCCAATTAGTTGTAGTTGCTAATCAACTGTATGATGTTAGATAGTAGGTGCTAAAACCAGAGCTCATGCTCGAAAAACGTAGCTGAGAAACAATAATGCAGCAAAGAACTTTTTTTCAAAACAGGTGTTTCGAAATGTCTGCAAGAGATGTTCTCTTCCTTTATCACACGCTCATTGCAAGAAAGAAATGTAAGGTTTCATGCTGGGATTTGCAATCTCTGTGGATCATGCCATGGTATCAAAGATCAAGTCAGCTCCCATCTGCTCCATTTTATGCAAAATGGATGCAGCCCTTGAACTTCTGGCAGTTTTCTAATTCAATCCTCCACGCAAATTTCTACCACTCTTGCTTTTCAGGATATCCTATTATTTATCTCAGACAGTAAATTTTACTATTTACGGTCAACAATTTGTTGACCATGTGGACTGTGAGACAGTGGTGGGGCAAAAAGGTTTCTATTCTTTTTTTTTTTCTTAAAAGCCTTGGGAGAATATTCTAAAACAGTATGTATATGAATTTGTTTCATAATAATGAAAATTGTACATTCTTCACTGCGAAGTCTCTGCAAGTGTACGAGGTCCTTGGGTACTAGGTTTTATTCTTTTTAACTTTGATTTTTAATTTTTTTTTAGTAAACAAATCCTGTTAAAATTCGAGATAAAAGGCTTAAAAAGATGATTAACATCCTCATGCAAACAAATATTTTAGCAAACTCAGCCATGTCATGGCTGTTAACTAATTTTGATTTTGAAGAGAACTTGCAGAATTTGAGTTCAGGTTATCATTCAACTTGCATAATGTAAAAATTTAATTTATCTGAATTGTCAATACCTCAAAAATCTTCATGCAGCGATTTTTTACATTTATCTTCAAGCCATCATTTTATTACATAAGACTGAGGTAATACTTAGTAATTGCTATTAAAAAGAATCTTGTAATATGTATATATATCTTCAAAAATTCCAGATGTTGTGGAATGCTGCGGCTCTCTGTGCAGAATATAATACAAATTAAAACTGTGTTACATTTCTAGTACATGAAAAATGCTATTGAGTTTTGACTAATCTGAAAAATTTACTTGTGCTTGGTTTTGAATTTATTAGAAATGAGCCATAGAATATTCTTCCAAAGTAGTGATTTAAAAAAAATAAATTTAAGATGATGGAACATGAAGTATAACTCCGAAAAGCCATGATTTTTTTAAAATCACATTTTTAAGTTTACCTTTCCTGATAATAAGTAATAAGAAGTCAAGAGTACCAAGCATATATAGGTGAAATTAATTCACCTCTTGAACTCTCAATGTACACATACTTAGAATTTGATCCTAGTAGTCCTAAACAGTTTATCAAATCCAGGGACCCATTTGTATTCAGATAAAGGCTGTGATAGCAGGGATTTCTTATCTTCAAAGAAGGAGAGAATTCAGAATCACGATGCAAAGAAAACCCCCATAGTCCTGATAAGAATTGTAACTGTTTCCTTTGAAGACTGACACTATGAAGGATCCCTCTTCAGAGAAGCTGAGTGATATTTTTAAGTAACAGTATCTGGACTTAGATGTCAGACCCTGCAAAATGCAAGTATTTTGATGAGAGAGTATGCTAGAAGGTGAAACTTAAAGCAACTAAAATGGGCACTTGTAGCAGACTGAACTAGGACGGTAGCATCCTGGAAGTGGCAGTCTAAACAGAACTCCCATGGTTACTGGCATTTTCTGTTTGTTGTCATTTCACTCTCATCATAGAGACATTGCTGTCACAGTGACTACTGATAAAGGAGCCCGCAGCACTCCTACAACAGTGACTCTAGGTTTGAAGGGCTGATGGCTTTTCAGAGACATTCCTAGTTTAGCTCATTATGATGGATTTTGGCATGATGCCAAGATTTTAATTTTGCAGTGCATTAACTAAAAACCCAACCAAATGAAAAGAGCAAAGTATATATATCTATGCTACAGATATTGCCCCTCTTCTCTCTGGAATTTTTTTTTTTTTTTTTTTGCATAGTGTTTACTTTTCAGACTATTATCTTGACCAACAACAGAAATTCTAAGGCTCAGTTTTGTCTCGTTGCTCATTTACTGTCACATCTCTCAAATGCTGTTATTCTACTGTCCCTTTGTTAAATGTTAAGAAGTCTGTGAATGGTATGGGGCAAGGAACATGTATAAATTGTCCGCAGGACAAGAAAGAGGCTCTGTGCTTCTTTTTCTATATACCTGTTAGAGTCTGGAACTGAAAAGGATGTAACAGAAAGCGTTTGGGAAGATTCCAAGAAGACTGTATAATTTTCCTCTAATGTTGTCCTCATGCTATCTCATTCACTTCCAAATTGTGCAGTTTTGACCTTTAAATTTTTCCCCAGCTTCCTTCCAAGAAGTGTTTGAGCCCACGGGACAATTTTGAAAATGTTTTTCTTCCAAAGTTACTAATTGAACTTACTTTGAAGGCGAACATGGCTGGCAAACACAACAGAGAAGGTTTTTTTCCCCTATAACGATTTAGCCTTTGATGCATAGACAGATGGTCATGATCTTGTCCTCCTCCACCCATGGATTTTTCTAAAATGACACCCAAGTTTTTCTTGGCAGCAGTTAGAAAGTCTGGCAAACAGCTCTTTTCAGCTCCAATTATATTGACCACATTAATGCAAAAGATCACCAAATGAAATGTTCCATATTCATTTGGAAGAGATGATTTAGAATTTGCAATGAAATCAGATAAACACAAATTAGAAACAAATGCCAGCTACTTACCTCCACCCTTGTATCTAAGGATTTCCTGTGGCACATTTTTTTCACAGAACAAATGCTTCTTAAGGCAGTAGCACTTAATTAAATTAGATTTCTGAAAATACCTTCATAGACAGAATAATACCCATTTCCTTTGAGAGTTTTAAGGAATACTAGAGAATAACATTTTCTCTCCATGCTCCAGGACACCAACTCTTCAGAAGAGTGTTATCTCTAGATTTAATATCAGAGCTTTTCACACTTGTCTGTGCTTGTCACAAACTCTCCTGGGCACAGAAAAAGCAACCAGGAATGTGACTAATTCCCATTCAGGAGCTTCTAGCTGGGTTTTTTTTCCCAAGTATCTACCATCTAAGGTACATTTATTTCACAAGTTAAAAATGAGGTAATCTTGCTGGCAATTCTTTTTCTGCCCAGTTACAGTTTAACTTCTTGCTGGTACCATGTGCTGTGGCAACTGCATATTAGCTCCTGACTGCTTGAAACTGATGGGCAGGTTAGTACTTCTCTACCAGCATACAGATAATATAGCTTTACCTCTGGCAGTTAAATAATGTCCTCTAGGGTAAGATGTCTCTTCAAACATCTATGTTCAAATTGTTTCTTCACAATCTCTTTAACAAGAATGGTAAGTAGAATGTGTTTAACATCTGCTATACATACATATATATATTTATGTAAATATAAAGGTATCCCGTTTTGGAAAGACTATTTTTTCTACTAAACTTTAAGTGCCAACAAGTTACATCCGTGAAAATGTCTTGTGATTTGTTGTTCCGCCCAGATGATCTCTAAGTCTGATTGATTGGCATGAATAATATAAAATTAACTGTACTCAAGGTGTTCACAGTGCCAAGCTATCTAAAAGAAATTCCTAATTCTTAGATATGAAGCTATTAAAGCCTTCTGATCATTCTACTTGGCAGGAAAACTCTTGTACTTCTATAACTATGTCTATAGCAATTCGACCTGGGCAACTGTATATTAATTTCTAAGATTGTGTTTATGCACGCTAAGGTAAATTTATAAATCTTCTTTCAGGTCTCTGAATATTTTAAGGAAATGTCCAGCACTGAATCACAGACAACAGGATGTAAAATGACATGGCAAACCTAAAGCATGTCCAGTCCTACTTTTTCATCAGTTCTTATCTTTGCCATAAATCTCACCCTCCTATGCTGTAAAAATTCATCTCACAGCTGCAGCCCCTCCTTTAAGCTGGCAAGCACAGCTGGAGCTGTAGCGTGCAGACCAGATGGCCAGTCACACCCTACTTCCTATTGTCTGCAAAACACAATAACTATTGCAAATAATCTCTGCTTCTGGGCCCATACCTTGTGTATTTTAACTAACACAGCCATTCTTTCCTCAGTCAAAAACTGGTCTGTATCACTCATTCAACACTTCCATACTTCCTTAAGGGCTTTTTCTACTATTAGCATCCTCAACTAATTTTTCCTTTTTTTTTTTTTTTTTAAAAAAAAAGTTTACTTTTAAAACATAGTCTTTTTTACCTGTTCTAGCCATTCTCTGCAATGGAGTTCTGCTCTGCACTAACTTATTTCAGCAAAAAAGCAAAGAGAAGAAAATGCTTTTTTTTTTTTTCTCTCCACACTTGACACACTCTTTCCACAATAACATATACATAATAAAATTATGTATATATGAAGAGCAAATTCATGAGGAGTTACAGAGCACCAGACTCACAGTAAGGAAAGTAGGAAACTTTCCTACTTAAGCAGGAAATAGTTTTGGCAGTTCCTCTACAGCAGTCACTAGAAGTGTAGCCATTAACTTGAGTCAACTGTCCAGACTCATCAAGGGGATTAGAGGACACAGCAACTTGTAAAAGAAATGAATGAAAAAGCTTTCTATGCTGAAAAGATAAGAAATGGCATAATTATTCTGGTGGTATGGGAAGCTGGAGTCTTGCTATATTAATGCCTCATGTGATATACCAGTAGGGTTGGTTAAATATATACTCAGTTTTTATTAAGGCTTTAACATTTGAAATAGGTTATACAAAAAATTCATTCCAATGACATAGCAATAATATTTAAAATTAATGATCAGTTATTTATCTTTTTTTCTGTGTGCATTTGGTTTTTTCGGTTGGTTTATTTTTTTTAAACTGCTATCATCTGAAAGAAGTTTGAAGAGCGTATTTAGAAGTTAAAAAAAAATAAAAATCCATCTGCTCACCTTTGGAAGCATAACTTTGAAGTCTCTAATTTTCTTCATCTACCTTTTTGAGATATTTTGCTTGCAAATTCTTTGTTAAACAAGTGCACCCCTCCAAGCCAGTACAGCTGAGGCCTCTCTATAAATAGGCTTAACTACATGATCTGTGAAAGTTTTATTGCTGATAATCAAATCACATTTTATGAGTCCAACCAGTTACAGTATAAACCTGATTTTCATGGCCTCTTTGCTGTACTCGTTTTTCCATTTTCACAAGTAAAAACTCCATTCCATAGTGATTTTAAAGTGCCAAATATTTTCAAGTGCAACTGTTGCTAACCCCTGTGATCTGCTGTTCTTTCTTTTTGTACTGTTCCATTTGAAGGGAAGCCAAACATTTCCTAATAGGTAGCTTTTGAAAAGGGGGAAAATACTCCAACACGTCTGAATGGCACAATCTCTAGCATTTAGTGGGAGAAAAGAGGCTAAAGAAGCTGAGTTGCAAACTGTTTATTTGGAATGTAGAAAGATGAATGTTTTCAACCAGAATACTCACAATCTTTCTCATTCTTTAAATTACCCTTTCATAAACCAGTAATGTGCAGCAAGCAGCAGATAGTGCTTGTCCTCAGAACATTTGAAAAACACTTATAATTCCAAAGAGAATCTTCTCAGCAGCATCTCTCTCCTGTGAGTTTCCCGCAACTTTATAGACTTGCTTGAGTTAGCAACACCTGCCTATTCAAGACCAGAGGGGAAGATGTCCCAGTGAGGAGAGAGACTGTCAGACAATCCTGCCAATGTTGCATGCACTCAGTGCAATCCTTTTAAGATTCCTCCTCAAAACAAATCAGGATACACAAGAAACAATAATGTGAGTTAGTTGATTTTAGGTTTCTCATTTTCAACATTAGGATCTAACAGCTTCATATTCTCAGTGGTCATGAGGCCTTGCCCTGTTGAATCAATGTCAGTATTCCAGTCTCAAAGTAAAAGGCATAAATGATGACTGCATCGAGGAAAGTGATCTAAATACTCAATCACAGAATAGTTGGAGTTACACCTAAACAGTGTAGTACATTACACCGAAATTGTAGAGTTCAACACCCCTGCTCAAGCAGTAACAGCTAGAGCAGGTTGTCCAGGACAATGTTTCCACAATCACTCTCAACAACCTGGTGCAGCATTCAGTTGCCCTCAAAGTGTTCTGCGTTTAGTTAGAACTTAAGGTCTTCTAGTTTATGTCCATTGTCCTGTCACTGAGCACCACCGGGGAGAGTCCTGCTTGAAAACAAGGAAAAATACATTCCTGGTCCTTTTGAAGTATAATTGTTTAGTAGCATCTGGAAATACAATTTACCTCCAAAATCACAAAAGCATAGGTATGAAATAACGTGGTAAACCTTCAGTCATGATTACAGCAAAAATCTTTATGCTCATCATCTTGAGCACTGCTTAGTAGTGCCTTTAGTAAATCCACAGGTTTACTATAACATGAAAGCCCAGACCTTCCTTGTGGCTGGGATAGAGGTACTCGTTAATGCAAGAAATCATGTTCAATGGGAACGTAATTCTTTGGTGTAGTAAATTACTGTTTGAAAGAAAGACAAGAAGAATCAGAAGAATACTGCACATTTTCTCCTGTTGTGGTTATATTTTGGCTAGAACAGCTGTCAGCAGACTGGGAAACAGTCTAATGCTTCCTACTTATCAGTGACCCAGAGGACTAGGGTCACCTTGACCATCCTACGAGATGCTGTAGTCACTTCCCCCATGCAGACTGGCAGTCATAGTTGGTGAGCTGTTGCATCCTGTTTCACTCATTCTATTCTTGCTGTCAGCCCTGTATCTGGCCTTTCCTTACTGTCTGAGAAACACAAAGAATTAAAAAACCTAGAGGATATGTGCCTCTGAATGTGTTACTTATATTCAGTGAAACACTATGAAGAACTAACGCAACTAAAGTAGCATCTAGTGATCTTGCTCCAACTAGTCCCACTGGAAATTTCTTTTAATTCCAAGGAGGCTTTATTATACAACAAAGGTAAATTAAACAGCTGCCAGGTTTAAATGGTGCAAAACATAGACACATAATGCCACCCATAGTTCTGATACTGAAACGTGAGCCATTTAAAAAACGTGACAGACTTTGCAATCATAAAGCCACTGCTCAAAACACTTTGAAAAGATCTGCAATTTTTTAGTAAGTCTTGCTTGTATCTAAGTAATTATCAGGTTTTTCTAACTGTTAGGGAGCCTACGATTTTTTTTTTTTAACATGAGAAGGCCAGAATAGAAGTGATATTTATTCAGAATTTATTGAGAAAAAAAGGATCATCATAACTTCATGAAAACATGGATTGCCAACACTTGTTAAATCAGAGATGAGAAAGTTACTGTGCAAGCTTCCCCCATGCAGTGTTGCCAATTGATTTCAATTCTAGCTTGAAAAACACCTGCTCTTTTAGCCTTGGGCCTTTCCTTCCATAGTATTTTTATGGCTTAGACAAATACATACCACATTTAGAAACAAGTCCTCAAGTCCCCTCTTCTAGAAAACAGAACTTATATTGACTCCCATGAATCAGAACTGGGGAGGGCTTCAGAAGTATGCATGAAAGGATTGTAGTTGGTTTTCAGTTGCCAGTAATATTCACATAGAGATTCTCATGGTCTTTTGACATGGACCAAGTATACTGTGTGATTCCAAATTAACCTTGAAAAACTAATGGTTGTATCGCCACTTTTACCAACCCTGCATGCTTCAGAGCACAAAGGTCAAACCTAAAGGAATGCCTTATAGTGTTATCATCACTTTCATGAATTAGAGGCTCCTTGTGTTCTTGGATTGCTTACTTAGGCAGTTCTCTAGATGAAAGAGTTAGAATTATACAGCAGGATCTTAATGATACACAGATCCTCACAAAGCCTTCCGGACTAAAGTAACTGAAACACAAGGCTGATCAGTCACATTTTCATATCCATGTTAGCTGCTGTGACTTTTCCCCCCAGTAACACTTCAGTAAGTGACTAATTCTATACACAACCATTCGTATGTGAGATACAGCACTCACTTGCCTAATCCCAGCATATGTACCTAGAATAGGCAACAAATTCAGGTAGACATTTAAACCTTTTAGCCCAGAGAAGAAAATGTAGTAACTTTAATCTACAGTAAATGAGAGACTGAAACCACTAGAGAAGGGCCAACTATGTAGCATCATCATTCATCATCGCTCTTGCATTGGGGATAAAATTGTAGTGGCAAAAACTCCACAGCTGCTCAAGGTATAGCTGCAAATCAACACCACTGATGTCTGTGGCACAGTTGAATGCCAACATCATTGCTGCTCATGGCTGCAAGTTGAGGCAGGGAAATTATTCTTTTCTCTGTTGACTGCATCAAAGAAGTGCATTTAATTTAGTCTTCAAGCTATACAAAATACAGAAGACGTTGTTTTGAACAAAATGCTTTTGGCACTCTTAACAATAAACCTTAGTAGTAATATGTTTGACATACTGTTGCATTTAATATACTATAGAAATAACTCAAAATTATGACTCATTCCTAACACTTCACTGATGACACACTGAGACTGACTTTGTATGAATGCACAAGCCTTGAGTAGTACTTAACTCTTAAAAACATGTTTTAGAAATTGAAATTGGGCAATGAACGGGCAAGGTAGGTTGCTAGTCGCTACCCTGCTTAAAGATCTCTGAAAGGTAGGGCAGAGAGCTTTGTTTTATAAAAACTAGTGTTTGCTGTGTTCTCTAGAGGTGAAAGAGAAATGCAATGGTCAAGACTTAATTAATGGCTAAGAAGGGTCTCAGCCATAAAACACATTTCTTGCAGTAATTGTTTTCAAGTACTCCAATTGCTTATATTCTATTCTATTATGAAATAGAAGTGTTTACTGTAACAGTTGTGTCATGTATAGAAGTTATACCTCACTATTTATTAGAACAGTAACTGCCTAAGTGGTATCACTCACTGTATATTTTTCATTGATCTGTGTAAACTCCAAAGCTGAGTTCCTGAGGAACTGGATACAAACTGCAGGAGAAGGCTCATCAGTCCAGCTGCAGCTTAGCTTTCCATCATAAGATGGATGAAAATTTCACTTAGTTAAGTACAAGCTTTCCACATTTCTCATACTACAGGAATTCTTTTCACATTGGCTCACAAGGAATGCAGTTTAAGCAGTGTCAGGACAGAGTAAAAGCAGGTTCGTCCCCAAGGGAAGTTGAGCTGGCAGCTAAGGGATGGTCACAGTGCACTCTGGGCAAGGTTCTTACCAACAGGACACAATCCTACAGCACCAGAGACAAGCAAAACAGGATGGCATCAGGTCCCTTCAGCAGTCCAGTGGTCATGAGATACAAGGTCCATCAAGAAAGGAACTACAGGAACAGGACCAGCACCAGGCACACCTAAAACAAGGCAAAGAAAAAGGCTGAACCACCAGACCAGAGCTTAAATGGAGTTCCTGGCCAAAGGTGCAGTGAGACCTCAGGTGAGGCTGGTCAGAGCAATTACTGAGAGAGCTTATTAGTGCACTCCGGGTTTTGTGATGTGATTTCTAAACCATACTTTAATTTTACCATTATATGACATAAAGGAAAGGAGTAGAAGAGAATATTTACACAAGATTTCTTTTATCTGGTTTCATTGTTACTCAGGAACCTTTGCACATACATCTCTGTTCTTTAAAATACCCAGGATCGTTCTCTCCCTTCTGTAATATTTGGTGAGTCATTTATGAACTTCACTGTCCCTCTAATACATGATACTCCAAATGTTCACGAGCTTTAGAAGTCCCTTCATAAGTAATAAATGGCCTTATAACTGTCTCCAGAACATGACAGAATCAATTCCCCTGATTTCTCTTGCTTTAGTCTGCGGATTTCTTTAGGAAGCTCATAAAACTAGAAATAAGTCTATAGTAAAGAGGCTGTATAATCAAATAAGTACTTGAGATATGTTAGAAACAAATTTTGATTTAATAAATCTTTTAAACAATTATTTTATGTCTTTTCAAGTACTTTGTGCTATAGTTAGCATATGCATAAATATATATGTGGATAAATATGTATTTAAATAAGGGACAAGTGCAGTTATATTCTCATGCATAAGTGGTCTGCCACAAAAATTTTCATTTAGTGATGAAGACCAAACAATTCTAAGAACTAAAAGTCTCCCCTAATCAACACACTATGACAGAGGAAGAAAAAAAGACCCTAATATATAAGTATGGGAAGGTAACAATTGTTAACTACATATACAGAAAATTAAATGAACAAGTAATCTTCAAAATCAAAGGAATGAGATCTTTCTACTTAGAAGTAGATATTTGCTTTGTTTATAAGGTGGAAACATGAATTATTTTCGTGTCCTATTATCCACAGGAATAAAACCTTCTGTGTTGCCTAAAGCTTTAAACATAGAGAAGTTGTGAATTCTGGGAGCTTTCCTGCACATAATGATAGCTGTCCTGTCCAGCAGTGACTGAAAGTGAAGAGTCTTTCTGCATGAAAATCAGCACCTATTAGAAATACATGTACTCCTGTGGTAACTCACTAACTGCAGTCACAGCCGAGGCAATCAGTGCAGGCTCTAGAGACCATTCATTAAATATTTTCTGATACTGAAACAGCTGGGCCTTGTGCTTCTTGAAGCTTCTGCACTGCACAGAAAAACATTCTACTGCAATTAATTATTATAAAAACTGATATCGTTAGAAGCCCAGTATGAAGTGTAGTGTGAGTTTCTGTGCATATTAGTGCCTCTACAGGCAATGGACAGACAGGTAACCTCTTTAAAAAAGTGGACAACAGTGGGAACCATTTTGTCAGCTCTTGAAGAGCTAACAGATATTATGAAGAAATTTAAATCCTACAATACAGAAAATATGTCTCTGAATATATTGCTTCAAAATTGGGAAATAATTTTTCTTATTGCTTCATTTCAAACTTCATTGACTTTTTAAAATGTATTCAGCCTTGTGAATTGTTCTGTGACAAAATTTGGATACAATATTTATTCTGTTATACTGATTCATGTTCTGTGAGTGGGATCTTCTGTTTTAATGAATTAAACTATAAAATTATGGTGATTCTTAGTGTGGTATCTCTAAAGAAACAACTCCTTTTAATCTCCACAGAATACATACATCATGCCCATAGGAATAATTCATAAAAATAAATCACATTGACACATTCCATGATATCTTGTAGGACCCTGCAGGGTGGCAGTGGCAGCAGCCACTTTTGTTTAGCATGTGTCTATTCCCCCAAAAGATTTCTGTCCTACTTTTAATTTGGCTTTACATCATACTAAACAAATTGTTTTGATTTTTTTTTTCCACATTTGAGAGACCATCTGATATTTCATTGCTAACCTTTCTGAAGACTGACTGTAGGTCATAGGCATCATCACTCTGTGATGAAAATTTGTGTACCTGTGTCAGTTTTTCATGTGCACTTTTTCTGCTGCTCTGAAGACTTAAAAGAAAAGTTAAGTCATTGGATATGAAGAATCATAGATTAATTCATGTTGGAAGGGACCTCAGAAGGTCAACAAATCAAATGATAATGGGGATGACCAGCTGTCCAGATACAGCAGAGCCCAGGCAGAACAAGAAGGTGGCACTGAGCAGATCACAAGACCAGTATCATGAATATCATGGTATAAAGGTATTATCTTGTGTTGTGGCAGTAAGAGTTGCTTCTACACCAAAGTATTAACTGGTAGTCTGAAAAGCAATACCACAGGAAACTTTTCCTGTCTCAAGAAAGCTCTTACAGGCTTCTTAAAACTGTTTTCTTATCAATAAAAATTAAGCCTCTCCTATGGTGAAAAACAAAAAAAGTTGGAGTCTTCTTCTTAACAGTTAAAAGCTGGTATTGTATATCCTGCAGTGGAGAGGTCAAAAATGTGCTCTGAAAATGTGAAATGCAAATAAGAAATAACTCGCAAGCAAAGAGAAATGTTTTATTTTATTTCTAAGTTACAAATGCCCAAATAGCTGTAAAATGTAGTATGAAAATAATTTCTGTTTGTTTGGGGTTGCTCAAGAACTGGCCTCATCTCACAGACTAAGGAGTAAAACATTTTTATTTTTAGATAAACATACCTCATCCCATTTTATCAATTTAACCGTCATAAATGCAATAAATGCAAATTAGTTGCAGCATAAAACCAAAAATACTCAGTAAATACCATCCCTCCCAGGCAAGAAGGTCCCACTTGAATGATATTCTAACAGTTTATCTTTTGTTATTTGATTTAAGGAGCATTCAAAGGCTGTATTGATGTAGACTTGCGTGTTTTAAAGTGGTTTTTATAATATCAGGTAGAAGGTGGAAACATAGAAACTTTTTCCTATTGAAATGAATTTTTATTTTAAAACATGATCAGAGAAATTGAGAAATTGGGTGAGTGAAAGTTCACATAGAAAAAGAACGTTACATTTATGACCTCTGCATAAAATAATTTAGAAAATCCTTGCTTTCACAGGTAATAGAAATTTATGATATTTTTAAGTATTGTACAGCTGTTAGGAAATGCAACTCTTGTATATATTCTAATACTACATCTACAGATAACAATTTTAAAATATACTGCAGACTATTACTCAGTTCTAGTTTTAAATGTTAAATTACTTAAAATCTTTTTTTATTATGTGTTTCATTTGAACATCTTACAATTTAGTTCTTCTGTCAAGCCTTTAAGTGAGGTTGTCTATTCTGATTTTATGTAAGACAACTGAGTTAAAAAAAAATTAAAGTGACCTATACAAAGTTACTTGATCATTGATTGAGTTGAAAACACAGAAACAAAATCATAGCTCCACTGAAGAGAAACATAAAGCATTGAGATGGTTCAGGAGAGCAAGATTCTGCTGCAAGTTTTATGTTTGTGCTGCTGAAGTGTTTTCCTTAGTATTAAAAATAAGGACAGAGATTGTAATATTTAAAGCTATGAAGCAGAAGGCAGTATTCAAAATTATTTATACAACAGTAGCCTTTCAGGAACCTTAAACTGAGTTTAACATTGAAAAAATTTTCAAATTGTACAATAATTCTTGCCTCCCAGAGATAAAAGTATGTTCTGAACTTCAGCTTGGGCTCAGCAACCCTTCAATTTTCAGTTCTGAGCCACGATCCTGATGGCAATGCAGCTGCTCAGGTGTCTAATAACCATCACTTCAATCACCATCAACAATGAACGTGAACTTTGGAATTGCCTTGAGCTATAAGACTAATTTAAGTTTTTCGTGCAATTTGAAAAAAGAGCGGATTAATACAAAACAATGTTAGAAGAAAAATCTCTCAACTTTGAAATAACTATTTTTCTTACAGAACATAATGAAAAAGTTCCATATGTAATACGAATTATTTTGACAGGCTGGGACATTTCTGCTGGAAATAGTTCTGAAGGGACACTAGATGGGCTGTACTTTGGTCCTCTTTTGAAGCCAATAGCTTCATATCCATTGACTTCAATCAGAACAATATTATGGCAAGAAACTTCTGTAACTGCTTTTTTTTTTTGGTTTGAGTTTATAGAAAAAAAGTTTCTGTAGTTGCACTACCAGTTCATCTGTTTATCTTTGCAATAACTTTTAAATGTATTTTCCAATTTTCATACAGTTTAACAGAGATCACTTAAAGATAGTAAATCCTTACAAGTTTCATGAACATAAGAGTCTGGGTAGAAGACCCCTAGTCCTACTAAAGTAAATGCAGAGGTACACTCATCTTTGACCATTCTGGTCGGTCTGCCCAACAACCAAGAGGCAACAGCTTGCTTTTAGTAGCAAACTAACCATGAAACCATGGGCTACTGACAGTATGTTCCATATTGTAAAACCTGAATTATACAACTAGTGAGAAGATGACATAAAGAATATAAAATGACTGACTAAAAGCTCATATTTTACAAAAAATCAAACGTGACCCTTAGCGATTTCAATGTCATTATGTTTACACTATATTTTATGGAAAACAAACTCAAGGATACAAAAATACTTCTCCATCAAGATTTGGAACTCCTTTACTGACTTTCAAAGAGTCTTCCTCATGGAGTATATTTACCCCATGGACAGCATTAAAAAGTTTCACTACTTGATGATTCTTTGTCATGATCTCTACAAGTACAGCTGCTGAGAAGTTAAAGTAGTTCAATATGAACCGAAGCAATTCATAAAGTATGAGCCCTCAATAGCGACCTAAAACAATAATCAAATGCAACTCCTTGCTTGAAAAATATTAATTTTCTTGCTGGCAGAAGGCGGAATATGTCAGTTGACTCTGCTCATGCCTGGTTGTTCCATACTTCCCTGAATGTCCTGTACTGGCTAATGATTGATCTTTCTCATTAGTCTGGAAATGATGCAATAGCAGAAATGGGCACAGGGCCAAACCCATTTCCACTCTCTAGAATCCCACTGAATAGTCACTACATTGAGAACATATGAGAGAATAAACTGAAAAGAACAGACACTATACTGGGCTGTTATTTTGGAAATAGGATACTGGGATAGGTGAACTTTTGGTCTGAGCAGTGGGGCCTTTCTTATGTTCTCTGTTTTTAGAAGCTGTTCAAACTTGATTTAAGGCTGTATTTCATTCAGAAGCCCCTGTTTGACACACACCAGCTCTCCAGGACCTGCAATTATGATAGAATTATGACCCTGGAAGTGAAAACTAGTGCTGTATAAGCACAGAAGAACTGAAAGCACAAGCATGCTGTCTAGAAAGTAAACCCCGCTTCAAAAAGGAAAGTTAAGACTTAAACCTAAAAAAAAATCACTGTCTTTGAAATGTATTTTAGCTCTAGACTTGAGACCTGTAGAGAACTACCTTCTACATAGCGTAACAGGCATGTTTTTCTGTGTTAGGTTCTACTCTGAATGCAAACTCATAAAACTCCTGCTGCACATAATCTTGAATGTGACACTATACTGTTCTGGTAGCATCTGGAAACTATGTATGTGCAATATAAGTATCTGTATGTGACAATGTCAAAACCATGTGTATGGATAAGACAGATCATCTACACATGATAAAAGAGGGGATCGGATGAGATAATGCAAACGACTTCATCGAAAGCATGGCTACCATTCTTGAAGTCATCTGGCCTTTATATATTTTCATGTCTGTCATGGAAACACTATAGGGTCAAAATAGCAATATGCCATATACAGTAATACTATCACATTACTTCTGACACTGGTTTGGTTTTTTTTCTGGGAAAGGATAACCAGGATAATTAAGTATATTTTGTAATTGAATCAACTCCATCAGATTTTCCTTTGTTAAGAGACCCATAATGGAAAATTATGGGGGATGAGATGTATTTGCTGGAGCTTAATCCTAAATGATTCATGTAGAAAGAACATTAAATATAGCAGTCACTAGTTCTATGAACAGAGCAATTGCAAGACTGACTCTTATTTCTAACAGAAATATTTATGTTAATTACAATGAAATTATAAATACATATGACAAGGAGACTTCCCACAATTGTATTCTGAAATGAAAATTAATCTGATGTGCTCAGCAGTTATTGTTGGAGAAAATAATAACGATAATACATGAGGAGGGAAATACTTTAGTAGTCACCATTGTCTTCATGTGAAAGTCCACCTACAGTGAGGTTGTAACACTATTCAAAATAGAACTTCAATTCTGAGATTTTTTTCTTCCTAAAACTTTAAAACCCCCTGTATTATCACACTACTAATACAAGAAATTGAACTTTTTTCACTCTAATTCAAAGTGTAGTTCTATATGTGCTTGGTACAAAAAGTTTCTGCTGTTTTCAAAGCTGTAGTTTTTCTCTGTAAATTTGGTCTTCTTTGTCATCCCTTAGCTCTCCGAAATGCATCATCTGATGGTCCATTAGCTGTGTGAAGGACAGAACCTGTTCCCTTCAGTGCCAAGCAGGGAATTAGTGTTCAGTAGGAATCTCATGCGTGAGAGGCCCATCTGGGACTGGCTGATGAATGGCTGTAGTCAGACTTCAGTTAAACTCGTTCAAGCAATTTTAGAATGATAAACATTACCGATGGGTTATGTGGCTTTTGCCTACATTAAAGCAATTTTTTTTCTGGCTCCTGTGAAACTTTGGAGATGAGGAAATGTTCAAAAAGGTAAAACAGATTTCCTATTCCAGCTTCTGGTGGCAGGCAGAATACCAGAAATTGTTCTGCTAGAAGGAACTACCTAAAGTTACCTTCCCCCGGCCTGGCATCCTATGTCTGAGTTCTTTGGTCATTAACAAAAATTCGTCTTAACTAGTCCTTTATTCAGTAGGTGCACTAACAGTCTCCTTTTTTTCTGCTTTACTCCTTGTTTCCATTAAATGTGTGAATGTGATCTCATTTTCCTTGGCTGAGATAAACAAGTTTGTGATTTGTTAAGGAAATTCATCCATCCCCATGAACACATTATGGTTCTGTGCAAGTGATTTCCCTAGCAAAGCAGCTGAGTGGCTATACTTGTGCTTTATCCTTTCTCCAGACTAACTCTATTTTGACTATCTAGCCAGTGTCCTTCAGTGCGAGACCTTTTTGGTGAAAGATGCTTTGCCCCAATGGTTTTCAGCAGTAATGCTTATCCTAGGGATATTTCAAAACTGCTCACGTTGAACTGCATGATGCAATCGATTATAAAAATGTGTAGTGAAGGGCAGATAGTTTACATAGCAGACTTAAAACTGCATAATTTCCTCATTGAAAATAAGTCCCCTTTAAAATCTCAATTACACGATTCTTTGTAATTTGTATCTTCTGAGTCTATAAATGAGTTTTTTAAATAAAGTGGTGTGCCAAAGTGGTGCAGCCGCACAGCACCCGGGCTGTTTTTGCCAGCAGTGTCCCTGAGGCAGCCGGGCTGTGCTGTGCCCGCAGCGAGGCGGGACTGGCTCTGTCCATCACCCCTTCACGCCGTGGCAGTCACCTCCTAGGAACAGTGGGCACGGCCATGCTGAGCAATCCTGAATAGAAAGGTCGAGACAAAAAAGGCTGAAAAAAGGAACTTTCTCCACGGATATCAACCTGCTTTGGATTTAATGAATGCTTTAATTAAAAAATCTAAACATGTTTCTATTAATATTTATATCAATTGCTTAAGCGACCTTTAAAGAAAGTATTATTTTAGATTAATTTTTTAAGGCAGTGTAAATCTCCTGTGACTACATATTTCTGCAGAAGTAGCAAGGTGTAGTATAGTGTAGTGTAAAAGCAGAACATCCTTATGTTGCTTTTAGCATAAACTGGGTAATTGTTTTTAGTTAATTTAAGAACTATTGGCTTAAACAAAATGAGTACCCAAGCCACCTCCTATGTGAATTTAGAGCGTCTTTTTCATTTAGACTGTTTACTTCGTCACTGATGAAGTTCAGGTTCATTTCCTGAGCCAGGGCAAGATGAGAAGTGTTCCAGGCGTACACGACCACGAGCTGCGCCGCGCTCGTCCGGAGCCCTTGTGCTGGTGTGTAACTCCCGCTCCGCGGGGCTTGGAGCGACAGCAGCGAACGCGGATAGAAAGACTTTTCCTCTCCGGACGAGCCGTTCCGAGCGCTGCCAGCCCCGCAGCGGCGGCCGAGCCGCCGGGACAGGACGGGACAAGACGGATCGCGGCGCCTCTCCGAATTTGGTTCCCGCGCGGCCCGCGGGGCCACAGCCGCACCCGGCCTGCCCCTGAGCTGGGCGGGACGGGACGGGGCTGGGCTGGGCTCCCCCGGATTTCATACCCGGCCCCGGGGAGGGCTCAGCCGGCCCGCCCCGCCCCGCCCCGGGACCTGCGGCGAGGAGCGGCCCCCGACCCTCCCCCGCCTCCGCCGCT
>VXBA01000138.1:145296-262900 GCA_013399895.1 Serilophus lunatus
AGATGGCTCTGCTGAGGCTCGTCCGGCCCCGCTCGTCAGCCCCATTGTTGCGGGGATAGTGAGTCACTTAATCTCTCGCTAATTCTCCGGACCTCGCCGGGCCGCGGCTGTTTATTTGCTTTCGCTTGCCTGGGGGGGACCTAATTCCTGGCGGCGGCGGCGGCCTCGCTGCGGCGTGTCCGTGCCTTTGCTGGAGGCTGGGGGAGAAGTGGAATGAGGGAGAAGAGGGAGCCTGAGGAAACTTGAGGAGAGTTAGTTAGTTCGGGGGAGCTGCCGCCGCCGATCCCGTCCTTCCCGCTCGGCCGAGCGAGGCTCCCCCGGGACCGGGAGCGCCCACCCCGCCCCGCGGCCGCCGGTACCAGAGGCCCCCCTTGGCCGGGGCCGCGCTCCCGCCGGGAAGTGCTGCCCGTGCCTCTCTCCCTGTGCCCCAGAAGGTGGAAGGTGACCGGAGGAGCGGAGGAAGATGAATTCCCAGCAGCAGAGGATGGCCGCTATAGGAACTGACAAGGAGCTGAGCGACTTGCTGGACTTCAGTGCGGTAGGATTTTCTGCCAGGTCTTCTCAAAGCTTCTCCGTGGTCATGCGAGCTGAGGAGTAGGGGCAGCAGCGTGCAGGGCTTGGCTGGGTCTGCCTCAGCCAAGTTGGACACCTGAACTTTGATGTAATGTCTAGACTTCCAGATTTAATACGGTAATACCAGCTGGGTCAATTGGTTTAACTGGTTAAAATCAGGCTGACCCAGTGATGGCATAATCTAATAATTAACATTTGTTAAGCTGGTTGTGGTACTGGTGTTTTGGCTCTTTTATTTTTTTTTTGCTTCCTGTTTAAACAAAAGAAAATTTATTGCCCACAAAGAACAGAGGTCATTAATTGAATGTTTTTGGCTTAGAAAATTATAGGTATTTTCTGTGTGGTACTTCATAAACAGAATAGAAACCTACTGCCTCTTAAATGCTGTCTTTATCCAGTGGCTTTTTACTCTTAGATAAGAAATAAATATAATTTGAGCATCAGAATTTAAGGCATGTAACTATTTGAAATTGCTGTGTTAGTAATTTTTATTTTTTTAAAGTTGTTCATGTTGAAAGGAGATTTTAGTGGTATTAAGAAATTGCAAGGAGTACTTCAGCTTATTGGTTTTATGGATCTAAATATGGACCTTGCATTCTGTTTATTTTCCAGGAGAAAAGAGAAAAAGTATTATTTCCTATTAATGTTTTTTCAATTTGCATTACTAGTTCAGCACAGACTTTCAAAACCAATGAAAACATTTTTTTTTTCTTGTTTTGCAGATGTTTTCCCCACCTGTTAATAGTGGAAAAACCAGACCAACTACGCTAGGAAGCAGCCAGTTCAGTGGATCAGGTAGGATGCATCAGATCTAACAAAATGTTCACCTAACTGTGTCTTTAATGTTTCAGCATCATCTTCGTGTGCTCAAAGTATTTTAATCTTTTATTGGTACATATTCTTATCAGACACCTAGGTGGGTTAGGGATGTGCTGTTTTGATCTTAATAACACATTTTGCCAACTTTAACCAGAGTTTTCTCTAGATGTCTTAGACTATTTGTCCCAGTACAGAGAAGTGTTGAATATCTGTAGCCATACTAACGTGGAAGTTGTCTGCTTCTTATGTTAAAAATGAATAGCTGTGTTGGTTTTGTTTGAGGAAGTCAAACCTGCCTGTATTTCTTAGCCCCTGTATGAAAGGAGAAAACACTTTAGTAAAATACCAAATAATAAAATACTCCCGTAACTCCTATTCAAGGATATGTTGTATTTTATGATATATTTTTATATATAGCTCTCAAGGAAAATATGAGGTTAGTGTAATTTTCTGGTACTGTCTAGTTATCAAAGGCTTGACAAATGGGTTTCTCTTGTTGGAAGTTTATCAGTGCATCTGGAAAACAAGTATTGACATGTTGCATGTGTTTTTTGGCTTCAGTGTATTTTCTCTTGATAGCTGTGTCAGAGACCTTTTAGCTTACTTTGTATCATCCCCTAAAGAGTATATTTATTACTCACTACAAAAGAGAAACGACAGTTTTTGATAAAGTAACTTTTTATGTAGTTTCGTCTTGTCTGAATACAGTGAAGCAATATTTTTCTTTTTATGAATGCAACAAAGTGATGTTTGTGCTTTAGGTGATGAAGATTAATGTTTAGAATACCATTAAAACAGTGAAGTAGTGGCTTGAAGTTGTGGGATGACATCCCCTCTTTGCCTCTTCCATTGTCAGACAGCTGTTACTTGGCGAGTCCAAGTGGCACTCTGCGTTACTTAAGAATTCTTTGTTTTGGAAAGTGTCTTAAAAAGTCTCAATTGTGTAATTTTTCCGACTTTTCAGACACTCCCGTTTTTCATTTAATGAAAATACGTAGCAAATGTTGTAAGATGCTTATTTTAGGAGACATTCAGGCACATAAATAATTATGGGGAGCACAACCTGAGCATTTTGTCCCACTTTGTCCTTGCTTTTCCTGAACAAGTAGATTAACTTTCTGTTCAATAAGAGTTTCAGTTTTGGTTTAGGGCCTAGAGCACCGTTAGGTAATGTGGTAAAGCCCTATTTGCAGGTAATATTTCTTGTTCAGCTGAGTCTCCCTTGGAAAGATAATTGTATATATTAGTGGGTTTTCATTAGAAATGTTCCTGGCTGTAGAGATTTACTCGTTAGTGGAATTATATGCCCTGATTCTTGTAATGTTATGACCTAAGCCTTGTCCTGGGAGGATTACTCTGCAGGAGTAAGAGGTGACAAATTTCTATATTAGTTGTGTTCTGAGTCAGTGTTAAGTGTTGTAGAAAAATCATGTCAAGATCACTGGCGAAGTACAGGCATTTGATTTCTAGTACTTTGATTTAATTGTGATCTTGCTTTAATTTCAAGTGTTTTGTAACTTCTAGGACAAACAATGTTTTAAAACTTTTTTTTACTGTGAGAGATCACTTTTTAAAGAGAAAAATGAGAAGAGGTATTTATTCCCCTGGGCTACGTAGTACTGAAAAGCACGGTATGTGCAGATTCCTAAAAAGTACTTTTTTCATTGGATGTTGCCACCTCTTACAGAGACTTTCAGTAATTTTGATAGCAATTACAGAAGTGAAAATTGCTTCAGTATCTTTCCCATTTAACTCCGTTGCTTTTTTATTTGTGGTGTTTTTACAAGCACACTAAAGGAAAGTGCTTTCCTTTTCTTCGTTGGAATGAGTTAATTGTTTATTATTATAGAGACCACCTTTTCTCGTTTAAACTTAAAAGAAACATCTGAAAACACCTTCCTTGCCCACCCCAACCCCAAAAAAAGCTGTCAGTCATTGGAGATCCAGCCTAATGGCCCCCTTTAAGTAGGTGAAGATCAGTTGTTTGTCTGCATGGCTCTTAAGACTGTATTTTTTGAGGAAATCTGATTTAGAAGGAAGGAATGCTTATGATGCTTTTTCCTGGCCACCCCCAGTTTAAAAGGACATGTTAGTTGCTGTTCAAGAGTGGTTAAAATGTATTTGTCTTTCAGGTGTGGCTTTGTGAAGTGTTGGAAATGCTGGAGTGTGTGTTACCAATGTTGTTGTAACCATCTTAATCTGCTATAATTCTGCAATATTTCTGTTGACTGTGTTGCAAAAAATATGTGTATTTGGGCTGCATAGATAGAACAACTAGTATAACTGGTCTATAATTTGTAAGAAATTACTGTCATGGATTAACAGATGAACACTGTGTTCTGATTAAATGATATCTGAAATCTGGTGTTGGGGCAGACTTGCTTTCTACGGGACAATCAGTTATGAATGAAAGTTGCAGATGAAATAAGTGAATTAATCTGATATATCACAGTATATTATGACAGTAAGTCATGTAAGCTGCTGATACAGTCAAAAAACTTGGTCAGACTACTGGTGAAAATAAACAATATTGAAAAAAGTAACATGATATGTAAGGCAGTGATATGTAAGCCACACAATATTCCTTGTCATACCTGTTGTAATTAATTCTTGTTTAAAACAGAACTTACCATTCTTTTCTCCTCTGAAACCAGCTTGTGGAGATCAAGCCATTTCTGTCTTAAAATTGTTGTAGAAGGCAAAGGTCAGAGATATGCTCTATTGGGCTTTTTAATCAGGCTTTTTTCAGATTCAAGATCAACATTTTCTATTGCTGCTATGGTTATCAGTAGTGTTTATTATTTACAGTGAAATTTTAGGTTGTTTTTGTTTTAGTCTAGGCCACAACACCTATGCCAATACGAACTTGGTTACTGATTTTGCCCAACGCCCTTTATTTATTTGCAGTAACTCCATGGACATCCAGTCACAATATGCAGGTGCCACACAGAGGCAATAATAGTGCAATTTTCCCATGATACTAAGTAGGTTTAATCTCAATCTCAGTTTCTCCTGCAGTTGAATTTTTTTTAATCTCAGGTTTGGTACCATAAAATCCCTTTTTTTTTTTTTTTTTTTCTCTTTTGCTAATAACATCTCAGATGTTAAAGAGGAGTAAATCTGAGGCACTATTTTCTTGTGTGGCCAACTATTTTCTCTTCAGTGTCTTCCTGAGTGTCCCAATAGCATTATTTTTACATGTGGCTGTGCACGTGCATGTGTGAGGTATCAGTCAAAGAGATGAAGTAAGATGATGTGTTGATGTCTAACTGAAAGGAGTGATAAGAGTTTAAAGTAAAAGATACAGTTTAAAACCTAAGTTATCAAAACTATGGCAGCTGTCTTGCCTGTAAGAGTCTTCTGAAGTTCATGAGAAATAAGTACACACATTTGGGTGCGGACAACTTTGGGCACGAATCTTGTGTGTACCAGACATTCCTCATACTAGACCTACATGCAAAAAAGCTTCAAAATGTATCTGTTTAAATATGTATTTGTATGGGTTTGGTCTCCTCTTATGCAAATTCAGGAGGGACTACCCTTTCTTCTTCTCTCTGCTAATGTACTGAGTTTGTAAGGAGTGGATTGGGATAGGCCACTAATTAGTGGCTTGATGCAAAGACCATTTAAGCTGATAGCCTGCCATTAACCTGAGTGTCTCTAAATTAGGGCCATGTGTCTTGAGAATGGACACAATGGCAATTCTTTAACAGGTCTATTAAGTTACCAAAGAGTGTTTCCAAAATTAACAAAACCTGACTTTATTACTGTTTGTCAGTCCTGTCATCTCTCATTTCCTTTTTAATTTTGCATCAGCAGTTCCTTGTAAAACAAACAAAACCCCCAAATCATAAAACAAACCAACCAACCCCACACCAAAACAAAAATGTCCACAAATTTGGGGGAGTTACCTGAATGGGCCATGTTTTAAATACTCTGTTCATTGAGCTGCCCAAATGTTGAAGAGGAGAGGCACTCTGAATCCTGACAGCTGAACTGCCGAAACACCAGACTTTGTGTGTGTGCCAATTATTGCTTCTACTCTTGTAAAATACGTTTTTTAAAATTCTTGTTGTCAGAACTGCAATTCCTGTGATTCCTCTGTGATGAAAGAAGAATCATCTCTGTGATACCATTCTATGTGTGTTTCTAGTGCTGACTCCCATTGAGGTGTAGGAAATTCCTGGTGGCTGCTCCTAAACTCTGAATTAAGGAGTTGACATCAGCTTCAGTATAGTTACATGGTCTGGTTCTGCAATGTGTTAAGTCGTGGCAGACTCTTAACTAAATAAGCGAAAAAATTGGAAGGCCTATATTTCAGGAATTTGATACGTGTTTCTGGTTTTGTAATCCAAAATATGTTGTTATCCTCTGTGTTTTTGTTTGCTGTTCTAAAGAAGATAAGCTTACTGTGTGTTAAATGCTGGCAATCTGGGGTGGCTTGCTTCATGCTGCTGTGCGGCTTTTTTGTTATTGGTATTTTTTTTAAAATCTAGTTTGTCCTCTAGTTTCATTGAAGGTGAACCAGCAGACTAGTAACCAAGTATTTCATCTTGAATCTGAGGGTTGCTTACTTCTCTCCTGAAGAGCCTTGGAAGAGTCATAGAAGCCTTGTGCTTGAAAGCAGAAAGGTATCCATGGCTTCTTTACCTGTTAGTTGTTTGCAGGGAAGGCCCATGGATAACTTTTCAAATGGGCCAAATGCAAGTGAGATCAACATTTCAGTCTGGATCTCTCACCTGTTGTATTTAGAAACCTGAAGGGTGATAGAGAGCCAGTAAATTTGTGACTCTGCACCTTGCCTGTTGGCAGCTCCTGTCTCACTGCTTTTCCTTTCCCCTTCCCTAGCCTTTGAAAAGAGAAATTATCAGGCACTTACTCTGTGTCAAGTCTTGTAAAGTACAGTGTATTTTCATGTTTGATACAGCTTCCATATTCCTGTTCAAGCAAGAGAAGGAGGTGAAAATATGTTGGACAAATAGAACTGGCCATGCAGCTTTAAAGCAAACAGTCTCTTGCAATGTGCTCATGGTCCTGTGTATGTTGATGTTTTCTTGATTTAAAAAAAAGGAGGAAAAAGGTCAAGTTACTAGAACACCTCAGTGTTCTGAATTTGGTTGGGTGAGTAGGTAAGTAGATGTTCATCCATCATTTATTTCTGTTGACTATGGCTTTGAAAGATGATGGTATGAACCTCATGCCAGTTGTTCAGAAACTCTTTGCTGTTTCCCAAATAGCTGATTCAAGAACTTTTTAGTAGTGTTTGGCCTGTCTTGTCTCTAGAGATACATTCGACACCATTAATAAGGGAAACTCACTTTTACTGTATTGGCATGTAGACAACATTCTTTCAAAAAGTTAACCCTGTACTTCCAGCAATTTGTTTTCCCTGGGTGAGAGCAGTGATGTGGTCACTGTTACAGGCACAACATCCAATCCCCCTGTAAGTGTTACTGTTTGGGGACACATGGAAGATCTTTGCAATATTATTTCTGGGCGGCTTCAGAAGATCTGGGATTGCAGTAGTGCCTTCTCCTTTCTTGATGTGGAACTACCCAGGATGGGACACCTTCCGCCATCAGTCTCCAGTCCAGTCAGTAGCTCGGTGTTCTGCCAAATTTTTCTGTTCTACTGTTAAGTGATGAGGCATATCCAGATGCTCTGGAGAGTGCTCTTAATGGCATGTGGGAAGGAATTTTGTACTTACCCAGAAAGCAGTGTTGATATAAATGTAAATACAAGGACTAAAGGTTTGGGTTAAGTGGAAGAAGAGAAATATAAATGAGATTCTTATGTATTTGTGTTTTCTTAAACACCAGCTGAACTTTTACTTCATCCCTGTAAAACTTTTACATCTGCAGCTTTTGCTGAAGTTTAGGTTTGTTTGGTTCTATTTGTTTATGATTTTTTTTGGTCTTTAGCAAGGGAATTTCATGTTAAAAGCTTGTCATTCATACAAGCTTGGCCAAGTCCCCCTTCCCCCCACTTGTTTCCAGCTGTCACACAAAGAGGATTTAACCCCTTAGTCATTTTGCTATCAAGTTGCTATGACAGCTGTTTGTCTCAGGTAATTCTACTTTATCCGTAGTTGAGCCTATAGATACTGTTATGAATTTCTGTCAACCTACTCTATGCTGTACTATGAGCCTGCTCACCTGTTTTCTTCAAGTTGCTGAAGGTATAACATGGTGTATTTATGAAAAGAATGATATTTAAGGCACTATGTTATACCATATCACTTGGTAAGACTGGAGTTTGTAGAGACTTTTTAAAATAAGAATCTGTGCATAAACTGGAAACAGTTTTCTAGAATTCTGGAGGCGACTTCCCTTGACCACAGAGATGCAGTTCTTTTTGTTCCTCTGATGTTGAAGGATTATGTTTTTGGGGAAATGCCACTGAACATTTTCAGAAGCTTTATGAAATTTCTTAAATTCCCCATGATGCCTAGTGTGACCTGTGTGATGTAATAATATTCTTTTACCTTAAATTTACTTAAAAGTACATGTTAGCTTGCATATAATAAATTACTGCATTATGTTCCCTAAAAAGCTTGCTTTAGAGGCATTGTCTAGTTTAGTGTGTTAACACTTCTCCAGAAATCTATTACAAAACTTGATTGGTTTTGTGTGCTCTCCTGTGAGGAAGTCACTAAATTTAAATAGTAAATAAATAAGCCAAAGCACTGGTTTTTTTTCTGCATGTGAATTATTTGAGGGTTGGTATTCAACATGCGTAACTAATTTTAAATTGTATATTCATCTTAATCACTTTTGGTTACTAAACATTGTAGGAAAGTGGAGGAGAAGTATGAGTTCAGTTCAGAATTATCATTCTAAGGACTGGAAACCTATTTTCAATATATTTTTTTCTTTCTGAAATATTAATGACCTTCAATTTGTGGGTTTTGCTTCCCTGTTGTTTTTAGGTTTTTTTTTGTTATTTGCTTGATTTTTAATTAATATGAAAGTTTAGAAGTTCCCAGTTCTATTGTGTACCTCAACCTGATGATTTGGAGGTACTTGTGGTCTTTTTAAATTCAAGCCATTATTTACTACTGGTCATAGGGGCAAAGGGTGAGTTTTTTCTATTATGACTCTGAGATGAGATAACGATAATTTTTTTTAATGTCTTGAATGAATTCCTTGTTTTTTCATTTGTAAAACAAAACTGTGTTTGTAAACACAACATTCAAAAACATAAAGGACTTACTTCTTTGGTGAAGATGTTAACTGAATACCAAGAACGATCAGAAAGAGCAGCTTTTGTTATATTTATAATATCTCACTGTTTTCAGAGGATAATCAGGCTAAAATGTACCAAATCAATCTTCAGGACTTTGTTAGGTTCTTCTATGCTAGAGATGTGATTCACTGTTTTTTTTTTTTCAAGAGGGGGTTGAAATCGGTTTAAAATGCATAAACTTCATGTTCTTACCAGTGTAATGCAGAAAAATCTTGCTTGATCACATCAGAATCATTGTTGCTGGTGTTTTAAAGATGTACTTGGACTGTGGGATGAAAGAGACTCAGCTAAATGTGTTTATAGCCTTGTTTGTAGGGCAGTGCTCTCTGTGAGTATTAGCAAATCCTTGGCACAACACTGAGTGAGGTTTATGTTGGACAGAAAAGTGGTACATTTCCATATTAGTGCTCTGGAAATGCATTTAAAAGAAGGTTAAAAAGTGTACATTTCTTGTATGGCAGCAATTTATTGCTATGTGGGGAAATAAGGTAGATATTTTTTACACAGAGTTGACATTTGTGTGTTTATTTTTCTCTGAAGTATTTTTTTTATTGCAGTGCACCTGATTTCTTGCTCCTGATCTTCTACAGAGATTGTCTGTGTTGGTTTTTGCAAGCACGTGAGATATTCATGTTGCACTTTTTAAGTCTGCTTTTTTTTGGTAGCAGATTCTTTGGTTTGTTGTTTTTCTGTGCCAGTTGTAGTTGCAGAAATGGTGGTTTCTCAGAGTCTTGATCAGGTTGTTGGTTATGTGGAGTTCTGGTAAGAAGTTGAACCACTCCTTTTCGCTGTTCTACTTTCTTTTGCGTGAACAAAACTGTAAGAAACACTTTGTGTTTGCCTTGTCTCTGGAAGAGCTCTGAAGCAGTGGTAACACAGCCAAACTTTAAAGCAACTCCAACCCAGCCTAACTTAATTGTTCTGAGCCTTGATTTGTGAAAAATATGTTAGATGGTGTATTTCCACCTCTTTCTAAATATAAAGATGAATAGGCAGGACAAATTGTTAAAAAAACACATGTAGTTCAAATCCAAATTTGGTTATTTCTGGTCATGCACATTTTGCAGGTAAAATACAAATGAGTGTTGGGCCATGAATGTGCATATTCTGTGTGTTTAAATTGATTGAGTTTAAAACAGTTTACCCTTAATTTTCAGTATAAACAAGAATTTGATCTGTAGCAGTACTTGGTATCTGTATTTATTTTGTTTAGAACATGTCCAAAACGTATTGCTGTTTTTAATGTGTATGTCACTCTCTTTGGAGAGTGAATAGATTTTGAATCCTCCTGTCTTCTTCCATGTTCAGGTTTTACAGACAAAATCTTTAGTGTATTAGGTGGTTGCAAGTCTTATTTAAAATAAAAGCTGAAGGAATATTGGTGGTTTTTGCGTTATCTGCAGAGCTTTCTTTAGTTGTGTTGGAAAACATGTTTGAAGCCTAAAACGTGTGGATAAAATCCATGATGAAGTCATTGCATTTCACTCTTTGGATGCTGCAGGGATGTCTTGTAACCAAATATCTCTTGAATTTTCTATTATGTTGCATTAGCATTGATAGGATGCTGTGGAGGAATATATACTTCAAAATTCTGAGGTATTTTTAGCCTTCTGTAGGAGAATGGAATTCACTGTTTTGATTTTTTTGTTTACTTGAATGCAAGATACTATTGTCTTGGTGTTATCCCAAGAGCTATGGTGGCTACTCTGAAATGATTAAACCAGACAGCTTTGCTTGTAGGACAAAACATTTTTCATATTGTGATGTTTTGCCCGTTTTCAATGCGACACCTATCCCGTTCCAGTTTTTTTATGCAGCAACTTCATGAGTCATAATCCTTGCAAAAGAACACAGCTTAAAATAACCACTGATGGTTTCTCTGCAATTCTATTCACTGCCCATTGCAAATAAATAGGAGCAGAAACTACAATATCATTTAATCCTTTACTGTTTGCTTTTGACGTGCAAAACATTCCCTTGTAATAGAGAAGTAATCCATAAGGAGGGGAGCTGCTCTTTCATCTTCCTGAATGCTAAATGAAGCCAAGGCTTTTATGAAGAGATGGTGATTTAATGAAGATGACCGAGTTTTGGAGTAATGAAAAGCTTTTGTGTATTTCTAAAAATGATGTGTGGTGCTTACTACTGCACAGCTCAAATGGCTGTATTTTGTAGTATGTCTGCAAGATTAGTGCTCCTGATGCTTAGATGCAGAGAGATTGAATGGAATGGTAATGCAAAATTGTCCCCTTAGTTGGATTTTATAAAACAAATGCACATTTCTGCCACTTTGTGTAGAAATGCATGCAATGCCTCGCATGTGTTGTCTGCTCTGTGTAATACTTTTATTTTGGTAACCTTGAAAATATCTCTGATATCATATTCCCTTGCCAGAGGACAGTAATAAGCACACAAAAAAGTGGAGCATGAACTTTGTCAATATTGCTTATGACAGGAACATGTGAATGGGGTATTTTTCTTGCAAGTACTTCTAAGATGTTGAATTTAAAAAGCTCCAACTAAAAAAATACCCAAACAACAACATGAAAAAATACTAACCCAAGCAACCAATACAAAAGCCTAAAAAACCTTCCCAAACCCTAAATCCCAGTTAAAACACAAACAAGAAAACCCCCCCATACTTTCCCCCCTTTCAGCTGTTCATTAGTTTATTTGGAATATTTTTTTTAACAATCTATGATATTACTACTTTCAAAGCAAGTTAGGTAATGCCTGATGTTTCAAAAGGAAGCAGAGAGAGGCTTTGAAGGATGAGATACTGCATCTCCTCCAGAACATACATGGCCTTCATCAATCAGTGAGAGGGCCTTTTGTTTTTCCCTCTAAGTCAACTCCTTTAAGGTGGGAAGTGGTCACCTTCTATAAAAGTTAATCTTTTTTCTTCCTTCAAGATTTTAAAGAAGGTTGTGATTCTTTACTGAAAGTCTCTAATTCTACATTAGTTTTCATTATTATAGGGCTGTACAGTACAAACAGAAGCAATCTTCCAAGTTGCTAAATGATTCTAAGGTTGCCAGAAAATATAGAGAATGGAACCATGTTGTTTTATTTCTCGTTGTGTACAGGAAAGAGATGTCTGACCAAATGGGGTGAATGAACTTAAGTAACTTAAATTTCCTTCCTATGCTTAAGCTCTGCATGTTAGGTGATTAAATTCAAGATGTCAAGGGTGTGCATTTATGGGAAGAAGGTGAAACATTAGAAGAGATTGCTTTTTGGTTTGTAGAGCAGTAGAACAAGAGCCTGCATGCATGATATGCATATTTGTTATATTCACTAAACCCATTTTATTTTCAAGATACTTGTTGAGTACTGAATAATGCCTGCAATGATTTGCTTATTCACTGTATACTAACACTTCCCTTTCCTTTTCCCCTATCCTGTTAGGGGAAATTAGGATCAGAAGAGGGGTAAGTGCTGTATGTAGGAGATTCTGTGCTAAAGATTATGTTCCTTTTGACCGTTGAATATTTGGTTTGTGAGGTGAATGTGGTGGGTTTTTTCTCCTAGATGCAGCTGTTTACAGGCAGGTAACCTAAGTGCCCTGTGAACTATCATGAAAAAACCCTGTTTTGTACCTTACATTTCTGCAAGTGATAAGTGGCATGTGTGTGACAATGTGCCTTGTGCTGCAGTGAGGAATCAGTCGGAGTTTGGCCATCTCTCCTGTCTGTGTCATAGGTTGTCTCCGAATTGGATGCTGGAGAACATGCTGTTGCCATAGCAATGGAAGTCCTTTTGAAGGCAGGATTCTTGGCAGGGCTGTTGCATCTCCTGAAATGTTTGGTGCATTGATCTGAAAGTACCTTGTCAGTACTAGCTCAGCTGTAGTAGAAAGAGGGGGAAGCATAGATTTCCTTGAAAGACTTTCTGTTTTGGTTGGTTGAACCCCCAATTCATAAACCTACAGCTTTTTAAAATCTTACTCTGTGAACTTTTCTTATATTTAACATACTTAGCTTGAATGCACTTGTAGATTGAGAGGTTGTAACAGCTCACTAGTGTTTAGTGCAAAAACATCATCGTGTAACTTTCAAAGTTTTCCACAGTACTTGTCCCTTTTAGTACCTGGAAAAAATAGTTTTGGAGGATTTCCTCCATGATTTTGGTTAGTGCAAAACAGTTGTGAAAATATTACTTCATTCATAATCCTTTTCTACTTCATGATTTCCTTTTTTCCAAGTGGAATGGTTGTCTTGCTACAACATTATTTATATTTGAGAACCCTAAAGGTGACACTAATGGGGGAGAGAATCACTTGTGGAGATACCAAGTTTTGTATTTATTTGTAAAACATACTTTACATAGGATCACTTTTTCAGCAAACTGGGCTAGATCTTTGTGTGTAAATACTTCTTCCTCAGATAGTAATTACCAAATGTTAATTGTTACCAAATTATGAAAAGGCTATGAATTTTTTGTCTCAGGTTTGGGCTTTTTTGTAAGTGTGATTTTTCTTGTCAAGGTGAAGTGTGAGAAATCAGAGAACTTCTAGAGCATAGATACTCTGGACAGCAATAATATCCATTTCTGCACATGCTGTGAGGATGGAGTTGATTAATTTGTTGCTTATTAAAAATGATCAAAAAATTTTGAAACTGAAGAACACAAAGAGTAAAAATTTTTTTTAAGTCAGGAGACAATGAATATGATTAACGCTGTACAGCATGTTCTTCTATGTGGACTGGTATTTCCATGTTTGTGTTCCTTTTTCACTGAAAGAGCCTCTAAATGAGGAGAGTTCAGAAGTTGCCCATACAGCTTGCTCCATCCTTTACAGCTTTTTATGTAATGTACTCTTTAGATTTATTGTTTTCTCTGAAGTAGTAGATACAAATGAGAATTAAGCCAGCGCTTCATTCTTTTCTCCTTCCAAGTCAAATTAAGAAGACTGGAATAATTGATACTTTATTTGTACTCGAAAAGAATTTTCTGCCTGCTGTAGCAGATGTGTGCCTGTGCCATATTAGTGATCTTTAGCTTGGGTTTTGTTTTTCAGTCCTGCCTGCCCTTGTCCTTTTCTCAGAGCAGGAAAGAAGCATCGCTTCAGGTTGGCTTGGCCTTGGGAAGCATTTACTGTGCTGCTGCCCTAAGCAGTTTGGACAGGACTTGTTACTTACAGTTTCTACATGTGTTGTCCTAACCTGGGTAGACAAGTTGTGGTGTGCGTGGCCTTGGCACAGTGACCAGATCCTGTCCCAAGGAGAGGTCAGCATTGACTGCAAGAGTATGAACCAAGGGAATTAGACTCTGCAAGGTGTCTGCTCTTGTTTTCCCCTTTTAAGCAAATTTCATGCTGCATCAGCGGACACGTGTCCTGAAGCTCTCCAGCTCTCCTTGGGAATGAGCACAACATTAATAACCCAGGTATCCTCTAACTGTTGTGCCAGTTGGTCTCAAGTCACATTTGGAGAAAAAAGGTCTTTCACTTCTCCAAAAAATGTTCTCTTTACGTGTCCTTTTAGCCTTTGAGTCAGAACTGATTGAGTAGGCCCTGCTTTTGGGGTTGGGGCAGGAGGGTTACTGACAAACATTGAGATAAGCTCGTCGTGTTCTGAGTATGTAAGTGTGTATTAATGCTGGCCTGATTTCAACAGGCTTTGCAAAAATAGTATTTTAAATGATTTTAGTGTGAGAAGTTAGGTATTTATCTTTTTTGATTTAATTCTGAAATAATTTTGCTTGTATGACTAATTCTTAAATGAAAGAAACAGATTGTGTCATTCATGTAACAAGATACTGAATACTTTTCAGTATTCTCTGGTTTTGTAATCTATGCTACTGTTTGATTGGATATGTTAAATTACAGGGACATGGAATACTGAATTATGAAGAAGACTTAAGAAATTCTTAAAATATGATTATTTTTTTTTGCCTGAATTAATTTTTTTAATGAATTCATACCTAAAAATTCATTAGGAATAGCAAAGTCCTAGGAAATATTATTTCTCACTTGTTACTTAGTGCTGTTATTTTTCTAAATAAGTCGAAGCAAACACTATCTCCACCAAAAACTTTTGCCAAGATGTTGTTATCGCATAGTGAAGATACCTTGAGTTTTAAAGGATGTGGCAAAGAGGCAGCACTTCTGTTCCTATCATCCTGCATAGCTGAGGATCTGCCTTTCTTTTTTCCTTTTCTGTTTGATACTTTCTCTGTCTGTAAAATGAGGGGTAATGTTCACACTGCAAAAAAGGCAAGAACGTTTTGAATGTCCTCAGTTCATGGAAATGATGGTCTTGGAATGGGTTAATAGGAATAACCTCACATGACCTAAGCAGACTTAAATTAGCTTGCACATATTTTCAGTGTTAATATCCACTCCCTCCTTTTGTATATAGTTTTGATGTCTCTGTCTAATTCATTCTTAGGTTGATCACGTTATGGGGTTTTTCTTTTTAAATTCAGTTGTTGCTGTATCTACTATAGAGATTTTTTTAATGTAAGCTCTGTTATGTAAAAATGTGGAAATGCATATTTCAGTCTGGTACTCATGGCTACATTATAGAAACTGTTTGAGCGCACCTTCACAGATTACATGTACTTCTCACTTCTGTATATTTTATTTGAATCTTATCCAAATAAGAAAAAACACAGCTAAATACATTTGGTTAAATATCTTCAACACAGAAAATTTCTAGTCTAAAAGGTTTCCTGATATATAAACAGAAAACAGCCCTGTCCATAGCTATCCTTTGTATTTAATGGATTAAATTCACTTTGACAGCTGGATATATGTACCAGTGTCTAGCCTATGGCCATGATCTAATAATCATGGATATGGTAACAAGTCGTCTAAAAAGATTCAGTAATCAAGTGGTTTTTTTGACAAAACCTACTCTGACTGAAGCGAGAGATGAGGCTGTGTTGAATGTGACTGCATTTGCTACTGTGCCTGTGTTCTGAGTACTTAAAAAATACCCTTTGGGATGTTGTAGACAGAACCTATGCTTTAACAGCAGTGCAAAAGCTAATTGTGCTACAACTGTGTATGTCTTAAGTTAGAAAACAAATTTGAGTTAACCTAATGCTCATGAAGGGCTTAGTTTCAAAACTTTAATTTCTCCTTCCCCTGGAGTGCTTTTTAACTTGTTTGTTCTGTCATAAAAACAGTTGTTTATCATTAAATGAAGCCTTTTGTGAAATAGATGGTCCTTTTATCATAATTCTGGTATGGGAGGGGAAGTTTAAGAAGTCCTGATGAGTAAATACATGTCAAAGGGGGAGACTTCAAGCACTGCAGATATTTTGAAAACAAATACTTGGTGTATTAACAGTGTGCTTTGGTCTCAGTTCCATTTGATCAGTGAAACATACACTGTATGTAACTATCCTTTAAGAGAAAAACAGGCCCTCAAACAATCCTTTGTAAGGCCAAAATTTAACCAGTGTATTTTGCCAAACTAGTCTGTTATGATTCATGTTTTATATTTGGTTGTAGCTTTTTTTTTGGGGTGGGGGGGAAGCTACTTTACATTCTATCAACCTCAGGAAAATCAGGCATGATAAAGAAGTGTTACAAACATTGTAGCTTGCTTCTCTCTTCTGCTTTCAATGGAATTGCTGCCAGGAGCAAGGTTTAGAAAATACTGAGCAGGGAGAGTGTGAATCAATTTGAGGAATGAAACATTCCATTAGAAGGGGAACTGACTGTTGCCCCCAGATTATAGATTACATTTCAGCAGCTTTTGAATGTGATACTTATTATGAGACTTTTTTTGTAATTCATGTCAAGTTTCCTGTCTTTTTGTATCTCAAGTCATTTGAAGGTCTTGTTTTTAAACTTCACACAGCTTTTATGAGATGTAGGATATTTACACTGAAGCAATTTTTTTGGGAGACACAGAAATCAGGAGGCAGAGGTATATTCCAGGGGGGTCCATAAGATTGATCCAGTTGAAACTGTTAGTGTGGGAAGGCTATTTGCTTTTCCGTGTGCTGGATGTGCAAGAAACTCTGGAGATTTTCATCTATTTATTTGTTGTTAATGTGCAGGGTATACATTTGATCCTTCACTGTTTTAATTTTGTAAATAGATGTCTTCTCCAACTTTTTCTTGAAGAATATTTGTCTTTAAGTGAGAATGAAAGAGAATACAAAAGCAACTTTCCTGTTTATTTTGGCATGATCATGTTCTCCAAAAACTTAGAAAAATCTTAAGAGCATCAGCATTTATAGAGAGTAGTGTTGAACTGTGAAGCTGGGAAGTAAAGAACTGTCCTGCTGTGCCCTCAGTGTTCTTCATGCAGGAGACCAAGTCCATTCCCATGTGATGGTTACTGTCCACCACCAGGTTTTTATTGTGGGTTTTGGTAGATGAGGGTGTCTTTACTGAGTACTTCTTAATTTCTGAATTAATTCTTTTTTAATACAAACTTAGTTTTCAATTCCAGGCAAAAAATAAAGATAAGGTGTTAAGGAATGGTTGTGTTTTGTAACAGTTTGTTAGCAATGCTGTTTGTAATAGTAAGTATTAATGTAATAAATACAACTTTCCTAATCTGATTGCTCTTGGTTAGCAAAGAAAAGAGTGAAGTTAAGTTGTTTTGCATGGAGGAGATTTGAATGTGGGTGTTCAGCTGAAGTTTATTAATTTTTTAATTTGTTCATTAGCATGGTCCTAGGCTTGCTTTCATCCATGTGGTTAATACAGTTAACTGCTCCTAGGTGTGTGTGATTCCTGCTGACACTTGTATGTTATGAATCAAAGGAGTGCTGGTCCTGAGCTGTGTATTCCGTGCTGGGTTTTTCAGTTCATCTTTCTAACATACCTTGATGGACAAAAGGCCCAGGGACAATTCACAAACTTGCTCTTTGTTGCTATTCCTGGTGTCGTATTTTTTTTTAACAAGAAAAGAAAGTGGTCATAAATATTAAAAACTGTGGCTGTTCTGAAATACACTTTGTTCCACTTTTACTGTAAGCATATTTTTTGGAATGCTTCAAGATTGTCATAATCACTTTTAAGCAGTTTTCAATGTTTGTCCTTTTAAAAATCACTTGTCTTAAAGTTTCTTCTCACATCCGTATTTCTGGAAATGTACAACTGAAAAAGTAAGTGGGAGGCACAGCAGTATCTGCAGTCACCCCTGAACCATTGACAGATTTAGTGTTTTGAGACTTTGCATTCCCATGGGGTTAGGAATAGGCTTTTGAGTATGTTTTTAGTCTGCTTTTTCCTCTGAAGCCTTATGACAGGTTAAATGCAGGTATTAAAAAAAAAAGGAGATAATTTTTTGTTTCCAGTCTGTTTGGAAATGATCTTTGAAATATACACTATATAGAACTAATTTGCATGCATCCAGAATTATATTATTATTTCTTCATAGGAAGTTTGTTAAAGTTACTTATATAAAATCTAAGAATATAGGGAATGACTTAATTTCTCAGAGGTCTGGTAACTTTTCTTTGGAAATATTACGCATCTTTATGATCAAATAGAAATTTGGTATCTGTATCTCTTGCATGAAGACTGTGCCTTTATTCTTTTCCTTTAAAAAAAAGGCAAAAAACCCAACCAACTTAATGTAGAGTGTGCTTACACCTGTACTGTTCCACATTGTGTTCTGTAGCAGAGTAGAAATGAACAAACTGGGAGTGATAAAGCATTAGAATCATCTGGGGTCCTGCTTCAGTCATCACTGAAATACCTGGCCATCCTTTTGATTTCTTTATTCTTGATTTGGTTTTTTGTCTGATCTTACTATTTCCTTTGTTAGTTCTCTCAGATTTTAGATAACTTATGTTTATCTCAGTTGGGTTAAAGATGTAGCTTCAGATCACTGAATGTCAGTGATATTATCTGACTGGTTACAAGTCAACCACTTGATCATATACTTGATTTAGTTGGAGGTGTTCATTTAAATCCTTTATAGATTGCAGAGGAAATACTGGTATTGTAAAATTCCTATGAGACGAAGTATTTTATACTTGCTATGATACACTTAAAGTAGTGCCGTTATCTTTATCAGGACAGGATTTTGCTATTGAAATTTAGTTCCCCTGCTATGTCTGTACTGAAGCCACGTGCATGCTGGTAGTTTTTATTCTTCTCTTTATACACTTCGTGTATCAATTCCCATGGTCTCAGACATTTTAGGACAATTGTGAATTCAAGTTATCTTTGCGCTGGAACTTTTTCCTTTGAGGATTTCTGTACAGGGTGTCAGTGAACAGAAGTTATTGGCATAATGGCTCCAATTGTGCAAATAAATCTTCTGTTGGTGTCCCACAGTGAACAAGCCTTTGCTGAAGTGGCCTGTCTGGATTTCTTCCTGCCTGTGACTGATAGGAGTCAAGCTGGCCAGGAGCCACGTGAACACACAGCACTGCACATGTGCTGGGCTTGGGTTGTGGTTTGTGCTCTGCAGTCAACAAATTCATTCTGCACTTACTACCAGCCTGGGCTGGAGAGCAGAAAGAGGCTGTTAGGTTTGTCTGTTTGGAGGGAAAGAACTCCAACAGAATGCTAAGGTTTTTTGGGCTGTGGGTATTTATGTTCAGGAACTTTATGTGCCAATCCATAACTGTTGTAATGGTGTGGGGCAAGTTACTTGGAAACTGTTTCTGACCTTTTGTGTTTGCTCAGGTGTCATCCACTCTTGTATAAGGTTATTTGTAGGGAATTAGAGTTCCAAAAGAGGTGTGCTTTTACAACCTGTAAATTGTTCTCTGTGGCTTTTTGGACATGAAGGTGACCTGATCCTGGAAGGGCCTTGCAGATGCCTGTGTGCAGAGAGAGCTGCCACTGCTCTCAAAGTACACTCTTCTCAATATGCCTCTAACTTACTACTTCCAGTTGGAGCTCTGTTTTAATATAACAAAATAACAAAGGTTAATATGACTGTTCAAAAGTTTCTGTGCTGGATATACCACATTTTGGCCTTTTTGTATTTGGCCTTTCTAATTTGACGCATTTTCAAACTTCTCTTAGCAATTTGCTCTACTTTACCTTAACATTAAAGAAAGTAGTCCTAGGAAGGGTTATATGCTCATTTGTTTCAAATAAAATTTGATAATATTGCAAGTCCTTAAAAAATATTTCCTGTAATATGTGTCTGGAGCTGGAAATGGAAAACTTTCAAGGGAGATGTCATGGTAACACAGTGTGCACTGCAGTGAGGGCAGTGCTTTGGTAAGTGCAGCTATTGAAAAGTAGCAGGTGCTGAATGCCCCGCATCTCTGTGAATTCCCTTTCATGGTGCCAGTGCTGACTGTGGAGGTACTTTCAGGTAGTAAGTTGCTGCACATTATTAAAAAGCAACAGCAGCCCCCCCCCCCCCCCTTTTTTTTTACTTACACAGCTTCCAGTTCAGCTGTATATATCAGGATGTCTGTAGATAAATCTGTGCTCTTCAGGAGTGGCAGATTGATTCAGAAGTTTGTCCTTTGGGTTTATATTGTGGCTTGTGATCAAGATGCTAATGAAAAAAAAATAAGAAAAATCCCCTCTAAGAAAAAACTGCTTTCATATGAGAATTATTAGAAATAGACACCTGGCCGTAGGCTTATAATCTACTCAAAGGCTTACATGTGTTTTGATTCAAATTAAAAGAATGAATGTACGTTTTTGCAGAATTGAGTTTCCCTTTTAATTTAGCAAACAGAAAAAACCCTTTTAGGCACATCAGCTAACAGAAGGGATTTTTTAAAAAAAGATTATTTTTAGTAAATGATGGCAAGAATGGGTGACTGGCTTGTGTAAGAGTATCCTTATTTTAGTTCTTCCTCCTCGGCACACGATATGCATTGTGCATGCACAATGAGCTGCTGGTAACTCTGACACAGACAAATTCCATTTGATTTCTGTCTGTGGTTTGAGATGTCATTTAGAGAAATAAAGACCTCGATTGGTGTTGGCTTAATTGGTATTTTGTTGGGACTGACAACCAGGTGTGAAGTCAAGGAATGTTTGCTTCTGTGTTTTATACTTCAATTCCCCCCCTCCCTGCCCCCCCCCCCCATCTTAGGAATGATCCATGATGATATAGTAAGGAACAGAGTATTATTGAGTGCTGAGTACTGTTGAAGTACATTATTTTAATGTAAATCTAGTCATTGAATGCAGTAAGAGAGGTAAGATTAGTGAAGTATGGTGTTGGTAGAACAGTCTATATGCTGTTTATCGTTGCTGTTGGCAAATTTGTGTCATTACTAGTCTAGATTGTCTTCTGTAGGACTGTTTGCTGAAGGGATACAGATGACAATAAAAGAGAAGCTGTGTGTGTATGTGGTGGATGTGCTCAAAACAGCAAAGGTGAGGGAGTGAAACCAAATGTGCCTGATGCTGTTTGATGTAGTACTTCTTTCTGTGTACTGGCAGAGGGCATGTGTGATTGGAGTGCAGGAGTGTACTGGGTTTTGATTTTCCCCCTGTTGTTACTTAATGAAATAGTGGATAGAGTTCTTGATGTTTGTTTAATCCGCTTGTTTGCTTTTCCCCCAGAAGATCATGATATTCTTATTTCTTTGCATTTGAGAAATGAACTTTTTCTGCTGAGCTAAATGTGCCTTTATTTTTACTGATTTCCTTAAGGGTGTTTGACATGTGGCTTAAATTTTCCAGCTATTTGCTATTACACTGTAAATATGCTGTCATTCTGAGAAGTGAGGTTTGCAGGAAGAAATAATGTTCTTTACTAGATCAACTCTGTATTATCTGCCTTATAACTGTTACATGGATCGTAGAAACTAGAACACTACTACCCTCAAATCAGTCACTGCAACACAGCTGCTTTACAATGGGTTTAAAATTCAGAACTACATCAAAAATGGTCCATTTTGTTGGTGTTTTAGGTACTAAGCTTTGTCACAATACCTTCATTATGAGCTTAGGATGGTCTTCCGGCTCGTATGTAGTCATCAGGCTTTGCATCTCATTTATAGAAAATGCTTATGAGCACCTTTTAATGTACTGTAATCTTATTAAGGCAAGTTGCTGATGTTTTGTGTTAGGTTTGTGCTTTGGATCCCTTCATGCTGGAGGATGTAATTGATCATAAATGTACATTACCCTAAATGTACCTTGACTACATTTACATGGGGAACCATTTAGGGAAAAAAATAGTTTTGTAAGTATTTTGAATGTATACTGGTATTACATGTCTGTACAAAAAATTAGTGCTCTGCTTTGTTTTTGCAGTTCTTTAGAATCTGACATGAAGTTCTGTTTACCTTTGAATTAAATATTTGGGAGAGTGTTTCATTTTCATCTAAAAGTCTTGTAAGGCTAATAACAGTGTGTTTTTCAGAGGTGCAAACCAAGTAGTTTAGTGATTTCCATTACAATGCTTTTCACTTAAATCTATGAGACTGTGTAAATCCTTAACAGTTCTTGACACCGCTTCCTCGAGGCATGGAGCCAGCATGTACAGTCTCAAGGGAGCAAACCCAAGTTTGAATCCCAGGCTGCTCCTCGAGGAGGAATTTTGCTGAAATCCTTAGGGGAATGTTGACCTTGTCTTGCTCAAAAAAGTGGCACCTGCTGGCTAACCAGGGGCTCTGAGGGAATTTGGGAGAGAGAGAGCACTGTAGTCTTGGTAGGCTGTGATAGAGAACTTGAGTGAGGGCTAAAGAAATACTTAGCTCAAGGAATGGGTGGATAGAAAACAAGGAGAAATTAAGGTCCTTGGGAGAAAAGCTCTGTTTTGATCCATGTCTGATGGTCTTTATTCAGTCTTTGCACTCAAAATATGATTTTCTTTGGTGTTCCCTGTTTCTCATTTCTTTGGGTTGTGCAACAAAACATTTCAAGTGCTTGTGTGAAGTAGTGCCTCAAAGTGATGATGTCTATTAAAACAAAACAATGTTTACTTGATGAATCTGAGAGAAATAATTGGGTTCTTATAGAGCAGTCTAATGCAGAGGAGAATCTACATTCTCCAAGTTCTTAGTTTTTAGTTTGGTAGAATGAAAAGGGACCAAGGAGAAAGTCAGTTTTCTGTTTGCAAGGTCAGTACATAAAATGCTATTCACAGCTTTTTATCTCATTTTGTAGTTTTATGGTCTGTGTATCTAATGAAAAGTAATATATTTGGTAGGGAGCAATGAGATTTCACGCTGTTATTTCCAGTAGATTGCTAATACAATACAAACCCAATGTTTGTCTTTTATGTTACATTTACATAGACTTAATCACAGTAATGGTGCAGTTTTGAGCCAAGAGGTAAATGTACAGGATTGTGTTTAAACAGTTTCTTTCCCTTCGTCTCTCCACTAGGAAAAAAAAAATTAAATCTTTAGATGCAAGGGAGTGGGTTGTATAGACAAGAAATATCACTTGTATAATATATAAGTTCAAATCAGCATTTTTTAAAAATAAGCTATTGAGTTATTGCATGTTAAATTCTACACTGCATTTAGTAGAGTAAATTGCTTATAATTCTGGAAGCACTGATCCTGATAGGAAAGGGTGATAATTAGTTTCTAATATGGACAGAATTGCTGTTATTAGCTGTGCTCCACATGTTTGCTTCCCCTGTGGCATTCCTTGGGGTGCAGCAGATGGATGAACAAGGGGCAGAGGTAATGTGTGCCATGATCGGCTGCTGCTTCCCCCTGGGGATACTTCTAGAATGCTGATCTCTTCTTTTTTTTTTTTATTTTTTCTCTTTTCTTTTCCAGCAACTTTGCTGAGATGTATCAGAATTAATATACAGTATTATTCCTTTATAATCTACTAATCCAAGTATTTAATACCAATATGCTAATGTCTTAATAAAAGATGGGCTGTTTGTGTGCTGCTATCTTAAGCATGATTCTGACTTTATAAGATTTAATACTTTTCTCCATTGTGTGAGATTGTGTCATTCAAAGTCTGATGTTGCCTGATACTGTTATCTGATCTTTTACAACATGGTCAAGTTGAGAAATAGAGCTTACCATAAGCATTGTCCTTTTTCTTTTAATTTATCCAACTATCTGCTCTTACTTTTCCTTTCCTTCTGTTCTTGATTAAAATGTAGGCATAGGTTGTGTGTGGGGTTTGTATTTGTGTTTTTTTAAAAAAATTAATTTCATTTATTTTTAAAGCCAAGTCTATTTAAGGTAGTAATGCAAATTGTCTTACCTGTTTGTCATCCAAGAAAAGCAGAGTCCTGCTTAGGGGAGAACCAAGAGGCTGCCTTTGCCCTGCTCCTGGAGGAAGCCCAGCAAAGGTGCAGCAGCTCCCACCTGGTGGCACAGCTGCAGGTTTGGAGTGTGCAGGGAGCCCCTGCCCTGGGAGGAGGGAAGGGCAGGGAGCTGTGTCTGCACATATGTTGATTATTAGGAAATACTTTCTTTGGTGCTTTTCAAATGTTTTCACTCTGTTTATATTATTTGTCCTTTACTTGTTTACTCTGCCTCCCAGCCCATTTCACATCCCTCACTTCCTTGGAATCCATGGTATTCTCAGAAAAATTGGTGACTTGAAAACTAAGTGACTTTAAAGGAGAATCTCCATGGTTAACTGCAAGTTTGTCACCAGGGACATCAAATTTGCTGAAGCTCTCTGGCTCATATTTATGTATATTTTTGCCATGTAATATCAATAGAAAAATACCTTCTGAGATTTAAAGGTGGGTGTGAATTTCAAGGATTTTTCTTAATATTTTAATTTTATTGCTTTCTTTTTTCACTTAGACTCTTGGTCTGGAATACCTAAAGGAAATAATTATTTATTTAGATGATGCTTTGACAAATATGTATTTTTACACACATGCACATATAGATTTATTTTCTTGACTGTGGAACCATTTCAGCATTTTATATTTTCTTTCATTGTTTTTTCTTGTCTGCTTTTGCTACCACATTACAGATGAAAATTTTTTTTATCACAGTGGAAATGTATTGACAAGGAAATTGCACCTTCAGTTTAAAGTTTGCAATGTTTCTAGCACAGTGACTGCAAGTATTCTTTATTTCAAGTCTTGGAGTAAGACATCCTTTATGAGGTAGGATTTCAAGTGAGTTCTTTGATAAATGTGAATCCACTTAAGGCTTTCATGTGTGGCTGGGTATTTGAGTACCTCCTAAAATTAGGTGAAGTTGTAGGGAGACAGTCTCTGTCTCTGCATCCAGTGGTTCTGGCAGTCACAGAGACAGGTCATGCTTGCCAGCTTTAGCAGTGTTTTCTCCAACCTGTGGTAGACAATTCCGAACAGTGAGTAACCAGGCATGAAACTGAGGATGCTGTTGTTATTGGTACTACTGATGGTCAGCAAACAAGTTTTCCTCTGAAGTAGTTGCTCTGTTATGTGATAGCCTCACTGGGAACCTGGACAGTGTGAGATATTTAATATTCTGATCATGCACTCAAGTAATTCCTTCACACTCAGGCTGCTTAAATAGGCTGAAGAGTGCAGAGCTCCTTGATGCGGGGAGTTCTGCTGATAGGATTTCTCAAAGGTTGTGTTAGTCAAAGACCTTTATGCTTGCTTTGTCTGCATAGTTGGATAACATGACTGTTCTGGATTAGTACATGGATTCCTTGTTTTTAATGCAAAAAGTTAGGAACAGCCAAGACTCTGGTTTGTCAGATCCAACAGTTGACCACTGCTGCCAGCCTGGAGGCTGGATGGCTTGTGTAGCTCACAGCCAGAGACTGTAACTGGATGTGTACTGAGGAGGATGGAAACTCGGGCAACCTTGGACAAAAACTGGTTCCCAAAGGGAAGGATTGGCAATCAGAAATTAAACAATCATCTGTAACAAGACCAAATACAGTGGTAAACAAACATGAGGATGAAATTGAAGTCTTTAAAAAATAGTGGGTTAGTGCTCCAAAATGAAACAAAGTTTTGTTGAAATCCACCCTGTCCAGCAAAATGTGGTTTCTCTGTCCTGCTTGATAAATAGATAAGGTAACGTTCTCCTGCCTCACAACATTGATGTCTGTCTGACTGTTTTTTGAAAACTCCTTTGAATTTCAAAGCCAGGTGTTTTAGATGGGCTAAGCATTAACTTTATTGCTGGAGGCTCATTAAAGTTTTTTTCGTTTTGGAACTTTTTGTGAAAAAGACCACGGTAACTGTGAGCTTCCCCTTTTCAGTTTCATAACATAAGGTCAAATTGTTTCTCCTTGTGTAAGGAGCAACCCCACCTGAAATGCCTGGGTCAACATAGAAGAACTACATGTAAGTAAAAGAAACATCAGATTTTGTGTTAGCAGATGTTTTCTCTGCCAGTTTCCTGCTGAAAGCAACAGAAAGTTTTGAACCTTATGTCTTGCCACACACTCGGAAAAGATGTGACAATCAGAATTCTTATGTTTTTTTATGTTATAGTATAATAAAATGGGTATTTTTCATTTCTAATGTGTTTTCATCATCTAGTCAAAGGTATTTTAATTGTTCTACAGTATTTTAATTTTTTGAGCACATATGTCTCACTCTTCCAGAATGACCCTTTACTGTAACATATTCATTTTATGATAACAGCTGAGCAAAATTCTGGTCCAGGAAGAAATTTTAGCATTTGATTTACTATGAGAATCTTTTAATGTAAGTTTAAAAGTTGCCAGTGCCATCTATGTATTGATTTTCCTATTTAGTTCTCTGTAGAAATTCTTTATATTAAATTCATGAAACAGTTAATCACAGTGCTAGCTCTTTCCTGCCGTGAGAAACTGTTTTTATTCAAATATTACTCCTATCATGAACCAGTTGAGGAATTTTTTTCATCTTTTTCCACATTGTACCAGTCAGAGCAAAATTATTCCCATGCTGTTTGTCTAGGGGATGGGGGATACAGATATGTGTATAGAGGCATTAGTTTATCATTATTCAGCACAAATAGTATCATGTTCCTCCTGAATAGAAAATTTGACATTTTGCTTCCTTTTTACTGAAATGCTTTTAGAATGCTGACCTCTACAGGTGGTTCATTCTTTCTCTTTAGGCTGTTGGTGGCCTTGAATTACTTCAATTGCATTTGAAAAGTAAACAAAATAAATCCTCCAGAGATATTTTTGCTGTCCAGTGAGGCCGACAACATCAAGGGACAAAGGAAAAGCTAGTAAAAACCTATCTAGAGCAGTTAGCTCTTCTTTCCTCTTACCTCTCATCAACAGAATATTGCCTTCCACCCCCCATAGCCATTTCGGTGCTATAACTACATTTGCAGTCACTAAATTCAGAGAATATTCCATAATTTAGGAGTGTTCATGAAGCTGATTTTGAGACTTTCTGTCATCCTTTGTTGAAATACACACTGTTTGTGGAAACATGTACCACAGGCTTTTAGTCAACTCATCAACTTCTGTAGGTTATCCGCCCTTTTTATTTTAGTATCCTTGATGCTTTGAAGATAAAGTACTTTTGCCTGTGTTTTTAGTTGCCTGATATGATTTAAATTCAAGCTGGGGCTCTCAGCTGTAAGGTGCTGTGATTGAGCTAATCAGCCCTGCTCTGAACGGGCTGTGGTCTGGAAGCTTAACAGCCTTAAGATTGCTGCAGTTACAGACTTCTAATTTTAGAGGTGTTTTACAAATGGCTTTGAGTGGATTTTGTTGTGTAAAAGATGGCATACACATAATAAATACACTGCTGTAGTTACAGTCAGTGTTTTTCTTAGGCCAAATGTTGAGTCTGATAGACCTGTTTCTAGTACTGATGTTCCCTTCTACTATTTTTGTTTTTTGCTGTGCAGAAAATTTATTGCAGTTTAAAAATATCTTGTAAACTTTGTGTTAGAATGAGGGATGAGGGTGTGAAGGAGATGTAATTGACTCTCAATAGAAAAAGTGTTCAGTACAACACTAGATCAATACAGGCACCGCATCAGATTCTTCTGTTACTTCTCTGTAACTTACACTATAGATGACATTACTCTGGTTTTAATAGAATACAGCAAGTATAGACTTTTGACGTGAAATGTATTTCATTTGTAATAGAAAATAAGATGAAGTGGCTTGGCTTCATCTCTGTTTTCGCAGCCCTATGTAAATGACTAAACACTGGTTTTACAATGAAAGGGTTAAGAATCTATAGTGAGTTGAAGTTCTGTAGGAATAAGGTGTATTAGATTTTAAGACTTCTTGCAAACCTAATTAGTCCTCAGATGACTTAGAGGCTTCACAGGTCTTAAGGGGTTCTAACGTGAGAAGTTTTTGTTCACTTTAAACCTTTTTTAATAAAAGCAGATATCGATTGTTTCTCTGTGCTCTGTTTACTCTGTTATTTTGATGTCTTTTTAGTGTAGCATTTCAGAGGGTGTTTTTTTTAAAAATTTTTTTTCTCTTGTTTCTCCTGTAATAAGTTCAGCATTAAGGTAATGATTGCTCTGAGTCCTTCAGAGAAGAGAAATCCAGGCTAAAGACATCTTGGGGGAGCGAGTGTATACAATGTTATAGTTTCTTGATAATTAGTTAGGAATATATGTCTTACTTCAGGAAAGTTATGCTGTGATGTTTAAAAATTCAACAGTAAACTTGAAAATGTAAAAGGAAGTGACTTCAGATTTTTTATTTGCTTGGGTTTTTTTTATTTTTAGAAAAGGCAAGAAATAAAATCTTAAGAAAAAGTCATATTTCTTAAGGTGAAGGTGATCCTGTAGCTGCTAATATACATAGGGTATTTTAAAGGCCAAATATATATACATATATATACACCTGAGTGGTGCACATGTTTAATTCCTTTGTGTGACTTGTTAAATATAAGCTTTACTTGTTTACTTGTTGTTTACTTTGTGCAATGAAGTAGAGCAGAATTGCTACTGTAGCTCTTATACTTGAATTTGTACCTTTATTTCACATGATTCCTGGCAGGTACTTTAATATGTGTTTGTTTAACACTCTGGGCTTTCATACAATTTGTGGAAATTCAGTCAAGTACTTGTGTTGGTCTGATTGTCAGGGAAGTGCCACGTGCATCTGTGGAATGGGCACAAAATTTGGGTGAAGAGTGTTTAGTTACGAATTCACTTTGGTTTACTAGTGTTTTTTAATTTTCTTAAAAGTATGTGAGCCAGCCTTGTTTAAAGGAGTAAGTTCTGCATTTTTAGTTCACATGAACATATGTTGTGGAGCTGTATGATGTTTATTCTAAATTGCCCTATTTCATGTAAGAACCTTCAGTTCTTCAGGATGTTCTTTTGTATCTGGGAGGGAGGGTTGATGTCTTTCCTCTGGATCTATGTCAGTAATCCTTCACTGATAAACTGGGATGTGAAGAGACATTTGATGCCTTGTTACCCTTTCACAAAGTGTGCTCTGTGAAGCACTTAAATGATGATATGTAGAAGGGTAATAGTATTCTTTGTGATTGCAATATAAGAAATTCGTCTCCACATATTGAGTCATGGTTGTCTCTTTCGAAAAAGGCAAAAACTGTTCTCATTCTTATTATTTTATATGTTTAACAGAATGTGGAGAGTCCTGTGTTAAAATTATTTGATAACCTTTATAAATGGTAACACTTTTATTTTTAGTTGTTGAGCAAATCTGGGCACTTACACAAAATTCATTGTATTGGAGTGTTGGAGTATGAACAAGTGAAATACCAAGTGAAGCAAAGCCTGAAAGCTGTTGCCAGAGCTAAAAGCAGCAATATAGAGAACCAAATGCAGGATTTAAGACCTACAAAATTTAAACTGAAAATCACCACCCCGAGAGGCAATGTGTTTAAAATGGCTTGTTTTGGCAATCCTTAAGATTCTAAAATACAAAAGGAAAAAAAGGGATACAGTAATTTGTAGAAACAACTTATTTGGCACATGGAACCCAAGAATTGTTCTGGCTTAATTTCAAAATGTGCTTTAAAGTTTTTAAATCAAAAATTTTACTTTTTATCATTTTAATTATGGAAGAAACAGAGAGAAAGAAAATGCTTTGATTTAGTTGCCATTTTGTTGCTGAAATTTTAGTAAGTGAACCATGGTATGTGTGTGAGTGTTCTGGCAGTCTTGTACTTCCTGGTAACCTATTTCTACCCTAACACTGAGCAGATTTGATATTTTGAAGACTTTTGAGCTTACTGGTGTTTGATGTAATTGAACATAATGTTCAGTTTTTTTCTCACATACTGGCTTAGAACCAATGGCTCAACGAAGGCAGTAGTCCCAAAGCAGACTGCTGCAGGATTTTATGCATCAGCACACTGTGATGGCTGTTTTTTAACTTTTCTTGTTTTTTAACTTTTCTTATTTTTTCCCCTGAAGACATGACTGTTGATTTTTCTTTTTAGATATAGCCAGTCCCAGAGCTTGTTAATGCTTGAGAAGTGATGGACTGGCTTCTCCTGGCCCTTCATGCGACCCTGACTTTGGCCTTGTCTGATTCTCGTGCTTTCCTTTCCCTTTCTGCCAACACTGGTGGTGTTCTGGCCTGGGAGTGAAATACTTCTGTGAGCTCATCTGGCCAGAAACCAACAAGGGGTTTGGGGTTTTTCTATGATTCTATTTTCCACTAGTTTTTTCCTGAACAGGTTTACTGCAAGTCTCTACAATACACTGATGCTGCTATGAGGGAAGGAGACACAAAAGGCAGGCCATGGGCAGAGGGGACAGTGGACACAGGGAAGCAGGAATGGCCTCCTTTGGGCAGCAGCCAGCCCTTAGTAGTTAGGAAGACAGGCTGTGTTTGCATACATAAACCTTGACTCATAAACTGTTTGGCAGTGGTTCCTGCACCAGAATCCCTTGTGAGGAGTTGCTAAATGTTGCTGGCCTGTGTGAAGACTCAGGTTGCATGAGGAGATCTTTGTGCTTCTGTAGCTTTGCAGGTTGGACACTGTGCTGGGAGGGCTGGCAGTGACCAGTGCAGTGCTGGGGAGTTTAAGAGTCTTAGTTTCCTTCCACTTCTTAGTCTTGCTCACTGTAATGTTAGAGTCTTTATCCTAATTTTAGTGTAAATTAATTAGCTTCAGTGTTCTGATGAAATATCCCTAGAAATTGGTTCATAAAATTAAGGCGTAATTTTTATAGGGATGAAGTTGAGACTATTTGGTGCTTTTGTAAAAGGAGAGACTTTTAAAACATTCTGGGAGGAGGAACTAAAGAAAAATAATTAGTTATTGATTGCTATTTGCTTTCTGACTCCTTAAGTGAATGTTTTAAAGTCTTTAATACTGTGTTATTATTGTAGGAAGGATAATTACTAGGTAAGGGTGCTTTTTGCCACAGAAAGACTGCATACTGTATTTTATTGGCTTTCAGCATTTTCTGGCTATAACCTACAGAACTGCTGTAACAGCATACTTGGAGAAGCAGCAACAGCAAATTTCTTTTCTAAGTGGAACTTGTCCTCATTTAAAAAAAAGGGCATGAGTGCACTTGAACATCAACAGGTATGTCTGTTCCAGCTGTAGGGCTGTTAAAGAGTATGAAGCCAATTTAAAATGGGGTTACTTAACTATAAATTCCAGTTGTAACTGTTTTGTCGAAGTTCTGCTTCTGTAGTATGCATGGTTTCTAAGTGCATTTTATTAGGAATGTTTTAACTCACATAACACTTGTTACAAGAAAAGCATTCAAAACTCTGATTTCTATAAAAAGTGTGATATTTAGGATTTAAGCCAAGGAGAAATGTTATGCGGTCAAACTAGACTGGGAGTATGAAATGAAAGGCTAGCACAAGAAGCAGGAGGAACATCAGTGAAGTCTTCAAACAGGAAAAATGGACTTTACCTCTTAACCAAAGTTGGAGAAATCTCAACATCTTCAGTACCAAGTGCAGATATTTCTGGTCTCACTTCCACCAGCGCTAGACCCTGTCAGATTTAGTAGCTATTTTCTGGAATAGAAAAGGAATATGGTTTTTTTTGGTGTGTTTTTTTTTTTTTAGTTAGTATGATACTACTGTATTTTCAGAGTAGTTTCATCTTCCTGCTGAACTAGCTATGTCAAGCTATTGTAATTATTCTTTAGCATTTAAATACCACAGTGCTGAACAGAGAGTCTTGACTCCTCTTAAGTTGTTACTTCTGTGTTACTGATACTTCAAAGGTGTAATTTTGTTACTGTAAGGTCATCTTTCAAGGTTTATCATCTGTAACAATGTGGATATGCTACCAGAAGAAGGTTTAAATGTGGATGGTCCTGGAGAGCAGCAGAAAACAGTAGGTCAGGTAACCTTTTGGTGATGGAGCGACCAGGGAATACAGGTGTCATGCAGCATTGAACTTGAGTGAACTGTGGTGACACATCTTAGTTCAAGGGGAGGAATAGCCTTTCTTTTAAGGGAAAGAGTGGAAATACCGAATGAAGAGAACAAATGTTTTGGGAGATAGAAGGCACACCAGGCTCCTTCAGATTGCTGCAGTGCTGCTATGTATTAGTGCAAGGCCCATTAACATCAGGCAGCAGTCATCCTTCCACCTCGTTTGTTGATGTAGGAGACTGAACTGTATCATATCAGTTTTCCAGCTTTGTGGGCACACCGTCATTTGCTGCCACTCACACTAAGGGAGCTGTCAACACAAAGCCTGCCTGCCTGCCTTAGGAGGCAGCTAACAGCCCAGACAGCAAGGAGCTTGGTTCAGCAAATATTTGGGCAGATTTAATGATATCTGGGAAATTTAAAGACAGATTTATCTCCTTTGTTAGAAAACATAATTTTTTCTTACTTTGAAAATGAGGTTTAACAATACCAGTAAAATCTCTGTCAAATAAGTGGCTGGAAGAAATGTCTCCATGTTGAGGAAAGATTTCTTGGTGGTTTGGTTTTGTTTTGTGGTTTGTTTTTTTTTTTTTTTTAAAGCTATCTCAGGGCCCTGTTGGCAGCACAGACTGTGCCAGATCCCCATTTGTTCAGACTGGATTCTGGCTATAACTTGTGGAAGTAATGGAATTATTGAGAACTGTTGGTTTTGGACCTCTGCAAAAGGGGAACATCTGGCAAGAGCATTATTACATTCCAGCTAGCTTATGGAGACGGGGGAGCACTCGTTGGTACAAAATGCGTACTGGAAAAAGTAGTCCTTGATTCTGCAGGCAAATGCTAAGTTCCTTCAGCTCAAATTCTCAGCTATATCAATGCAGGTAGAGATGTTTCTAGAAATTTTTAATAGTTTACTTTAAACCTTTTTTTCTCTATGACTAAAATAATAGAAGAAAATGTAGTTTGCCTGAAGCAGCTTTGCTCTAGGCAGCTTTTTTGCTGAGGGAAGAGGTGATACTTCTCCCTTGCACAAACAGGTTGGCATTTAATTGTGCTGCAGGGCAAATGGTGAAGCTCTAACTTTGCAAAATCTCTTTTCTTGATTGAAAATGAAGCAATATGGAGGTTTTTCTCTTGATTTTTGGCAAAAGAGAACAGAGATAAGTGAGACAGCTTGTATTAATTACTTAAGTCAACATTTGCTGTATTTATTCTATTGGTTTTTTCACATGTAACTTAGAGCTAGCCTGCCACAGCTCTGGCTTAGGTGAACAGATGTGCAGTGCTTGCATTTAACCAGTAAGCATTCTTCCCTGTTTAAATACTGAACAGATAAACTTTGTTTTTAGAGTTAAAAGGGGATGTTTAATGCTGCCATGTTCATATAATAGACACTTTACTCCAGCTGTATTGAAAGAGTCTAAATTCTCTCATGAAAAACTGAAGTTCACACAACCGTGATGTGGAAGTTCTATTATGCTCAGTAATGAGAGTTGATTCCTGCAGTTTAGATGTGCTCTGTAGAACAGGTAAACGTAAGAAATCTTCTTTTTAAAGATACACCTGTCTAGAGGCAGACGTGAAAAACTTTTCAGACTTCTTTGTATTCTACATGCTTTGTTTTATGAAAAATATAAGATGTTAATGTCTTCTTGTTTTAATGTGAGATGCTGAGATGCCACAGTGCTGGTAGTAGACTTTAGAGTTCAGTATTGTAGGGTAGCCAAAATCAGGTGCAGAGATATTATGTACCTTAGCAAAGTACAGGTTTTCTTCCACATGCTTCTAGGAAACAGCTTCATTTAGGTCTTCTGAAGTTCAGACTCAGACTTCTGTGATCTTGACTGTTTCCAATCCTAGAATTGTAAATGTGGAATTACACTGGCATTTCTTTGGCTATACTTTATAATACACTTGCCATTATAATTAAGGCTCAAAATTCTGACTCACTAAAGCTGCAAGGTTTCTGCAAGGTTTTTGTCTGATGTTTAATTTCTCTACAGGTTCACCTTTATGAACTTGGAAATTCAAAATATATGTGGTTTCTCACTTTTTTTCCTCTTTGCTTGGTATGTCAGAGAGTCTCTTTCTTTAAAAGATTTGAGGTGCTAACTCCCATGAGGAAAGAAAACGATCTTCTAAATATCAACCAAGTACTTTTAATTTATCACAATTTGCTCATTTTATTTCTATATGTATAAAGATTCGTAACAATCACCAATACCATGAAAAGATACCTCAGGTTGATTTTGGAGTTGGTTTTAAAGAGAGTCAAAATTTGCTGGACACCTTGTGATACTGTAAACGACTGAAAGTCCTTTTTTTTTTTTTTAACATTTCAGACACATTGTTAGAAAAGCTGTCACACTTGCCAGGTTTTCTTTGCTCATGAGAGTTAGCACCTCAGTTATACACTGTGTAACTCAGATTTATGGTGTTCTGGGGCCTGAATTGGCAGTTTTCTGTGCTGTTGTAATACAGTTGGTAACAGTAGCTGTTGCCTCTGAGGCTGTAGTAGAGTATTTTTGGCCTGGTGTGTGCAGTCTTGTGACACTGGCCTTGATTTGGTGTATATATAAATATATAAATATATATATATATATATATTTTAAAGCATGTGGTTATATAAAGCTGTTGAGTCATAACTGAAGTAACCACAGGAAAATTTGCCAGTAAATGGGTTATTAAGATAGGTAGTACCATAGAGCTTGTTAGAAATGTTCAGTGTGATAGTTCATGGCTCAGCACAGAGAGGGGAATAAGCAGCATGATGCAATTTAATAGCAGTTTAACTGTGTTTGTGTTTGCTTGTGAATAAAAGCTCTGAGTTGTATCCCTGCTAAAGGCTTGATCTCTAAGCTGGTTTGCTTTATTCACATTTGTAACCAAGGAGACTTCAAAATATACTGTGTGCCCACATGTAAATATCATTTATATACAGGATAATTTTTTAAATAGTTTAAATGCTAATTTTTGTAGTTTTTGTGCTTAGCTTATGCTTGGCCTGTCTGAATAACTATAGACAACCAACAAGTGCATTGCATACAGCTTACTACATACAATAATGTAAATAATGCTCTCCTTGTTGAACTGTACCTGATGTACTTTTTTTCTGGCAAGATGGATGTAGGAATGTGCAGTTTTCTGGTTTAGTACAGTTCGTGTGGGGAATGCTAGTTCAAATTTTATTGTGAGTGAGTTGAATTTAAAATGTCCAGGTCATACCAGGTCACTTGGTGTGTTTGGTGACATGGTTTATTCTCTGGGAGGCACAGGACACAAGGAAAGAGAAGCAGGTAATTTCTGACATGTTAGTGAGAATGCTGCTATTACAGGAACTATAAGCCAATGTTGTTCTTGGGGAAGACATTGGTCTTATTGCAAGAAATGAATAGGATTGTTTGTGAAATCAAGTTAAAAGTGGTAATTGCTTTTTTTTTAAATAGCAGATTGTATTTAGATAATGAGTTAAATCTAAAACATACTTGATAGTTATACAGGAACTGTATTACCAGTGCTGACTTTTAAGGCTCATAGACACTTTTAAAATAAATCAAAGCTTTTATCAGTTTTCCTGAACCAGCATAATTTTTTTTTTTTGCCATTTCCTTTGGAATTTATGCAATACGAGTCTTTTGGTGTGTTAGGAAAAAGTTCTTAAATTTTTTTTCTGACCTGAGAAAATACTGTTCCTGCAAATCATTTTCTGTATGATAGTATAGGTTTTTTATAGGCTTTTCTTACGAGGAGAACGCAATTTGCTAATACCTTAGGTTACAACTATTTTTTTAACACCTGTTAACCAAAATTTAGACCAAAATTGGGATTATTGCTCAGGCAGACTGTGTACTTCCTATACATTCTTCCCATTTGAATAATTTTGTTCTACTGAAGTTTTAATTGTGATTGCCTATTTTGTAGGTAGAAATGAGCTTTGTATAGTGCATAATCTGACTATTCTTAAAATACTTTCCAAAATAACTGGCATAGTGGAAGTTTATTCTTTGCTGTCAGATAACCATGCTCTGGAATTCTCCAGAATAAACAGTGTTTCAAAAATGAAAATTGATTTACTACTAATAATGATCACTGTTGATATTTCAAACAGACCTTACGAACTGATCTTTGCAAAGATGGATATTCAAATGGAAGCCAATGCTTTATGGGCTTCTAACCAAGGTAACTGATGTCTACTCAGGGAGGTTTTAGTCCCTTGTGCTTTTAAATCCCTGCCATTAGAGGCTGGAATTTGGTGTCATGGTTATGAACCTGACTGGGCAGGTGGGGAAAGATATTGAAACTGCAGTTAAACCCAAGAGAAATCTTGCTTTTACACCACACACTGGATTAAGTGTTCAATCTGTGACACCACAGCTCAATATACGGAGGGGAAAGAGCAGCATCATGCAATTTAATAAAAGTTTCTTGCAAAATTTCCTGAAGGAATTTGTACCACTCCACTCTGACTCAAGATGGTGTTTCTGTGACATATCCATTGTCTTCGATTGATGTAGGGAGCAAAAGGTGCAAAAAGGGATATAATGCTCTGCTACTCCCACTAGTGCCTCTAACAAGCAATTCTGTCCCTGGGGAGGAACTTTCCTTTTAGATCCAGAAGGATGGGGTTAGGGTTAGGGGTAACATGGTATCCCTACACTGTGAGACAGTACGTTCTCCAAGAAACAATATGTATTGAGATTTGACATTTCTTTCTTCCCCCTCCCCTCCATGCTTGTACTTCCCTTTACTTTTCCTTTGTGGGTGGATGGAGAGAAAGTCACCTATGTATATAGTTTGAAATTAAAGTGGTTTGTCTTTTACCTAAGTATAATGTTGCATCTGAATTTATCCCAATGGCACTGAAGTGGTTAGACTAGTGATAGGTTGCCTGCATTTCATTTCTCGATTTGATTAATGCCATTAGCTTTGTATATTTTAAGCCACCACATTACATCTATTGTCAAAGCTGTTTTCAGTTTTGAGTATCATTCTGGTCCCCCCGTCATCTGTTTCCACCCCCTGTATCTTTTCTATCTTTATATATCTTCATTTACTTATCTGGCTTGTGAATTTTGACTTCTCTATTAGAATATAAATGGTTTTATTATGTTATTCAAAATATTGTCCACTATGAAAGACAAGTATTTTCTATCAGAGGCATCAAGAAGAGGCTGAGAACTAGTCTTAACCTACTGAAAATTAAGATAATTAAATGTAGTATTTCTCTATCAAACAATATTACTCTTTGCACCCTCTTACTTGAAAATCTAGATCTAAAATGTAATTTCAGGTAATAATTGGTATCATACTTCACAATAGACTGTTGCAATATACAGCCTAATGGTGGATTGATTTGTTTGTGTGTCTAAGATGCAAAACACAATCAACAGTCTTACGCTTTGTGCTGTAGTTTTTTGTAATGGATTTCAGCTGTTGAATCTTATCTGAAGGAATACCATTACTCTGAAACAATATTGGATAAAGAAGCTATAAAAGATAGAAACTCATACCTTAAATACCTAGTATAACAATTTACAATGTGATTTTTTTGTCAAATCATTTATTTGATCAAAATCATAGCAGATGGTAACCCTATAAAACATATTATCGTGTTTACATGAACATTAGAGCCCATGTCTCTTGAAATAAGTTTTAAATATAGTCATCCCTGTCTTAGGCCAGCAAGAACAACTTTCATTTTAGTTCGATTGTAAGATCCATTTTTTTTATTAGATGAACGTTTTGACCTGTTTCTTCAGGAAGAATACATATGTTGAAGTAACGAGGCAACAGGTTTTTTCAGCTTTTCTTCTAGAAGAGCTTGAAATGCAGCATCATAAAAGTGACATTGAGCAAAGCCTTTTTAGAATTCAGTGCACAAAGCCAGAAGGCATCCTCATGACTTGGCCTGATCCTCCCAAGGTGAGTGAGGAACACTCAGCCTTTCCTGCAGCCTGTCCAGGGCCCTGGGTTTGGAGGATTTGGGCTGTGCTCCATGTGTGTGATGGCTGAGGGCAGGGGCTGTGTCCTGCTGGTCCTTGCTGTGCCAGCGGCAGGGCCGTGTGAGGCAGAGCAACCCCAACCTGCTGAACCCACTGGGGGAAAACATCAGACATACTGATCACTCTCTAAAAGAACTGCAGCCTATCTGCAAGAGAAGTAGTCAATTTGGATTGAGAGCTATGAAATCATGAATAATTTCCATTACTCTGTCTTAAATGCCTACTAAAGAAAGGAAGGGAGGTAGAACTTTGCTGCTTTCCTGTTTGCCTTAATGCATGTCTGTGTTATTGGACCTTTATAACAACACACATTTGTTCCTTTTCCCCCTTTTTTGCGTTATCAATAGAGGTTGAGATACTGCAGCCTTTCCCCACATGTAGCATGTTTTTCAGTGTTCTGCTGGATACTGGAATTGGTCACCACATTTTCTTGTGGGTGATGTTCTACAAAGGTGATGATCTCTGTAGTTCCTCCATTCTCTTGTGGATTTCCCAGGAAAACACTAGAACTCATTTCATGATGCTTTTGCTTTGAGACTTTATGGAATTTATTGCTATAGATAACTCCTGTGTTCTTTCTTGCTGTGTATTCCCCACTTCAGAGAGATTTCCATTTGAGAGATTCATATCCTATGATCCTGGTTCATTCTTCTAGAGTTACCTTGGATTGCATTAAAACATGTTCGTTGTTTGTGCCCAGCCTGCTAGAAATTGTCTGGATCTTTGTTTCCTGCAAATTTTGGTTTGTTTTCATTCATCAGCCGTGTAAAAACACATTAGTGTAAAACCAGAGCAGATTCCTTGAGTGCCATTGTAGACTTGTATCTGATTTCCTGGTTATGTTGATGGAGGCCAAGGGCATCAGGGGTATCATTCCAGGTCAAATCCACATGTCAAGCATCAGCAAGTCAGAATGCTGGTGTTCTGTGTGCAGTTTATTTCTTTTTTGTAGCCTTCACAGATGATCTAAAATCATCACGTTCCTTGTGTGCAAATTTTGTTTAAAGGTTAGGTCTAGATGCAAGACCGTTTGAAGCTTATAAGAAGAGAAAATGCAGCATGAAAAGGAGGGGGAAAAAGACATGGCAGCAAAAAAGGAAGTGTGTTGATATTCCTGACTACTCTAGCTAAGTGTACTGGGCTTTTTAGAAGAATTCAGAGAACTATTTAGAAATTAGTTTTCCTCCCTGTCTTAAATGGTTACGTTTTGTTTTAGAGGAGTTTCTTTAAGCAATTTATTTGCATAATTCAAATGGTAGAACTAAAATATGAGAATTTTTAGCTGTCCATGTGCTGATTTAGCAGAACCTTAACATAAGTCCTTATGTCCCGCTGACTCAAATTTTTAAACGAGTAGCATGTTTTACTGATCGGGGGTCATGCGTCTGAACACTCTATGCATAACCATTAAATACTGACATATTTCCTAAAATGGATTGATATAGTGTACTGTGCCTTAAACTTTCCCAAGGACTTTGTCTTGAAGTCAAATATTTTTCTTTCTACCCCCCACATATGTCTCTTTGGAAACTAAAGCAATGGAAGACTTGTTATGATAATCACTGGATTACTACTGCTGTTGTTTCTGGTAGAAAAGAGTCAATTGTGCCAAAAGATTACTTTTGCCTTTGTCAGTGCCAGCCACGACTCTTTACTCAGCTCCTGGACCAGTTACAATGAAACAACAACAAGGCTGTCAGCTGCAAAATGCAGCAAACTTCCCCAAACTGCTGCTCAATAGAGAGGTGGTTTTGCGTTTTCAAAGGGCCGTTCTTCAACCTTGAGGATCTTTCCTGCACTAAACAAAAGGTGTCTATAGTTTTTGTCTGTGTAATTGGACTGTACTTTCAGTTTGACATTCCCTTCTGCAGGCTGTCTTTCAGAACCTTCCTAAAGTGCATTGCTTAAGGAAATAAGAGTTAATATACTAGTAGATAAGTGTTAATATACTAGTAGACTGTAGGTAGTTATTTACAGTATTAAGTTACATTCTATAGTATGGCAAATCTGGCAAATATGCATGAAAACTTTAGAGTTCCAATAAGAATTTAGGGTTTAGAAAGGATCCTTTGGAGTAACTTGTACTCTACTCTTATTTATAACTAGTGAGACTTCGTTCTTATTTATAAATTATGGCATTATAAAGCTTCATAAATAGTTGATAGTATCTATCATATAAAGACTTTATGCTGTGTATCAAAGCTCTTTATGAGGAAAGTTTTTTTACATAACAGGGAAGTAATGACTTGTAATTTGTAGGCCAAAGTGCATGGAAGCCTACAGTTCAGGATGTGTTACACACCTTACAAAAAATGTCTTGTGGTACAGATAATCAGGAACCTAATGGCTGGAATAGTAGCCTTATCCTATATGAAGGAATTTGCTGTAGGATTTCAGGTGCTTTTGCAATTACTTGTTTTGGAATGTGGCATAAAGATCAATGAAATTTGAATAGGAATTGAATACTGCATAGGATGCATGTTCTGATACCATGTTTGAAGTTCTCCCTGGTTTTTTCCTTCCCCTTTCTCTTGTGACCTGTAACTTGGATTTGCATAAAGGGAACTGATTCTAAAAGAACCGTTACAGAGTGTAAAAAATATGACTGTTTTAGTAGGGCAGACACCATGAGTATCTGTGGGTTTTTTAAGCCATTGAAATATTACCAGTCTGTCTTGCCTTTTTTCCCCCTTATGCTAAAATATCTTATGTGTCACGTGAAGGCCAGGGAAGGGAAACAATTTTGCACGTTTTACAATACTTCAACAAGATACGAGAGCAAAGAGTAGATAACAAGTCAACATTTCACAGTATGTGCTGCAATATTCAGTGCTTGAGATGCAGGATAAATCAGGCTGTGCAAAAAGCCACGATATTCGCATGGTTGTGCTTGTTTTGTTACTCATGCTAATTTCTTATGGATTGGGTAGGGCAGACACTGCAGATTGGCAAATCTTCGTGGCTTTTTATGCTCCTGTTTTCAGCAGCTGCAGGTGTCCAAATGAGCAGGTTCCTCTGTAACCAGCTTAATTAACAAGGAAACTGTTCATCTGAAATTTTGTTTTTAGAAATACTGCTTGAAGTAGATGGAAGCAGATGAATTTGCTCTAAGCGTATGGAAGCGGATGAATGTTCTTTCAGGGTGGATCAGAGAATGTTGGTTTTGCTATCATTTCTTACAGATCTGTGTTTTTCTCATTTTTCCTAGGTATGGATGAGCGAACAGGTGCCACATCCTGGGGAGCAAGCGGCCAGCCAAGTCCTTCCTATGAATCTTCAAGGGTAAGATACCCACATGATAATTCACAGTGCAAGTTTAGGGGAATGTGCAATGTAATTGGCAGATAATTGGCAAAGTTTTGAAGGGTAAACTCTTTTAAATACAGAGATGAGCGTCTTTTAGAGACTTAAATGGCTTTAATGGACTACGATAGCAATTCAGATTTCTAAGGCTAAAAAATATATAGTTTAAGAATTCATGAAAGTAAACCATATATAACTGTATACTTGAATGAATGATGAGCATGTGTTTTATTCAACATGTGGTCAGAAAACGAAAGCAGAAGTCTTGTTACTCAGGAGGAGATTTATTGGTGAAGTGTAGGGAACACTTGCCTCTCCATTAACATTAACCAGCTATGGTATGTGCTGTGTCATGATGTTGAAGAGAGGCTTCTCTTTTAAATACCTTCCTCCTGTTCTCGTTCCAGCTTCATGCATCCTGCTTATTGAGCTGAAGGTTTTTGATAGTATCTAATATCCTAAAATAACATTACCCTTTTAAACCCCAATTCAGTGATCAAAAGCAAGCTTTCCTCCTAATAACTCACATTCCCTTCCATCTACTCAGTTTTCTTTTTATGAAAACCTACTCCCTAAAAAGCCAATGAGCCAAGTACCTAAACTAGAAATACACAGCATACCTGATATTCTGATGTCAGTACCTTTGAGGTAGAGAGCTCTGTTAGCATTTGCACCTTTGCAGCCTTCTCATGCTGTGAACTGAAATGAGTAGGCTGCAAGATTTTATTCAGCTCACTGGATATCATTGGAGCCTGTGACTTTGGAAGACAGCAATAGAAAGATTTATCATGAAGTCCTAACTTTTCCATTGATCATTAGTAAATGAATTTAGAAGTACTTTAAGAGTTGAATAAGTATTTCTGTGCAACATAGAAATTAGGTGTTGTATTGAAACATCCTGCATGTTTCGAGGCATGAAGCCTAACTTTCAAATGCCTCTTCTATATTTGAAATGAAATCTTATTATGTAGCTTTAACTAACTTCTAGTGTTTGCACTTGTAAGTGTTTGATGTTTTGACACTCATTTAGGATGTTGCTGATTGATTAAAATGAATCATGAGTTAAGCTGACCTAACTGGAGCTAGAACTTCTGGTTCATTGGCTGTGTGTTTATATTAATCACAATTTCTTTTGTGTTAGAGGACCAGCCACCCAACATTCCAATAATGTCAAGTCAGTGATCCTTATGAGTTACTCCTTTTTCTTTTTTTTTTTTTTTAATGGGGCAATAAAAAATATTAGACTTGAATGTCATTTAAATGACAAGTTTTCTTTTAGAGAAAACTCATTTCCTTTTCACAGGAAAACTCCATTCCTGTGCTCTCCACAGAAAAGTGAACGCTAGAAATATATATTCTCTGTATATAGAATTGATAAAGATTGAGATATAAACTCATTTGTCCTATGGCTGTGATTTTCTGCAAAAAATGTAGAACACAGGAATTTCTCACTGCAGAAGCATTGGACTTTATTTCCTGGTCTAAATCAAGCTTACATGCATAAATTTTGGGTATGATGTATGGTCTTTCATTTTTGATTTTCTTTCAACTAATGAGACATTACTGATTCAGAATTTTGAATAACGATAACTTCTGACTACTCCTACATAGGCTGCTAGACCAGATGTCTCTGAGGAAGAGCTAAAAGGAGTGTGTGGGTCTGTATTGTAAGAATATAGATCAGTTTCTCAGGAGGCAGAGCAAATGGTACTCAGCCTTTTATGTTCATAGGTTATTCCTTGTGTTTATTAACATGGAGTTTAAGTAACTTATAATTGGCTTATATTTTCAGCTTGCTAATCCACGGCTTTTCCCCATGATTTCAGTATAAGATGTTGTTCTTGTTCTAATTGTTATTACTATTTGTGTGTTTTCAGGAGAATGGCAGTCTTCATGGGAAAAGCTCAGACCTCTCTACAGACATAGAAAAGTTGAAATCTCAAGAGGTATCACTCTTTTTATATTGTGTGTGATGATTTTTATTTCTTTTTAAATCTGTATGCCATCTACTACTGGAGCTTTCCTTTAAAGGTCACCATATAGTGACAATTAGTTAAGAATTAAAATTGTTGGCTCAGTTTTGGCTGAATTTCCAAAGGCACAGGAAGATAAGCAGTTTCCAATTGAATAGAATTGGAATTTGTTGGTAGTTTAGTACAAACTTGTTGAAGACTAATGAAGAAAATATGGTGGAATACTGGCTAAAGGATAACTTTCTTTCCGATAACTTTCTTTCTTTGCCTAAGGTCTGTTCAGGTCAGTATAGATGTGGCCAGTGATGATGCTTAAGGAAAGAACGTAAGTACAGGACAAATGTTTTGCCACCTTTACTGTGTACTCTCCTAGCAAAACCCCAGCTCTTGGGGGCTGAGATGTCCTGGACAGAACCAACCTTTAGGACTTGGTTATTGTAGCTATTGCTGGACTTGCTCTCTACAATTTATTTGTTCTGACTTTGGTTGCAGTTTCATTACTTAATAATGTTAAATACTGTTCTAACACAAAGACCAGTGGATATTTGTGTTTGAATTGACTGTGACAATCTTAAATCTGTGAAAAGGTAGAAATTGAGACATTAGTGTCTTCTGTGTGCAAAAGCTCTTGCATAGGCCAAATGTTTTGTTAGAAAAATGAACAATTTGAGAAGGTGTCTATTTGCAGCAGAGAGGGGGAGAAGAAACTAGGAAAGCTTTATTGGAACAGTTCAGGAATGGTAGTTAGCAAGTCAGTGGAATTCTGTCAAGTGCTGATGGTCTCCCTAATTCTTGAATGATTGCACTGAAGTCTAAATGCAAGTTTGTCTCTTACAGTGCTTCTTTTTCTTCCTAGTTTCCAATCATGTTTTTACCTCTCTATGTGCAGCGGTGGTGGGTTTTCAGTGCGTGTCTTTGGTTGATGTATGTAAGTCTCTCCCTGATCTGAGTGATATAGAACTAGGGTGGTTGTTGCACGTGTTGGTAATCCCTTGCATTGGAAGAGTAACTGGCTCTTAGTGTGTGGTGCAGAAGATGGTAAAGCTGCTTTTTGAAAGTCTTGCTCTACTGAGCTCTTTGAAGCAAATTCTGAGGTACTTGACTCAAGTACCATGTTTGTTGCACAATAATATATTGCCCTAAAGCACTTGAAGGTTTTGTCTTCCTGTTGAGATGATACCAGAACTTTTTTGCTTTCCTGCTGTTTAGGAGTTGTAGTTTATACTCATAATTTAGCAACAAATTGGTATTACCACTTTTTATTGGGAGAGGCATTGTATTGTAACTAAACATTTCTCTCCCGTAGTTGTTACTGTGGTGTGGCTAATAGTTGCTTTTATTTAATGAAGAATAATGCTCCGTGTGAGGTTTTCTTTTGTTGTTTAGAATTTGTTGTAACATGCCTTCTCAATAAAATGGAGCAAGTTAGTTTTTGATCTGTTGTCTCCAGATCAAGCATATCTGAAACATTTTCTTGTGGATAGCCTTTTTTATATATGCACACACTTTAACTGTTAAAAATTTAGCATAAATTAGCTGAGGTATTTTTCTTCCCAAGTCTGAATGTGGGTGTTTCAAATAATTTCCAGCATGTATGTTGCAATAAAAGCTGTGAGTGCACATTTTGACCTGATTTAACATAGACTGCAGCTTCAGTACTGAGTGTGCAGATTATCCTGTTCATTTACATAACACTGCCGTGTTTCTACTTGAAGCCAGAGTTGAACTGGTCAAGATACCACTGCTAGGTTTAGATGGTTTTGTAGTACCAGGCAACAGGTTATTCCCTCTGCAGTATGTGAAATACTCAGACATGAATTGGAACCTAAAATACTTTATGGCCAAACTATTCCCTCTCCCCTGTAAGTAGTACTTTTGATTTGCAAAATCAAAAAAATAGTAATGAGATAGCAGGTTTTGAAATATTATGTACCTGAGATTAAGAGGTATAAAATAGTAAGACAGGAAGCTGTTGAATAGCAAAACAAGACAAGAGGGACACAGAAAGTGTTAACCAGTCTGTTGTATTTGTGTCCTTTTTGTCCTCTGTTGGACTTTTGTGGGGGAAGGAGGTTGTTGCTTCTGCTCCTGGTTATTTGCTTTTCCTGATGTCTTCTGTAAGTTAACAGATGATTCACTGTGGAAACAAAGCCCAAATTCAATATTCTGTGTTCAGTGCACCGGACACTTGCAAATGCAGTGTACTTTGTAATCTGATTTATGAGCAGCACTTTTCATAGCTAGTTCTGATTTTTAAGTTCTGAATGCTTTATTTAGGTCTTCAAGTATTGTCTTTAAACATTTATTGTTAGTCTGTTGACTATACTTGTTTTATTTCCTGGTTTATAGCTTAGATAAGAGCTAGAAAAATCTGGTTTCCATCACATGAATTTTTCATTTCAGCTATATTGGAGTAGGGGATCTTGTGGTTGTGTTTTTTTTGTTTTTATTACCACTACCTATTGTATTGAAATTAGCATTGGAGTCTGTTCACAAATTAGTTTTCCATGTGGCCAGGGAATTGTTCCATTGCATATCATGTTGGTATTTCTCACAGGAGTTGAGGGGTGTAATTGGCTATTGCATTTGGCTGTTTAAAATCAGATTTGTTGTTCAGTAAGTTAACTTCCTCCAAATGGATTTAAAGCCAGAGAAAATGGTGATTATTCATAAATAATGTTCAAAATAAATTTCAATTGTTTTCAGTTGTTCTCATTTCATTTCTGCATGCATGGTTTTCGTGTATTTCAACTTGACCTGTGAAAAGAAGCTAATGAATAAGCTTTGTAACATAACTTATGGTGACACTTAGAGGATAATTGAAAGCTTTCTTGACTTTTCACAATAATATATGAAATCTGGCATTGTGATACCTGCTTTATTCTACCCATGTAACAGGTGACTACATAACATAAAAAGCTGCATTTCTGTCCTTAGGATATTGTAGGTGAAGGTTAAGACTTGCTGATAGTGAAAGGGAATTAGAATTAAAGCCAGAAAGTGGAGCTGGAAAGCTCCTTGTTTCAGGTGCAGTTGGGTGATCTCCAGCAGCAAACTGCATTCTTTCCTGTGTTTAATAAGTCCTGTATGAGTTTCTTGCACAATAAAAGGAGATGGGGTTGAAGAGCTGCCTTTTCTCGGGGGCAGGGACATGGAGATGGCAGGTGTGGAGTCTGTGGAGGGAAGAGGTGTTTGCTTCTGGCACATCAGACAGGGCTCCGCTTGATCTTGCAGTTTTTGGATTATAGGAGGCAACTGAGAAACAACATAGAAGAAATGGTGTAAGGAATGTGGAGACTCTCCCTTCATCATCTGTCCTCTCCACACTTTGTAAAATCATTGTGTCATGGCTAGGAAACAACATTGTTCCTTCTAATAGTTTACTGTGAGATTGTGATTTAAAGGAAGTTTTACCATGACCTAGGACAACTGATGTTTACACACAGAATTAACAATGTTACAAAAGAGCGCAAAGATCATCAAGTCCAGCCTTTTACCCAACTTAACAACCTAGCCAACACCAATCCATCATCTAAACCATGTCACTAAGTTCAGCATCCAACCTATCCTTAAACACATCCAGGGCTGGTGACTCCACCACCTCCCTGGGAAGCCCATTGCAATGGGAAATCACTCTCTCTGTGAAAAAGTTTCTCCTGATATCCACTGTAAACCTCTCCTCACACAGCCTAATACTGTGTCCTCTTGTCCTGTCCCTGGGAGCCTGAGAGAAGAGACCGACCCCCGCCTGACTACAGCCTCCTTTCAGGTAGTTATAGACAGCAATAAGGTCACCCCTGAAGCTCCTCCAGGCTGAACAATCCCAGCTCCCTCAGCCGTTCCTCGTAGGTTTCTTTGTGTTAAGATCAGGAGTACAATGCAAGTGATCCTCAAGGCAAAAAGGAAGAGTACCCTTCTCTGGATTTATTTTGACCTTACCTTCTTCATTTTTGCAACATTTTTCCTGATCTGTGTGTTCAGTATACCCAGCCAGGTTTTGACTCTGTAGCCTTTGCTATAGGAGCCACTGACAAATACATGGATTCAGTGGCTGAAAGTATTCTTTATTTTTTTAAGAAAGGTTTTTTTATTTCCAGACACATACATGATCACATAATCCATAATCTTATAAATTGGCTAGAACACCTGGGTATGGCTATTGCTTGGAGCCTCTTGTCTAATCTTCAGGCAGTGACTCAGCACAGTGTTCTTGGGTGTAGTCAGTCTCTGCTGTCTGTCTGCCTCCTGTCTGCCTCTCACCGTCTGTCTTGCTTTCTCTCCTCACTTCTTGTGTTTTTTCCTACCTTTTGTCTTTAGAATTCTCAGACTACTTTGGAGAGGCAGATAATCCAAAATAAAGGGAATTTTAGCAGTAGATTTGCTGCCGTTCATTTATGCATTAGTCATTTGGATGACTGTTGCCTGATTGATAAGATCATTGCCAAATTTAGCTTGCAGGGGACCACAGTATTCCTGAGCTTTAAAAAAATTACTATTTGCTATATGAAGTCAGTCAAACTATAAATTTAATGAATGCTACTTTCAATTCCTTGAGTTTTAATCTTTTGGTCTGTAACCATATCAAACTGTGAAGTCAACCATTCATTTTACTAGAATTTTAATGTCTTAAGTTTAAAGGCAATTATTGAGCTCTTTTGTAAGTTGGTAAAATGCAAATATGTCCTTACTGATCTGGCAGCTTGGTTATGAGCCTTATACTTTGATCTGTTCCCAGGGACTTGTGTAGGAGAGAGCTTGGGGATAAGAGAGGGTAAACAAACAAAAAGCCTGTTATCTCTAGTTTAGTGGACTTGAACAAGTGAAATGCTGTGGAGTAGTAAACTGTACAGGAAGAAGGTATTCCATGGACTCAGTAAATGCACAGGGAGATTGTGTGCTGTATAGTTACAGTGTCTCCTTCATTTTTCCAATTTTCCCCTGAAGTGGAAACAGGATGTTGTGCTTATTTAAAACCAAAACCCCCACAACTTGAGTTAGGATCAGGAGTACAGTTTTGCTTATGCATGGACAAATCCCAGTGTGACTTTGGAAAATAATTACTAAGGGACAAGAGTTTTATGTTTTTCAAGGGGAGGTAAAAGGGAGAGGATGAATCCTACAGAGGTCCTGGAACCAGTGCAATGAAAAAGGGCAGGGACAGTGAGCTGCAGAAGCTTTTTGACTTGTTCTTAGGTGAGTTCTGTAATTAATTTTAACCCAAATGACTGAATTTTAATGGTCATTGGAAGAGGTTGAGTTTTGGGAGGTTAACTACCATTTTATTTCTAAAATGGAGTGTAGACTCATTGTGCCAGGCCTTCTCTTATGGTTTAGATAAACATGCCTAGTAAGAAACGCGTTTTCTCTGCGTGTTTTGGTTAGTTTTGTTTTGGGGTTTTTTTTTCCCTTTTGTCTTCTGGGTCTTCTAGAATAATGCATTCTGAAGGATAATTTTCAGGTGTTCTTTATACAAGTATTTATGATTTGGTAAATATTTTCAGATTTTTAATTGATTTGGCTGTGTTAGCATGGAAAATCCTCCTGATACAGATAATGCCTAAATCACTTTGATGCTTGGGGCCATCTTAACCAGAAGAGGTAGGAATGAAAACTGTTGCAACTGCATAGTTTTTAATTGGTAGACTTAATTTATTGGAATGATTAGAGAACATCACTCTAATTCAATGAATTACCTGAAAAACTAATATAGTTAGAGCATTTAACATTGAGACTGCCTTCACTACTCAGTTAAATTGCAGGACTAATTAGTAATAGCATTTCATGACAGGTAGACAATACTTACTGCTTTTGTTTGTAGATGTATCTGACTTGGTCTTTCTAATCACAAACATGCAGTCAGACCTAAATCCAGGGAGAGGCCTGTGCAAGATGAACGGTGACAACATTACAAAATGCTGTAAGGGAACAATTAACCCCAATTACACTTTATTTAGGCTATAATAGTACAGAAAGAGAAGTTTTGCCTTCCTTTGGGAAGGTTAAAGCTTGCTTTTGTATTAACTCTGTAAGAGGTTGGAACAAACGAGATGGTTTAGAGTTTACGGGTATGGCATCTAATCATATTCAGAATCAGTTTGCTTTTTGTAAACAGAAAAATGCTCTGAGCTATCTGCAGTCCCTTCAGAACAGGATGCTTAGAACAGAAAATAAATTTGTCCAGTTACTCCTATTTTGCTGACTTTTTGCTAGTTGTTTGCTGAACACTCCAACTGTGCACTCTGATGTATGCTAATCCACTGGTGTGTTTGCTGAGGAGCCACGGTGGCAGAAACAGGGATGTGCACTCAGCATGGAATGTCTCCTTCCGGCCTTTCTATGTTAAACTTGCCCCACAGCTAACAGTAGGCAAAAATACTCCAAAGGGCTTTGGAAGCCCACCTATGGTCCAAAGGATGACATCACCAGCCAGATTATGTACCAGTGAATAGTTCTGCCCAAGAGGGAGGTAAGTTTTGGCAGGAGTGATTAGTTCCTGTTTCTGCTTGGAGCCTGTATCCAGCTACCATCAAGAGTGCTTCAGTAGATTAGTCTTCAGAATTGCTGTGAACTCAGATTTCCTTCCTTTCTCAGAACAGAAGAATGAAATTTGGCAGTATATATTAGTGAGTCTTCTTTAAACAGATTTAAAAAGAGATTCTGATAGAAATTCCCATAAAACCTCACCACCTTCTGTTGCTTTTGCCATAAGGGATGAGTTCAGATGCCAGCCAACAGTGTTTTCTCTTTGTTACTCAGCCACATAGGTGGGATATGTCTTTTAAAAACCCACTATTCTTTATTGGTATTGCAGATACATTTTTAAGGCTCTTAACTGTGTTGTTCTTTAAACATATATTGTCAATTTGCACTATCATATTAAACACATTTATCAAGCTTTGATTGTATGACTAGAAGCTTCCAGTAGCTTTTCAGAAGCTATTAGAAGTTTCTAAAGTTTTCATCTAGGATTGATTTCAGCTTTCTCCAGTATCAGAACTTTATCCTGTTTTATTATGTAGGCTAACGATGCTGATGCAAAAGCAAAGATTGGTATCAGGAATGCAATTTTATTTGAAGTACAGCTTAAATATGAAGAATGCTCTGAAATAACTCTGTGTAATTTCAATCACTGTCCTTAGAGCTCTTCTGATTTTGCCTAATTTGCTTTTGTGAAGTGCGAAAGTTGTTTGTTAAATCAGAACTCTGCGTGTTTGTGGTTATTTTTTATTCTCTTAGCGTGGGTGAATTATGTGTGGGAATCAGCCCTGGGTTTCTCATCCCAAACCAAACTGCTGTTTGAGCTGATAATCCATAGTTTTACATTAAGACTCTGAATAACTGGTGTCAGGGGTGGTGGCCAAGGTAAGATCTCCTTATGTTGGTCCACTGTAAAAAGGCTCAGGCTACAATTTCAACAAGTGGAAATTCTGGAAAGGTGAAAAATGAAATGCCTGACACAATGAATTGTAGTTAGGAATTGCATTAAAGTACAGAAAAAACTAATTTTATTCAAAGGGCTTGCACATGCCTTGGTACCTTTCCCCTGTGTATACTAGATGTTGTGTTTTCAATGGCTTTGGTGTTATGAAGGATAATTTGGAGCATTTTCAAGGTAGATAAGATAGTTGATTTGTCTGGTGGTGTAGAAATATAACTGGAATGCTGTGGTACTTGGTTGCAAGTGCATTGTGGGAAACTTGAGAGGGTTTATGAAAAGAACATGGTGCTAAGAATTCTCTGAAGGGATTTTGATGATAGAAGGGAGAATATTCTTTTCTGTGTAAACCACCCACCCAGTTCTCCAATTCCTGTTTTTTGTAGGGGAGTATGCAATATTAATATGGGGAGGAGCATTAAGAATCCTGTACATTTGGTAGATTGTGTTGCATGATGTGTAACAGTGTATGAAACGAGCCTTAGTCCTGTTATTTTCAGTAGTCTTGCTATTTACATTGTAAATAAAGAAGTTTTGAAGACTTCTGTGGCTCATCTGAACACTACTTTCTGAATGTCTGAGATAGGGATCCTCTTTCATCACTTAGAATGTCTTCTATAGTTTCTTTTAAAAATAAAATATGAAGTATCATCTTAGGGAAAAAGGTTTTACAAAGCCAACCACAAGTAGAAGCAGAGACACAAATAGGAAGGTACCTACTTAGGAGCTTTGTTTTTGGTCCTGTATTTGCAAATTTTTGTTTCTTTATTCAGCAGATTTAATTTCTTTCTTGTTTCATTTCAGCGTAAAAATAACCCACATGTGGTGACCTTAGCTAGAAGCCACTCCATTTTCTCAGCAGCTGCTGCTCCACGCTGCTTGTCTGACAGACGGGGCTAGATCATGGTTTCCAGAGGACACCCTTGTGGTCATAACCAAGTTGTAAATGTCACTGAGATTGTTTCTGAATGCCTATCACATGTGTATCGCCGATTCTGAAGTAGATAAAGTCAGCCAAAGATTCATCTGGGAGTTGGGACTCCCAGAAGATCAGTTTCAGAGCCGACCAGCAGCAAGAGCTGTGACACGCATCCATAAGCAGCAGTGGTGCTTTGACAGTTATTTAGCCCTCAGTCACCAGCCCTTTGGTAGAACTGACAGCACGCCTGCAAAGATAGGGAGGCCTGTTTCAGCCCCATTAATGTTGTCTTGAATGAGAGCCTGCGGTCTGAAGAAATGATAAATGTTCAGTGATTGGTGATTTTATAGTCCCAGGGCACTTGGGATGGTTTCTGGTAGCTGTGAACAATTTTCCTTCCTCCCTTAATTAGGCCTGAGCTTTAGGTTTCTGAACAAGAAGTGACTAAGTGTGAATTGTAAGGCAAGGGTTATGAAATGTTTTTCAAAACTTTGGCTACCAAGGAGGTGCAATTTTGAGTGCCAGGTCTTTCACGTTTTTGGTACAGAATAAGTGATTCAGTGCACATTTGAGAAGTCTGAGTGGAAAATACCATATTCATACCTTTATATGGAAAAAATGAAAGCATTTTGAAATGTACTGAAGCGAGTTTTATGTAATTGGATTAATTAAGTAATATATGCATTCTAGGACTTATTTGTTTTCCATTTCCTATACCTTTGGTGTAATCTTTCAATAAGCCAGTGTTTCCTGACTGCCTAAGGTCACTCCAAGCCTGTTAAGTTGGCTGTGCTAATGCTAGAAAAGTGCAAAAAGAAGTATTTAAATTCCAGCGTCTGGTTTCAAAGCGGGTGACAAAGTTGTGTATTTAATTGCTATATGGAAGTAAACCTTTTGTCAATGAGCTGTGCTGGTTAGTAATGTGATAGTGTCAAAATGTCTACTAATCTGCAGTATTAATAGCAGGCTGCAAGGAGAAATGGAATTTCTTCTCATTTGCACTAACATTTTTTTGTTAACATCAGTGACTCTTCCTGATCTTTTTACTGTATTTTATTAATACAAGCAGAAACCTTAGGAGAAAAAAATACTTGTGAGTTCTTCAGACTAATTTTACTCTGTAGTTAACGACTTAACACTAAGAGGATTCAAATATCAAAATATCTCTGTACTATTCAATTTTTAGCAATACTATCCATGAGGTCACAAGAAACTATGTGGTTTCTTTTTGATGGGGGAGAAAGTAAAATGTGGGCAGAGAATCATTTCTGTGAGATAGACCTGAAAGCCAACTTTAGTGATTAATGACCAATTGTGACTCTGCACATTTAATTAGGAAAGTGTCATTACACTCAATTAGCAGGGCTGCCAAATAATCTGTTTAATACTCTGGTCTTTTTTTCTCTAGGGTTTTGCAGACAGTCCTCATTACAGTGATCACTTGAATGACAGTCGATTAGGGCCTCATGAAGGATTGTCCCCGACACCTTTCATGAACTCAAATCTGATGGGTAAGTAGGTAATTCTTTACGAGTATCCCCTCAAAGCCTCTTTGGTCAGAAAGAGACATTTTTCATTCCCTTGTCTAGGCCTGACATGTCAAGTATCTGGAAGTTGCTGTTTCTCATAGCAACACTGACTTTGCTATTCAACTCTTTTTATGAATTCCTCATAACGGCCGTTGTCCAGAACTTTCTAGAAGAAGGAACTATCTAGATTTTCTCAAGTGGATCTAGAAGGCTGATATATTTTGATTGGATATAAATTATAGTTTACTTTAAGGCTTAATTTTCCTTAATTTTGTTGACAAGACATTTTTAGCCATTTTGAATTTGTACACTTAATAAAAAGTGATTTGTTTCTAACATTCAGCTCCTGAACTACCCATCAATTTACTTTAGGCTTTTCTGCACTTAATAATTAGTTAATTAATTAATTTTCTAATTTATTTGTTAGTTGTTGTATTGGATACTCTTGTCATTTATAAGAAATAGATGGAAACTCTTGCTTTGCAAGGCAAATGTTGTTACTGCTTCCAAGCCTGTGGGTGTTTTAACATTTTCTGATTTTGAAAAGGGAAAGAAAAGCAAGCAAATAGTGTATTACACTGTTGCCTTAGGTATTGAAAGCTTTTTCTTCATTGCCTGTGCTTTGTGGTACCTGAAAAATGTTAATGTATTGATGGCATTGTTTGAAAATCTCCTCCATGTTCCAGTTTGGAGTATAAAAATGTTGATTTCCAAGTATTTATTGTTTGGCAATGCATAATCTTGAGACTTTTTTTGTATCTTAAGGATAACTGAATATTTGTTCTGAATTTGTACATTTCACATTATTTCACATCCATATTCTGTGTCTTGTAGACATGACCTATTTTGTGATCTCAGTATTGTCCTTTTAAGACATAGCCATGGTAATCTAAGTGGATTACCTAAATCCAAATCCTGGTGGTCTGCAATTTCTTTTGGAAATCTTTCTACTTTGCTCAGTCTTTGTTTACTACTTTAATTTTCTCTGAAATGGAGGCAGGCAAGGAGGCTATTGATGGGGAAAAAAAAAAGTTTGATATATGAGGCTGAAAACATTTAATATTTGTTATTTTCAAATGACCACCTCTGTAGACTATGATTAGAGAGAGTACATGTCAACTGGTCAATGCCACTTCTATCTGAAGACACTAATGCTAAAATGTAGTAGTTATTAGAGCAGACTAGAGCTTCCCCCAATGCTCTTTTTTTCAATATATTGTCCTTTTTCAGGAAAGTAAAAAGACAAGTTACTTTAATTGCTTGTCTGGTATCTTGTAATGGCATGTATGAAATGTCTCTAGGCTTTGTAGATGATACTGGTGTTATTTTAACAAATATGTAGCAAAATTTGGTTTTATTTTTTTTGTTACCACAGGCAAACTATTTCCTTGTGTTTTAATTTAAGCCATCCAATTTCTAAACAACAAATGCCTTTAGATGTATGAACAAAATAATTGCTGCAACTATATCTTCTGAGTTTTTCAGTTTTATTGAAGAGATCATTCTGTTAGACATAATAGAATTACATCATTAATACAGATTTGAGGAGCCTCCATTTAGATGGTTTTGTAGAGAGGATTAACAAATGGTAAGATATATGTCAGTCACCCAAAGCAGCTGAGAACTGAAATAGTTTTGTAAAGCTTTACATTTAAGTGTTCTTAGGCATTTCATTTTCTTGAAGCAAAAGTATTTAATTTCCTTCTATATGCTGCAAAGAATTATATAAAGCTTTTAATATATATCTCTAATACATGTATACTTCATAACTCTAAAAGTATGCTTTTAAAAGTATTCCACCTGTGATTTGTGGCTTGTCATAACAAAAAATGTGTTCATTTGACTTATTTTACAGTATAGGATGCAGCATTGCATACTTACACATGATGAGGTTGAGCTGTATATCTTAATTGATGAGGAAGGTTTGGAGAAAGGAATTCTAATTATAAAAGCTACATAAAAACAGAGTAGCAGTTTCCTATATAGTACCACTATCTGGGTTTGGTTTTTTGTCTATTATTGAGAAAAAAATTATATTTCTTTTCTAAATTTTTTAGAACAAGTTACATAGCTTTTTTTAATATGCAATTGTGGGCATGTTTCCATAAACAGAATGAAAACATCAATTATATTAGCTAATGTAGCTAGATGATATTTAAAGCAATTGGTTGGTTATTCTGTGATCTTCACAGGTTGTAAGGAGATGGAGCTTCATGAGCTTTTGGGAACTTTCCCACCAGGGTAAAGCAGTAATTGATCATGTGAGTCTCCATAATTAAGATTTAAGAAACACATCCCTCCCAACATTTTATCATGACTGAAATAAATCTCTGAAATAGTTAAAAACTATTAAAAAAAAAAAGGGAAAGAACAACAACATATTTCACCATTGCTGTCAACACTTAAGAGCACCATTAAAAGGAAGAATTGTGTGTCAAGGGGATGTTGTTATTTTGTGTATTATGTTCAGCCGTAAGCATATTTGCCTGAAGAGATAGCGGATTATAAAGTGCCACTGTCTTTCATGATGGAGCTCTCAAACATTTTAATGATCTTGTACATTGCAAAAGAGAGAAATTTTGTCTAACAAGAGTTGATAATGATTCAATAATGAACAATTTACCACAGAAAGATGCATTTCCATATTCATTTAGATATTTTTGAAGTGTTTTGCAGAGGAAGTAAAGCTATTATGTTGGATTGGTTAGTGTTCTTCACTAATGAATTCCAGAATTATCCTGTTGATTTGTTAGTATAAAAAAAGAAGGGACATTACTCTATATTTTAAGTAAAACCACTGAATCCTCTTGGGACCAGCACAGTCTGTTGGTATCCATAGAGATATGTAGAAAATCAGGCTAGGATATATTGGTGGTATTGTAGCTCCATTTAGACATGATAATCTTTGCTTATTCAACACTTCTGTTTTAATTACATTCTAGAAAACTATTCACAAGGATATGAGATTCTTCTCTCTGTAATTATGCTGCCTTTTAGTACTCTGCACTTGCAAGGAGAGGTCAGTTTTTGTTTGGACCCTTCAAGCATGTGGTATTGTATCTTCTGTTGTACTGTTCCCTGAACTTTATTCTACTGAGCCTTTTTACTTCTACTTACCAGGAAGAAAGAAAGCAGATTATTCTTGAATATAGCTTAAAGGAGTTATTGTTGGTCTGTCTTGAAAATTTCAGGTGAATGAATTACTTTCTTTTGTGTGTCTGTCTTTCCACAAGAGGTAAAAAGCATAAAGGCAAAATGTTTCTGCTGTATGTTTGTCTGTGTACTACACAGTTCCAAAAGATTGTACATGATAAAAAGTCATTAAAAAAATTTAGTCAATAGTGAGTGAAAAGATGGTTGAATATAAGCTTGCCATGTTCAAATCAGTCCCTTAAACCAGGGGAGACCATTCCTCCAAGTTTTCTTTCAAGTATACTTCTTTTTTTTCTCATTATTTCTTTAACTAGTTTCTTTAAAGTTTAAGTTAAATTTTGGAGCTCTGGGTGTTCCTGAGCTAGCCACAGGGTTTGAAGACCTGTCAACCAAATTGGAAACTCTGAGTGCATGGAAATGAACGATTTTAGATCAGTTGCATTTTCCTGACCTGACTTGCTCACTGACTCTTGCAGAGCAGCTGCAGGGTTGTAGTTATCAGTTTATTTCATACTGTGTGGTCATGTTGTAACACCTCTCTTAGTATTCTGGTGAGGTGGTGACTTTGCTCCGCTTCCTAACAAACTCCTTTGTGCTGGGTCATGCCATGGTACTTTCTTGCAGCCAGCATTGAGAATGGAGGGACTGAGTGCAGGGGAGTCAAGATATGTCAAGTTGGTATTTGCAAGGGGAGGAGTAGAAGATTGTTACAGTAGTTAGAGCTATAAATTATTCAGATTGTTACTAAAAATACAGCTGCTTATACTCTGTTGATAAAGTGAATACAAAGGGTAAGCCCGACTCTTCCCCTGTTTGAAATAAAGGGGAAAGCACCAAAGGTAGTTTTATCAAATGGAAGCAGAGTAATACAGGTTGGGTTATTTGCCGTGTGACTCCCTTTCACATTGATTGTACTTGAATCACTTGGGTGGTTTGTCATCAGTCAACACAAAACAGAGTTTGCAAGTAAATTAGGTATAGATACACCATTTATTTTACCCTCTCTTACTGTTTTCCTGTCATCTACCATTGCAGCAGGGGGTTAATGGGTTTGTGCTGGGTAGAAACTGCCATGTGATGGGGCAGGAGCAGAGAGGTGCTTGATAGGATGAAACCAAATGCAAAGAATTTTCATAGCTGATCTCTTGGGTTACTGTGAAAGTAAAGATGCATTTTTTTTTAATTAATCATAGAAATGAAAGATCAATATCGGAATTGGGATGCATTTTGGTTTTAGAGTTACTGTTCATTTAATTGACTCGCTTGCAGGTTTCAAAGGATGGTTGTGCTTCTGCCAGTGCATCTTGCAAACTAGTGAAATTACTCTTAATTTTTATTGGAAAATCCATTATCTGCCTTGTAATTTAAGCATTCCAGTTGGCTTAGATAGAGTAGTAGATATTTATAGTGATGAACATTAGTGGGGCATTTTTTGTAGCAATATGGTAAGTAGCTGAAGCTTCTGTAAGCTTTCTGGTACTGATAGAGTTCTTGACTAGGTGATATAAGCCTTTTAAACTCTAATTTGGGAAAGGTTATTAGTAAAAGGAGAGGGTTTTCAACTTAAATACAGTTAACAGTTCAGAAGCATGCCTCCTTTTAACCAGGTAAGGAGCTAACTGATCTTTAGGAAAATTGCTAGTTTTCTTCTTCAGTAACCCTTTCAGTAAAAGAATTTTGAAATTGAAGAGGTAGAGATTGTTATCAAATGACTTTATAATAGTGAAGGCAATTGTAGGAAACCAGCAAGGATAAATAGTTACTAAAATGGCACACATTAAGAATAATGCCATTATTGGTTTTGCTAGGAATCTTATTTTAGTTACCTTTTAGGAAGGGAGAGGGCAGATGCAAGTAGGGAGTTGGCAGACCCTCTATTTGTCCAAAATAATAGCTGATTTACTTGAATTGCTTTCTATAGTCATTAATATTTTAACATGTGGAAGAAAAACAGGCATCACAATGGAACTTATCTCCAGAGATATGAGTAAAAGCAAGATTGATCTGAAATAATTTATATGCAGTTACATTGGCATTAACTCAGGGAACAGCGGGAACAGAGTATTTTGTCCTTTGGAGAATTCTTTAGGAAGGAAGAGGTAAACTTTAGAAGAAGAAAATGACAAAACATGAATTATTGCTTTGGTTATTAAAGCTAAAAAATATCAAGAAGCCAGCTCACCTCTGTGTAGTACAGCTGGCTACTGTTCCCAAAGTAAGCGTTGCCATTGCTTCACCCCAGTAATGCTTTTATGTCTTGTCGCTTCAGATAGGCTTATGTGGTTTTTTTAGAAATGAATTTTTTCCAAATGATTGAATATAGTGAATTTTGCAAATGGATGATTTACGTTTGGATTCCCTTCTAATATTATTTCTTTCCTTTTGGGGCACTTCATTGTGCTTAATTGATGCTAGTTTATATGACATTGTAATTGGCTAAAAGCCTAATGTGACTTTTGTATTATTTTGGATTTTATAGTAAACATGTCAAACTCAGACTAACATTTGAAGTTCGATTTCAATTATTTCTTCCTCTCTTCTAGATAATTATTTGAATCATTTGCTTCACCTATAAATATACAAAAACTCCATAAATGAATAGACATTCTTTTTTGTTTGTTTCCTGTTTTGAATCTAGCAATCCTTTTGTTCTGGGCTGTTTATGCATCTGGCTGTGTCCCAGCTCTGTAGTGGTGTGTTGGGCAAGGCAGGCTCATGTCAGTCATACACGTAAGACCTGGGATCTGACGTGCTGGTTACTGCAGAGCCACTGGTCTGTGGGTTGAAGCTTTCTGGAGTCCCAATGTTTGGTATCTGTTCGTACAGTTTCAGATACGTTTTTTTTTTCCTCCCCAGGTATTGCATTAAATAAATTCCACTCACACCAAAGAATTGCTCTCATCTGCTCTTAATTTTCCTTTTGTGAAAGCTAATGGGTTTCTGGGAAATTAAATTATACAGTCATTTAGTGAAAGAGCTATGTGCAGGGCATTTTTACCCTTGGGTTTTTGCTCACAAGAGTGTGTGTTAAGCTTAGTTTTCCCCTCTGTTTACAGTAATATTTCAATCAAATAGCTTTCCCAACATTTCTTTAAATAGAGTAATACCTTGAGGCTTTCTGCAGATGCAGCGGGGGGCTTGTGTGCGTGTCCTTTGTACCGTTGTTTTGTAGCAGGTGTCTGCCTGTGCTCTCTGCCCCCTGAGACTTTGATCTCCATCCTAGTCGGCAGCTGCTGCACAGGGGCCCTGGCAGTGCTCCTCAGGTGGTGCTCAGGTGTGGGTCTGCCAGGTAGGAGCACGGCCGCAGCTGCCCGCCCGCTCCACCTCCTCCCTGCCTTGAGCAGCTCCCAGCACGGCAAGGTGAGGAGGGGGAGCAGGTGCACAGCACTCGGCCTCCCCCTCCCTGCCAGGATGCTGCTCGCTGTGGGAGCGTGCTGCAGTGCGGAGGCAGTTGATCCGTAGCGTTGCGGGTGGCCCTGTGCAAGTTGAGAAGGTTTTTATGTCTCCGAATCACTGTCGGAGTTGTTATCAGAGTTAGTCTGCAGTGCTGTGGTTCATGGAAGAAATCAGAAAGGTCTTCTTTCTGTTGAGTAAGAAAGTGAATAAATTTTTCCTTGAAAACTCATTCAGGTGTGTCATTTAATGCTGTTTTAGGAAGGGCTCATGATTCCTTTTTGCTGGATGCTGCCAGTACCACAGGTGCCTTCACAACCCACAGCATGTCCTACAAGCTGAACTTGCAGTTCTGGTGGCCCATGGACAAGAGTGTTGCTTGCACTGTGCACTAACAGGATCAAAAATGGAACCTAGTGCTGGTGGTATGGAGGAAGATGGAATGTTGCCTCCTTCAAAATGGTCTCACACTTGAACCCAGAATTTTTGTCATACTAAGTACTTCTGAATTGCCAGTCTGGGAATATAAATATGCAACTCTGTAGCTTTTACACTTTGAAATATTTTAGTTCTGATAAAATTTGTTCTGCCAAGCTTGGTTTTTAGTTAATGCAGTCTGATACATTTGAGTGTTGATTTATTCACCGTGTACTCTGCCTCTGAAAAGGGGAATAAATAGCAATCTGATGAAATTTTTAAGTCTTGCATTTCCTCTTTGTTATAACATGTCAGTTTAGCTGCTGCAGGGTATGTTTATCTGTTACAAGGCTCATCAGTGCATGAAATGCTGAAAGGGCATATTTCTCTCCTGTGGTTCCTGCCATCCCTGGGCACTTGTAGATGTGTTCCAGTGGATGGGATCAGCTGGGTGAAGCTGTAGGATTTTAAATTTGAGTCTGTCTGAAGGCGCCAAGCTCCCTTCTAGGGAGGAGGGGGTGATTCTTTCCCATACTGGTGATGTAATTTCCCCATGAGGCAGTTGCTTAGGGATCTACATAATAACTATTATCCTGTTCAAATAGGAGACTGTAGAAAGCTCACTGGTGATTAAAAGATAATTTTGTAATTTTTCATGGCTTGTCTTTGTTTTGTAATAAAGATGTTTGCTTATCGCCAGGTGCATAAAAATCATTTACTTAATCTCTATTTCATTCCATTAATTTTTTTTTCATTGTTACATGCATGTAGCTGTAGCCTGTGAGTTGCAAGCAGTCCAGTTTTTAATAAATGCAGCAGCCTGTATCCAGTAATTAAATTCTGAACTGATCAACCAAAATGTTCTAACTAGGCTGCCCATGCTAAAACAAGTGGCTTTTGTGATTTGAGGCATTATAGTATTTGCATTATTATGATTTGAAGTTGTTAATTGTTTTCTTTAGAGGCTGGGTTTTAGTGAGTCAAATGTTTGTTGCAGCTGGAAACCTGACTTTGTTTAGATACACAGACATTTCAGAGAGGAAAACAAACCTGATAAAAATAGAAGATGCAGCCTTATTTTTCAGGTGCGTGAAGGTTTTGGACCTCTAATACTACTGTTTTTGTGGGCTGCTTGAGCAGCCACTGCATTTTGCCTGGAGCCGTAAGCTGATATAGGTGTGCAGTGCTTCAGCTGTCTAATAGATGAATTAAACAAGTATCATCAAAAGAAAATAAAAGTTTTTAATTTGATGTTGGCAATAATATTTTGATGCTTTTACATCAATTTAATATTGCACTAAAGGTTCATCTTAAGATGAAATAAGGAGAGAGTTGATGCATAATTTTGTGATGATGTGTTATATACAGGATTAAAGAAACTAGCAGTATTTGGGTTTACTCTGTTGATTCCTTCAAAGAAAGCAGTAGCCTTAAGTTCTGTAATGAAATAAAAAAGGTTCATTGAAATGGGGAAGAAACACAGTGGTTACTGTTGAGATGAACTGAGACTGATTTTACAGTTTTTCTTAAAACCAACAAGGTCTGCCATGAGCCTTTAGGGTAGTTTGGAATCAAGCACAATTAAAGACATAGTCTGGAAATGTAAAATGTGTCAAATGTTCAAATTGGAACTGTACAGACCACGTACAAAACTTTTCCTATTGTCACAATAACTGCAATGAAATTTTCATTTACTTCCCAATGGAATAGGGACCTCTCAAACAAGCCTGGCACTTGAGACATGTGCCATACGAATAAGGCATCGTGCAATGTTTTCCTCTTATGTGATGGGACATAGAAAGCACGAGTCTGGAGAGCAATGTTAGCAGCCCTGTAAGCTTCAAGGCTGATCCCTGGGGTCTGCATTGAATACTTACGTATTTATGGCTGTATCATGTTTAAAAAATGTTCTGCAGTGATAGGAAAGTGTACTTGTGCACCCTTTATCAGGGTACTGCTGTTTTAAGTATGTTTGCTCCATGGTAGGAGCAAAGAGAAGTAAGCCTTACTATTTAGACATGATAAATAACGCTTCTGTTTCTGGCAATTAATTTTTTTCCTATTACGTTGTTTATTTATTTCACTTATTGCTGGTCCATAACAAGCTGTCACCCCTGTTTTAATTAATTTATATGTTTATTTGAAGCCTTGAGGTACTTCCTAACTTAAACTATAGGGTGATTGACCTGGGATCAAGATTTATAAAAATAAATTCCTTGCAGAACCATATATATTAAATAATGCCTTACCTGCCTTAAAAGTTGCATTGCATTATGAAATATATTGTAGTCTTCTAATCATGTCATCCCAATTTCAAAGGACTTTGCAGAAGCTCCTATGTGTGTTATACTGGAAAAAGCGTTTAACATGCACATTAACATTCTAGACATCAGTCAAAAAATGATATTTTTCCCCACCTCCCATTGGGGGATGCACATTGGAGTGCACAATTTTTTTTCTTTAGTTTTAGAGATTGTGTTTCTTTATAGACGCGTTGCGTTATTATACAGCTTCAGATTTGAAAGATACTGAAACTGGTACAAATATACAAGATCAGAAATTCAGACCTTGCTTATTTTCCAGGACACAGTTTTTACTTTATATTGGGAGCAATGTCATCATTTCACCTGCGTATTAGATCTTTCCTCAGTGATGAGTGAGGTGATTTTTTTTTTCCAGCAGTGCTGTGTTCTGTGGTAAGAGATCAGCTAACATAGTTTACCATCACTGAAACAATTTTTCTTTACATCTTCTGGGATTGCTATTTTTTAGCTTAAGATAAATGTCACTGGCATTACTAGTGTTTAAAATTATTTTGTAAATAACCAAGCTGAGAAGTGCATGTACCTTTTTCTTCACGTGGCTGAATCTCATCACTTCTCTGGGTACTTGCGGAGTTGAGCTGCGAGAGCACAATCTGAAGTCACTCGTTCATGTGATGCTCTATTTACCTTGCACCCCTACGTTGTTCTTGCCCATCAGAGTGGGGGGTTGAGGGTTATTTTGTTTTGTTTGATTACAGAGCAGTGGGAGGAGGAGTGATGATTGCCTTGTCTTTCTGGTGCTTGGCTGCGGTTTTAAAATTTTTTTGTTCACTGCTTTTATTCATCAATGACAATTTATAAACAGTGCATGTTTCACAATGATTTCAGCCTTGAGTGCCAAACAACTGTATGATTTTGTTCCTTTGTTTGACAGCTATCTGGCACTAAGCCCTGTGCACAATTATAATGAGTAGTTTTGTCCAGTATGCGTGTATGTTCTGTATTTCAATTTTATTTTTGCTATTACAACGGAAATGTATCTGTCTAGAAATGTGGTTCAAAAGGTACATGATAAAAATAACCCTGTCTTTGTAAATCTGATAAAGCAATTGAGTATTCAGTATTTTGGAGTTGGGATGTGGGAGGGCAAAGAAAGAGGGGCCAGGAGATAAATACTGCTAAGTTAGTTCAGTGGCACAGTTGCAAACTATGAAAAGAAATATAGCTTGTTGGCAGAAGGAAAAAGCCCATGTGTTTCTCCAGTTGGTAACCATTTTATCTAGGATAGTTTGTGTATTTATGCACAAGAAACAGTGGGCTTTCAGCAATATATTTAGAACACAGTGTGAAGCTAAATAATATTTTTAGTATAGAAAAGTTTATTGATTTATCTACTTTACCTACATAGACTAAAATCTGGAGCAAAATGTCTTGTACTGGAGATCCTGTGTTTGGTTGGCTTGGTTGATGTTGTGCAAGGGGGAAGGAGGGAAGCTACCCTGTTACTGTGCACCCCTGAGTCTCTGGTTCATTGCCTCCCCCTCTTCCCCAGCACAGACACAACTTGGTCTTATGACAGAGGCATAGTACAAATGCCAGTAAACCAATGTGAAATAAAACACCGAATGGAAAGGCAGTGATTCATCAGGAGAAAATGTTATCCAGGCCCCAGTAACTTTTTTCCGTCTTTTAACCTGTGCTCTAAAGCAGTGTTACTCCCTTGATAATCAGTTTCAGCACAGTTATTGGACTGAAAGCTGTGTTTCCAAAGTTGCCACTGCCCTTCTATCCAGTCTCTCCTGTTTTCTTGTTTGTTAATGCAGCACAATTGTGTCATTGATCCAATTTATTTCCTTCCAAAAATGTCAGAGCTTCAGAAGCAGAAAATAACTTTAATATGTACTAAAATCATCAATAGACTCATCTACCCTCAAATCTGTAGGTAATAATTTTACTGTAGTCTTACTGTGCAGTTTAACTTGTATTTGTCCCTTGAATGCACCCATCTGGATCAGTACACTGTTCCACCTGAGCACTTCCATCAGGCTTGTGCTCAGCTGCACTTTGGGATTTTTCCTGTCTTTACCTGGCTTGTCTCTTTCTTGGTCTGTTGACTTGTTTTGGCTGTTTTAAGAAATAACCATTTTTTTGTGGTTTTGTGCAGATGTTTTGCTCCTTGTAGATTTTTTTTTTGTTTCCTTCGTTTTAATTATAAAAGAAATGTAAGTTTTCAATCTGATTGTGCTCTTTTGTTACTTGCTGTATAGTATGTACTTGGCTATAATGCCTGACTTGAAGTTCAGATTGTACAGTTTTTCACATTCTTGTGATTATTTTTTTTTGGTGATTCTTTTTCTGTGTACCTGTTACTGGCCAGTGCTATTGTTGGGACACCATGGTAGAGGAATAGAAATCATCCTTTTCCAGTGTGGGTCTTTTTGCTTGTTTGTAAGACATTTGTACATTTAAACCCAGCCTCTTCTAAGAGGTCCTTCAGTGCAGATTCTGAAAGGGGTGTTTTGCAGCACTGTAGGTCTTCACCTTCTTAGGACAGATTATTGGGCACTAGATTTGGAAGATGAAAACTTCTCATATTGCAATGAGGTGTAGTAATGCTTTCATTGATCCTCTGTTAGAAATGCTTGAAGCTGTGGTGAATGGGCAAGAGGATAATAAAAACCACTATAGAAAATACATTTTAGAATGGAAAAAGTAATAGTTTCTTGATGGCCAGATTCTAAAGCTTGTCCAGCCTACTGGGCTATGACTTAGTTACACTGGAAGAAGGAATCTGAGTCAGATGATAAAACATCCTTCAGTTTGACCTGAAAGAGTGAGTGTAAATGCAAAATTAGCAAAAATTTGCTTATTTCTGTATTAGGTGAACAGCATGGGATCAGACATGCTGAAAGGAAAATTCATAGTTTCCCACTGCAAAAAGCAAATTAGTATATGCATTTTTTGTCCAGTGTTTTGTTATTTGAAACATGTCCTTTTTACTGAAGCTTCTGAGATGTGTGTGGATGTTTTTCAGAATGCCTGATCCCTTGTAGCATGTACCATGCTGCTCAAGGCAAGAATCTTTAGATGTCACAGTCATCTTGCCACACATGATGAATCACTTTGCCTGAAGATTTTCTGCCCACAAAGCCTTTGGGGTGGCTCTGTCTCCCTAAGGATGTTCTGTTCAACTGGCCATCTGAGCTAACTCTGCTGTGACCAGTTTCAGTGAAGTACTGAATCCAAACTTTTTTGCATTTTATTTCTGTTTGTACATAAAAAATGGGTCACATTCAGTGAACTAGTTAGGCTTTAAAAAGATAATATTGCTCGAACTTTGTTGGGGTTTTTTTGTTCGTGTTTTTTTTTTTTAAATTTCTCACAAGAATCACATCAAGCAATTGTAACTCATACCACTGATGCTATCCAAAATGCATGTTCCTGGATGTTTTTTTAGTATTTCCAATAAATCAGTTTATATAATGATTTTTATAGCTTTCCTGATGGTGTCCTTTATTGGATATGTTCTTTGGTTGTATTGGCCTAGAACACAGGATTAGTGGCAGCTGGTAATAAACCCTAAAGTTTGAAAATACTGAACAGATATCTGGTTGACTGTCTCCTTTCAGGGGTCCATAAATTTACTGTGGGGAGCTTGGGGGACCACACTAACAAGAACTCTTAAAATATATATTTTTTAAATTTTTTTTGTTTTATCTTAATTATTTTTTAGGATTTAATATGGATTTAATATAATTCATGCTTTTGAAATAGTTTGAAATTTGTGGCATATAAACTTGAACTCGTATCTGGTGTTTAATTTTTCAGTTTCAGTGAGTTAAAACAATGTGCATTAACCATTTTTTTTTATGGCAAGATGCAAATCTGTACGAGTAATATATTAACAATAAGATATAGGAAGTGACAAACTACAGCATGGAAATTTTGAGCTTTCTTTTTTTTCCTGAATTATTTATATTTTTGCTCTTCTTGCTTTCTAGCCTTTGACAATCTTTATGGTAATGTGTATTCCTCTGTTCCCACCTTCCCATGTGCTCAGTGGAGTTGTGAACTCCCTTTGTAGCCTGTTCAAGGTCTGTTGTTGTGAGGAGGAGGACGTGGCCCTTTGCCTGCACTGCTCCTTCCCCTGAGAAAATCCAGGAGCAGACTTGAGTAGAGATTTAAAAAGTAACTGCAAACTACTACATGGCCATATTTCATCCTTTTTTGCATCTGTGCGCAGAACCACCTTTTCTAAGTTATGCTGCCTTTCTCCTTTCTGTCTTGGTGACCCTTTTGAAAATATTTGCTTAAATAAGCATTGATGGGAGAACTGCTCATCTATTTTCTGTTTTCAAAGACAAATATAAATAAAAAAATAATTCACAGACTTCCCTTTTTCCCCCTGTGTGTATTGATTTATTTTTTTTAGGATAACTATCTATCTTGCAGAAAGTATTTTTATTATCAAGAACATACTTTAAATAGAAAACAGCTTTAAGTAGTATATGCATTTTCTCTGTTGTAACTTAAAAATCCTTTTTGTTGAAAACGTAAGAGATATCAACTCCATAAGAACTAAGTTATAACTGGAAAAGCACAAATTATTCCTCATAGCTTTCAGAAAATATTGAAACAAACTCACCCTCATCCTCCATGTCATTCCAATTCATTTTTGCAATGAGATTCTTACTGATAGAAGACAAATTCTTGCTCCTGATTTTTTTATTTTTTCCTCCTCATTAAAGATAATGGTTTTGTTAGCTTTCTTACATTTGCAGCTCTTAAATATGTACTGTACGTGTCACACTGAAAAAACCGTATTGGAATGAATGTCTTATTTAATACCTGAAAGTATAGCATGATTAGTTAGAAAAAGGCTTATTTGAGAGTCAAAGGCAGTTATGCCTGCCCAAGGTTTAATATTCCTTTTTTTGTAATGAATCCAGCTGTGAAGTCTGAATGGAAATCAGACAGCTTGACGTTAGCAGCTGATCATAAGGAATCCAGTTGGGCAAAATACAAAATGAATCATTTTTGTTGACCCTGGATAAAGCTGAGCAACGTCGGTGTAGTTGATTAGATAGAAGGGAGCAGTTAAGTGGTATCTGAACTTTAAAGCATTCAGTGTAGCTGGGTTTGAATGTTTCTGTAGTATTTGAAGGAAATTCTTAGCAGCAGTATGGATTTCCTTTGGATATGAATGCTTAAAAGAGTTGCTTTTATGGAGGGAACTGTATTCCTAATTTGAGCTGTGTTTTCAGTTTCAAGTTTCATTTGTTGAATGAATACATTTTGTAAGGTTTCTTTTAATATTGGGCAAATGTGTGTCTTTTGTTAGGGTAATGTTTGCATTGCTTCTTTCTCATTTAACCATTTTTACTCAAGAAATTGCAAAACTTTCAGTCTTAGCTATCAAGTGTCATAAGCTTCAACACTTTCTTGCCTCTGTTTATTGTAAATGTTAATGTTGCTTTTTTGTGATATTGTGAGTACTTCTTGCAGAAATCCATTTCAGGTTATTGCACTGACAGGATGAGGTTTGGGGTTTTTTTATTATGGTTTTGTTCATGAACTTCTAGTTCCCTCTTTCCAAACAGTGGTGTTTGTCTAATTTTTAGTGAATGAATAAATCAAAACTACTTTTTGCAAGGTATATTTTTCTAACTTATACACAATATGCTTCTGAGTTATGTATAATATTTTGTTGATAAATTTACTTCTGTGTGTTTTGGGGACAAGAATCATAGCATAAGAATGTACTGTTTTCTTTATGGATTAAAGTTCATGTTACTGCTGTCATGATTCTTTCATGAACTTAAGAAATGTGATTAAAATCTGTTGGTGTTCTCTTGATGTCTTTGTAACCTAAATAACTTAGACAGCAATTGAATCCTTGATACTTGTCAAGCACTTGTAAAAAACTTGTCAGAAGTTCACCAAAATTTGTCTCTGGTGCATTTCTGTTCTTGTGGAAATCCCCTTGCTCACAAGGAGTACCACCTTCTGCCATCTTGGAATACCCTTTCTTTTAAAGTTTCTCTGGTAGATTTTAATCCTTTTGTGCTCTAGTTCCTTGTGCTGAGCTGAACCTTTTTAAGGTGTAGTTGCACCACAAGCAAAGCCCTACTGCTTTCCCATCTTTGTCAGAGAGGGGCTCAGAAGTGGTTTAGTGTCTTGGTTCATGCCACCTACCAGAGGCACAGGTGTCCTTGGCTTCACTCGTGCAGAATTTTAGCACAAGGAAGGGAAACGAGATGCTCAGACTGATCTGGAGACATGGGTTGGCTGTCTCCTTGCTCTCTATCTAGCTTAATGTTTCTAGGCAAGAGTAATCTTTACCGAGGTGTTTTCATTTTGGATGAGATTGTTTGTCAAACTCCTCTCAGCACTTTCCATTGGGAGTGTCACCAGCTGTTAGTTTTTTGGCTCTTAAGAGATGTCAAGTCTGTAGTGTAGCATAGCCATCAACTTGCCCTGTGTTGCATATGAAGTGTGATGAATATTAGTGCTTAATTCATTATATGACATTTCCCATTTCTTTTCAAGAGCTTTCAAAATAAAAGAAGCGGAATTTAATCTAAACCCTGAATCTTATTAAAGGAGATATTCTGATTTTAAAACTATAGGTTCCCCAAACTGTACAGTAATTAGCATTCTGTGAGTGCCCAGAATAGAACCAGTCATCAGGCCCTTAATCTAATGATTTATTGATTAATGATTTTTGTATTCTAGTGAGGAAGAACATTTCCTCATCTGCCACTGGTCAACATAATTCTGCAAAAGGATATGAATATTCCTTTGATATTACTCATGTTTGTTCTTTAACCCTTCCATGCTCCTCTGTCTAACAATACTGAATCTGCTACCTTTTTATCATGTGCAGTTTTTGGATTACAGGACTTGGATTTGGTCCTGTGATTTTAGATTGTTAGCAAAATATAGATCCTTTGATGCATTTTTCTGAGGTCTTTGACATAGAGAAGGGAGGAAGTCTAGGAAAGAAGATAAAAAGTGCCTGCAGTAATACAAATCGTTAAATTACCTGGATGCTAACTATAAAAAAGCATGGGTTTCTGCTTCTAACATTATTTTTTCCTCTTCTTGTATTAATGAGTTGAAGTATGTTGTAGTTCCTTTTTGTAGCCTCCTGGATAGGAAAGGAGGAATTGGCATTCACCTGAAGCAACATGTAGTGCTACAGAGTGCATCCTAACAACTATACTCTTTTCATGCCTACTGTACTTATTTCTTCAAGTCCTCAGCAATTTATGCCCAACACAAAAGCTGAGGTGGTTCTGTAGATGCTACATTTGCCTAATTTTTAGCTGTCTGTTCTTCGTATAATCAATTTAAGAAAAATATAAGCAAAACTGAACTCTTTGCTTTGATACCAAATGGTGGAGTCCTACCTACCTGGAAACTTAGAGCATTCTAAACATTAAAAGTGCATATTAATAGTGGGTTTAATCTTGTCAAATGAGTTGCAACTCAAACGTACTTTTGGCCCCAAGGCATAATGTAATTCCAAGAGAAGCTGCACTTGTTGTCACATTTGTTTCCCAAGTATCTTTTCAACAGTGCAAACACTTAACAATATAGTGTGATATACTCTGGCCAAAATGTCTCCCTGTCCTTATGTCCATAATGTTTATAATAGTCGTGAGTCATCAACAACACAAACATAAAGTAACATTTGTAATTGACCTTTTTTGCAAACTATAGGCAAAAGCAGGACAGCTCTGATCCAAGTCTTGGTGTTTTGGGATCACATCACATTGTGTAATTTTATCCGCTTGTTTTAAAACAATCTGTAATACTTGCTCTAAAAGAAATAAAATTATTTCTTTCCCCGAGAGCATTGGTAAGCACATTGATAATTTCTTTAATAGTTTTAATTTTTTATTTTTGTTACCGGTGTTCCTGTTTGTTTCAGAATTTTGTCTCCCCTAGCACCAGGTCCAGAAGCACATTCTTTCATTGATTTTTCATCCTGCTTTGTCCTTTATCTTTGCTTGTTCGCTATTGTTCAAGGGTCGCTTGGTGAAAGGTGCTAGCGTCGTGCTCAGTTTATTTTGGCAAAATGAATAATGTTGCCATTGATCTGGGTCTGAGCCCACTCCATCCTCGGGCAGAAGTTCCCAGCTTCAGGTTGTTTCCTTCTTGCAGGCTCTGCTCGAATTGCAGCGTGGAGCCGGTGGTTCAGCTCTACCCAGCACTCTATTAATATGCACAACATGACCGGTTTCGGGGGAAGGTTATTAGAATGCTGGTTTGTATCCTCCAGTGAATGAAATGATGTGTGATTATGAAGTCATCAGGCATGGACCAGTAAGGCTCGAGAGAGCCTCCCCCCCAGGTCCTGGGGGTGCCATTGATTGGTGACCATGTGTTTGTGCCCGATAGACTGTGAAATGGTGTGTTGCTACACGGCTGTGTTGCACCTGCGCCCCACCGAGGTGATTGATTGGTTTGGTCATGTGGAATGTTCCCATCTGGTCTGCAGTAATGTGTTTTTTTGTTAGGTTTTTTTTTTTCCTTCCTTCCTCTTCTCTTCCATTTCCCCTTCATCCGCAAGCAGCGAGCACTGGCTGGGGAGTCAGAGCCGGCAGTTGCAAAAGGCAGCGGCGAGGCTTCGCCTTGAGAACAAAGTGGGGCTGCCGCAGGCACAGCAAGAGCTGTTCTCAGTTCTGCTCAGAGATCAGATAGTCTAGGAGGTGCTTATCAGCACATTTGGGACATTATAATTTTTTAAAAACCCTGGAGGAGGGACAGGATGCAACAACCGAACCCCAAAACCTACGTGTCACCGCAGATCTCTTACTGATTTTATAAAAGCGCTCTGCAATTGTAATTAAATTACCCAAGTAGCAGTGCATGTGGAAGATCTTATTTAACCTCAGGAAAGTAGTAGTTTATTTATTGAAAACTACTGATGTTGCACTTTAAATGCCAAGAAATTATTTTAGTTCCTTTAAAAAAAATTCTATGGTTACATTGGGCGGTCTTGTTTGATATTTCTTAATCTCACTCCTTTTTCATAATTGATCTATTCATTCCACTTAATGACTAATTACATATCAGAGCACATCATCAGCAGCATTCATCATTGTAGAATGTAATAATCAATGACATTTCAACAAAGGAAAAAATAAATATGCAAATAAGGACTCATTAACATTTGCATGAGCTGTTTGAATAATCACGTTGCTGACAAGGCTGTAATTAACAGAAATTGATGCTGAGTTCAGTATTTGATAGTGTGTTTTCTCAGCGTTTTATTGTTGTCACTGCGGGGGCTGGAATGAAGTTCTGCTCTACTTGTACCTTGACTTAGGCTTGATGTGATGGGTTGTGCCAGGTAGCAGAGGCTTCTGGGAGCCCTTAATTCATCTGTGACCTACACTTAATGCATAGAAAGATATTTACTTAAATTACCATATTGCTAATGAAGGATTGTTAAATTCTTGATAATTGTATAACAACTGAAAGCAAACCTTCTTTCTAAAGTCAAGAAAACTAAAAATTATTCACTTTTTTTTTAAATTGATAATCTTTTGCATGAGTCAGGCACTTTGAAACTATAGGCTATCTTATTTGCATTGAAAATGAGGTATTGATGTAGGGTTTTTGCTTTTTTTTTGGTCTCTTGTTAATCTGGCACACTATCAGTGTCAGGAGGCTTGAGCTTTATTGTAATTGAAAATCACTTGCTAAGGAAAATGTTGTGTAATTATGAAATGTACAGTCTCTGTCTCCCTCTTCCCTGTTTATTATTGCAACTTTACTGCCCCCTCCCTTTTTTTTTTCTTTTTCTTTTTCCTCCCCATGAAGCTTCCTCTTTTTGTCATGGATATCAACCGAAATGCACAAAACACAATAAAGCTGTTTATGTCAGTTTTTTTGGATGACTGTAAGTGCTGATTATAACAAGTTTAAGGAATTTCCTTTGTTGAGTGTGTACCCACGCCATATGGCTCAACATGGAACATTAACTTGACAGGGATAATGGATTGTGGTATATGGAGACAATTTTGCCTGCAGCTTCACTATAACTCATTCTGGTTGGGGATCACAAGTTTATAATATAGGATGCAGCAAACATCCAGATGGATTTACTTTACATAAAAGAGTTGCATTTCTTTTTATTTCCTGCCTGTAATTGGAAAAAAAAAAGACTTTTAAAGAAAGAATTAAAAAGTAGTAAACAAAGAATGGGTCTTATTCAGGGAAGAAAAAATCTCAGTGAAACTGTGTATATATGTGGCTAAACTGTTTTGGGTAGACTGAAACATGCATAGGTGAAGTGTTGTTACTTATAGACACACACACAAGGTTTTGGAAATAATATCTCAAGTGATTTCATTTCACAGCATATTTGTGTGGCTCTAGTCCTAGAAATACATAATGTTCTAGGATAGTGTGAAAAAAGCTATTTAAAACAAATCTTGGATTTTTACATACTAGCTGTTTTTGTCATAAGCAAAGTGACCACTTAATTAGCATTCTGATGCTTTGGTAATGTTCCAAATAGTACCCTGTTCTCTTTTATTAAAACAGTAATCTTTGTAAGGTTTTTTGAGATATAGGGAAGGAAAATACTGCCGAAATAGTTTTACTTCAGTGTTTGTCTGATATAATGGGGGGTGTCCAAATGTCTTAAGAGTGTAACAAAAGTCGGTATAAATCTAATGTGTCCTGCTGATCTGCGTGCCCAAGGTAAGTCCTAATTTTATGAATTCTTCTGCATCTAACAGACCTTAAGCACATAATCCCGTTAAGCACGTATGTAGCTGTTTGAAGGATCAGGGTCATAAATCCATATTTAGTATTTCAAATAGAGCTACATAAGATGGCTTCAGCATTCCTGTGCACTTGTGATTGAGTTACACTTCAAATAAAATAGCATGTTTTGCTATCTGAAAAGCAGACATCTTTTAGATATCAGTTTTGGAGATTCTTTTAAAACCCTATTTTTTTGAGACTCTGGAAATCTTGACCTGACATAATTTTTTCTTTTTCTTTGAACCACTATCACATGGATATAAATGTATTATTTTTTTAATGATCTCTTGAGGTAACTACCTGAGCAGATGGCAAAGACATGGTTCACGGTTGAGGAAGAAGGATACTGGTTGTGATTATAATAGATACTGTTTGACTGTCCAGTCTTCCTCTCCCGTTGCTGATTTAATAGGTTGACATTACAATTTAGCATCTTTTAAGTTTCAGAAAGTAAACAGGTATAAAGAATCTGCTTTTGAGAAGGGAGTAATAAAAAGGATCACTATTGACCTAGGAAGAATCTGTGTTAGCTTAAGATGTGGAGTTGCTTTCAGATTTTCCTGCTGCACATTATACTTGAAAAAGCTTCTCTAGGTTCATCCATCTTCCCCCTGCATACCAGAAGTATGTGTGATAATCATAGCCAGGTGGGAATTTAATATGGACTTAAGGATATTATTGCTTATATTCTTACTACAAAGTCCCTTATTTGCCACTGCCCCTACAGTTACAAAAAGACAGTCTCAGGAAAACACATGATTTATCTTTAACATTTTTGGTAAAACTGGCTCCATATTTGAAGTAGAGGAACAACGATATAATACTTAATATGCCAATCAGCTGGTGGATCTTTATTGTATGTCGTTTGGGAGACACTAGGATGGGGAGATGTGCACCAGTGTTGCAATAAACTTGAAGAATTTAAATGTGTAGATAAGGAAATTCTTTCCAGGAATTGTAAGGGGAGTTTACTATTTCTGCCAGCTTCTGGACTTCTTGTCTCCTTTTAGGCTTCAGAAGGAAAGTAAGAGTCAAGCCCTCAGCAAACACTTAATAAAATTGAAATTTTGAAGGTGGCATTTGTGTCTTGTATCAGAATTTACTGACCCACCAAAGAACTTCTGCAGGACTGTATTTGCAAAAGAACATGACTGTTGTTCCTGGGTTACAGTGGTCACTACGTGCAACACAGATTGCACCCCAGGTAACAGAGTTATATGAAGGTGGAAGTCTTATGTTGGCAATACAAATGCTGCGCTTTGTGTGTGTGTGTTGGATTCAGGTCCTGGAAAAGCTACAAAAGCAGACTTCACTTTTTTTCTTATCTTGTAATCTGTAGTGGCCTGTGGGGAGTGCACTGATGATCCAGTCTTGTTAATGGCTTAGTGCAAGGATGTGATGAAAGTCCAGTAGGTTGTCAGTAGAAAGGCCATCAATATAAATTTATTAAGAGTAATGCTTGAAAGCAAATTCCACGGGCGTCTGACAGTAAGCTGCTGTAACACCCTTTGATCCTGGAGGGTCTGCTGAATCTCAAGTTGAAGCCAATGGTTTGGGTATAAAGAGCAATGATTTAATTTCTGTTTTGCTAATGATTTATTAATAAATATTATTGCAGCCTTCGGATTAATATTTATCTTCACTGAGCAGTACTTTGAAGGCACTTGCTCGGGAGCCTCTGCCCACGGCGGCGCAGGGCGGTGCGTTCAGGTGGCGGTCGAGGCGCTGTGTGTGACACGTGGCCGTGTCCCTGTCCCTGGCCGTGGCCGTGTCCCTGCGCCGCGGCCCTGCCGGCGGGAGGGGGAGCTCTCGGCACGGCAGGAGCTCCGGGGGGAGCCGGGAATGTGCCACCGGCTCGGGCCGCCCCAAACCCCACTCGGGAAGTTCTTGTCGGAACTGAAGGTGGATGTTTGTCTGCTTTCTTGTCCCTAAACAGGGCGTGCCTCGGGCCAGGGCTTTGTTTCTTCCCTTAGAGAAGATGTATGTGTTATTACTCTATTTTATGGCAAAACCAGAAATTAATTTCAGCCTGTATAGTTGAAAGAAATTGGTATCTAGCTTAAAATAGCGATTCCCTTAAAGGTGCAAATTGATTATTGTTGACGTGTTGCATTTTGACTGAATTTCTTTAAAACTACATTGAGAGTAGACTGAGAGGATGTGTCCTTTGTCAGATTTCTCTGTAATCAGCCCACAGTCCACCAACTGTCTCCTAAGGCTGTGTAGTTTATATGAGTGGTCCCTGCTGAATTTAGTCATTTGTATACTTGCAAGTGCATTTGTGCTCAGTTGATTTACTGAACTGGCAACTAAATCCACTTCTAATAAATGTGGAGTATTGATTAGGTCCTGTTTTCAATGAGGCTTTTAGAATCAGACCGATGTGATTAAGTCTCAAGGTGTATATAATAGTGGTGCGCTCACCAGTGTGAAAAGGTGAATGCCTGTGTATTTCAACTGAGTCTCAAATAGATTAAAAGTGAACTGTTATGGACAGGATTAAATTATATTAAATTATTTAGCAAGTAGGTGTCTTGCATCTTGCTGTAAAATGGCAGACTGTCTCTCATGGCATCTTTGTTCTTGAGAGATGTACATTTTAATGCTCCTTTTAGGGGAGGAAAACAACCCTGAAAGCTGTTCTGTTCCATGTCTCTGGACTAGCATGTAACTTTCTCCATTGACCACTTTTAAAATGATCCCTGTAACTTTTCTTCAAAAATTCACTTGAAGTGAGTGAGTTGGAATTGTAACAGGGAGCAAAGTTTGAAATTGTTTGGCCAAAAATTTCTTTATAACTGTGGGGGCAAATGCTATTGTTACCAAAGTAATTTCTGGTTATGTACTTTGCTCAGTAATTTGGAAGACTTTGCATTAGTATCATTACTTGTGGAATTGAGTAACTTTTCATTTCAAGACAAGAAGAGCAGCAGGATTTGAAATGTTTGAGTTTGGCAAGACAGGGCTTGTCTGTAAAACAATGAAATTGCGTTGGGGAAATACAGTGCCTGTGTTCAGCTGGGGCGGGCTGAGGTACACTGCGAGCTGTTGTGAGCTGCAGCTGCATTTACCATCAAACACTGAGCTGGTGCCGATGAATGTTTTGTTTTTAGTGTCATGGAAACTGTGAGCCAAAGAATGGATATTCTATTCATCTGGGAAAATAGCAGTTCACTGCATAAAACATCAGTTGCTTCCAAAGCAGTTCTTAAAATAGACTTTGTGAATATAACCCTAGAAGTAAAAGTGCAGCAATTTAAATGACCTCAGTGCTACTTTGTTTTTTTATTAGAATATATGTGTGAATTAAATTAACATAGAAGTACCAAAGATGCAAGATATAACTGTAGCACGGAACTTGTACAATGATTCCGTGTTTTACTTCAGTGTGCAATTTTTAATCTAAAAATGGAGAGACCTAGATATTTCAGTATCAGTCTTAATCCTTTTTATTACTTCTCCTCAAATGGTTTGCTCAAAGCAGGATAGTTTGGTCATCATTCAGTATCATTTACTATTTCATAATACAGCACAGAGAAAAACCATAAAACTCACTGCGGAGACCAAGTATCCAAGAGAGTGCTCTCAGGGGCAAAGAAGAAAAGATGGCACGGAACAGTGTGTGGGTTTTTTTAAATGCATGAGCATTTTTGCAGAGCCAGCGTATAAAGAAGAATTAAGGGACTTAATTCAGTTGAGTTGGAAAGCTTGTATTTGTTTCTCTAAGTTTTGTTGTTGAGGGAATGTATGAGCTCCAAATATAAGAGGAAAAGGGAAACCCATACAGAAAAGCAGACCCACAAAGTCATTGCAAAAGGAAGCTGAAAAAAATTGGAAGTGATTTGACTTGAGTGAAAGGAAGTTGGAGGGAAAATTGCCAGTTGCTGCATTTCAGAATCCAGGATTCTGGAATGGATGTGATACCAGTTGAAAGAAGGGATTTTTGAGGCCTTCTTCAGCATCTGTTGAAAGCAGTGGGATTATTTCTCTTAACTGTATTGCTCTCTAGCTTAGTTTTGTTTGTTTGGTATTTATGAGTTATTGGGAGCAAGGGTTTGTTTGTTGTTGTTTGGTGGGTTGCGGTTTTTTGTTTGGGGTCCAAAATTGGATGCAACATTTTAGATCTGGTGTAGTGTGTGCAGAGTAGAGGTGGACAACCCCTCCCCTCCCTCTGCTATCCAGTCCTGTCCTGCACACTTGCACCTCAACCAGTGCTGTCGCAAGGGGTTCCTCTATGCCATGCGCAGGATTTTGCATTTGCTGTGGTTGAATTTTATGAGGTTTCTGTTGGCCTAACAGTCTACATTGTCACTATTCCTCTGTATGGTGGTCTTGCCTTTAAGTATACCAACTGCATCTCCCAAATGGGGGTGTTTTTCAAACTCTTCTAGGGTGAGCTGCTCTTCTCCTGAGGACAGGCTGATTAAGACATTGAGCAGAACAAGTTTCATATACACTGTATAGCTGGTAACGGCAGAATTATAGATGAAGGGAGATTGATAAAAACATGAATTTAAGTTGAAAAGAGCTCCATGAGAAATAAAATAGGTGCTTGATATGCTGAAACTTACTTAGATGAGTTACTCAGAGCAGGATCAAGAAAAGCATGTTTTGTAAGTGTTTATGACTGTTTGATATCAAGGAATAAATAGCTGAAGGCTTACAGCAGAGATAACAGCTAGGTATGAAATGAGAAAGTGTCTTTGAAATTAATTCTTGTTTGTGTATAAAAGGCTTCTATAATAATATGCAAACTCCATGGTACCTGTTCCATAGTGCAGGGACTTGGAGTGCAAGCAGGTAAAATAGATAAAAAGATAAAAAACCCATGTGGTTTTGCTTTCACTCTTTAATTCTGTTTAGGCTTAGAAGGAAGATTTTCACTTTGTAATTGTTTAAGGCGCTGTAACCATGTATTCCTTCACACCAAGGTAGATATTTGGGTTCTCTGGTGAATGCCTGGGGAGATTCCCTCTGGAGGGCTGGTGTGCCTTTTGCAGAGCTGCTGAGGGCAAGGTTGGAATAGTGGAGCAACACGGAAAGCATCTGTAGCTGCCACCCTCCTCCTCAGGATAAATCCAGTTAGAGGCTGCAGGGACCTGCCTCAGTCCTGCAGGCACCTCTCTGCACTTGGCTGAATTAGAGGCAGCTGGATCCCTTACGTGCAGCTCAGAGTGCTCCAGACAGTGACCTGTCCTCAGTTCGTTCAACCTGGAAACAAGCTCTCAATTTCCAGTAACACATGTAGATTGACAAGTTGATCCTATGAAGAAAAATAAAAAAGGAAAAAAAATAGCAAATTTAAAGGCAAGGTTTGAGTCGTGTTGATGTCACTGAAAAATATTGATGTCCCTCTGCTTACAGTTGCATTTAAAACCTTGTCTGGTGCCTAGCTTTTACTCTCTTCATGCATTATTACTTTAATGGAGTGATTAGATTATTCCTTGAAATTATTCTTTTAAAATGTATCCTTTTTGTCAAATAGTTTGTTGCATCAGTGCACGTACTTTACAAAAGTCAGCTACATTGATCGTGTAATCTGCCAGTTTACAGTGTAACAAGACACCTTTTCCACAAATTCAGGTTGAAGAGCATTACCATTAACCTACCTAATACTTGATTAATAAAGTTCTGTTTTGGTGATTTCATTTTTTTGTGGTTGGCTATCAGAGGAATAAACGGTTTATGTAATCCTTTTTGCTTATTTTAAATATTGTATGAAATGAATATTCTTCATGAAATCTTGCATTTCATGAGTATTCTAAGGCTAAGTAAAAACCAGTCTTAATATTTGAGAGAACTCCTTTATACATATTTTAAAAAATTATTTTTAATCCTTTTAGAGTCAGGTTATCTAGATGTGCTGATACAGAAGTGCAGAATGTTAAGCAGTTGCTTTTACATCCTCCTTGCTGTTGAAATAGAAAATATTTCATCATTCTTATTATGCTATCATTTCTATAAAATAATAACAATATCACCATGAGTTTTCCTTTTGTTCTTACCATGCAGGGGAAAAGTGTTTTCCTTATCTGCCTGAGGTTATTTAAAGCCTCTGGAAAGCATGGGTAGCCAAGCAGAGAGGTAGTATTTATTGATATATGAAGTTTTTAGTTCATTGAACAGTTTTTAAATCTGAAACTTATGTTCACTTTGACTATGTCTGGCTGTTCCCAAGACTGTTATGATTTCTTATACTTTTGTTCTCTATCAAGAATTCCACTTATCAGCTCCCAAAATAAACAGCAAGCACATGTTTTCCTTTGCAACTGTTGTGTTGATGTTTTTGTTTTGTTTTGTGTATGACTTAAACCCCAGTATTTATCCTTGAGGTGCCTTGGCAAGAATTCCTGATTCACAAACTCCTGTTCTTGTGATTGGGATGTCTGTGTTGCCTGTGAAAGGTGAAGTTTGAAGAGCTTATGCAAGTCATCCAAATAAGAACTGTCAAAAGTGTTGTATGACAGAGGACTATTGTATATGTTTGCCAGTTTCCTTATGGAAGATGGTTATAAATGTTTGCTCTGTTTCTGCCTGTGTTTATACAGAGAATGGGCAAGGGGGAAATCTTTCTTTCTTGACAAGCTGACTTTTCAAGTTTAATGAAAATTAATGGATCTTGGATGGTGAGAGAAACTGTAGATACCTACAGAATTTTTAGAGATAGGTGTATATATATGAGGAGTAATGTAGCAATATATAGTAAGTACTGTCACCAAAATAATCTTTTAATTGGAAACAGGTGTAGCATTTTATTGTAAAGTGTGGATTCTCTATTAATTTCCAATTATAAAATCCTCTTGACTTTAGACTTAAGAATGTACTTGATGTTCAAAGTCACTGACAGAGGCTCAGTAATTTTTGTCCTTAGCTCTGGGACAACTTCCACACCAGGAGAGCAAGGGATGCTTTTCAAGTTAGCTGTAAGCAGCAGCTTTGTTAGTTGCTTGAGAATTTTAACTAATTGCCTTGGGGATGAGATGAGGAAGATGGCAAAGGGAGAACAAAGTGAAGATACTTGGATACTCTAGAAAAGCATGGAATAGATAACTGAGGGTGAGTAAAGGCAAATGCCTTCTTGTCATCAGTATGGAATGTGTGTGTATTCAAATACAAACTCATTTTGATTATGGTTTTCTGGATATTCAATATCCCTGGTTTCCCTCATTTTAAATGCATTTTTAGTCTGTTCTCACACTGGATATTCTCCCTATGCTTACACATACTAATGGATTAATAGAGCATTAATGTTATTTATGGTAAGGTTAGCCTGGGGTAGACATAGTAGTGGAGAATTTGAAATACATACGTGAAACAGCTATTCAGGAATTATTTGGTTTGCAGATACTTGCCCGCATATGCTTGAGCGAGGAGAAAAAAGTTATTTCTTCAGGTTTGTACACCTCGTCCCCTTGTCCTCAGTTACTGATGTGCATTCTTCCTGCCAGAGCCTTCAGTCCCTTTTAGCATTGCAAACATTTGGTTTGTTATTTAGCACAGTGTAAGCTTGCTAAGGGGAGGGACAGGAATAGTACTGAGGAAGGAGCCTTCATGGATCAGCCTCTGTTGGAATAGAAATGTTCTTAGTTTGACATGAGCATATAAATTACAAGTTCACAGGGTCAATCCAAATATAATGTGGAATTTAGTCCACCCTTATCTCCTGTGTATTTGAAGTACAAGAGAGCATTAATAAATTGTTTTTATAGCACAAGATCTGTTCAGTGCTCTGCAAACTGACAAAATACTCTATCTTTTCTTAGAAGTACTTACAAATATATGGGATGGAAGTGTCAAAGGCATGTCTTTGGGAAGCAGGTTCTTTAATACTGCTTCACATATTGACATTATTTCTTTTTAAAATATTGTGTTGAAGAAGTTGTGAGAAATCCCTTGACTTCTGTCTTTAACATCTTTATAAATGTACTCTGAGATTTATTGCCTGGTCAGTTCAATCAGAAGAATTCTTACAGTGAAATACATGTGCAAATACCTTCAGAACTATAAAAACTTCTGAACTTTGCTAATCTTTGGAAAGCACAATGAAGTTTTTTTTCAGATGGTCTTGTCCAAATGTTAACAAAAGAAATAATTCAGTATTTGCTATCAGAAGTACTGATCCTAAATTGCAGAAGTTGTAATGGGAGGTAGATTCCCTGTAATTCCAGCTTCAGAGTTACCACATTTTATATCATTTTGATGTGAAAAACAGTTCTTGCTCCAAATAAGTAACAGGACTAGATAGCAGAAGTATAATGCTGTCTTACAAATGAGAATTTATGGCATGGAGAGTCCTAGGAGATTTCTGACAGACCTGAGACTGCATTGTTAAATCTCATAAATCTCATTCAAAATCCAACTTTTACTTCTTGCCAATTATTAATTCTGTAGGATCACCGTCTTTGGAAATTGTGGCCAAAAAAAGGAGAGGGCAAATCTGTACTGTTCATACCAAGCTTTGCTGAAATGTTTACTTCAGTCTGGGAAAACTGGATTTAGAAGATGTCACAGTGTAGGGGGGTGAATAATCCAACAAATTGTGTTGTATAATCTAACATATGTATCTAGAAATAACATAACATATTGTACTTGTATTGTATTAGTGATTGCTAATCACTAATTAGTTTGTACATACCATTTCCTTACCCATTTTTCAAGAAGACATAGATCAACATTCTTATATTTAGCTGTGTAGACTACATTGCTGATCATCATTTGGGCATGTCGTTCCTGGTTAAGTACATTGGTATTTTTTCTTCTGTTACTTTATTAAAAATTTCTAGTAACGTGATTTTATCACGTATGAATTACATATTAGGCTTAAGGTTAAAAATTTGTATTACAAATTCGCAGACAATCTGGGCTATGTAGGTTTAACTGCTTTATTTAAAAGGTATGTAAGGTGTGGATGAGTTTGCAAGACTTGGAGGGATATTGATTGGGAAGCTGCTTGCAGTCAGGAGAAGCCTGAGCTAAGATGGAGCGTGTGATGAGATAAAGGCTGGGTTAGGAAAGTGATTACAACTGGGGACCTGCTAATCACTGACCCCTGTAGGGATCCTGTAGTTTATCACTAATCTCACTTGCACTTGGCGTTTTCCTGTGTTGCTTCATTGTTCATAGCTGAGAGAGTAATTTGGCTTGGGATGAACAGGAGGAGGGTGCTGCTATTCCAGCAGCTGCACTTGTTGGCACTGGCTTCTTAAACATCCTCAGTGCAGCCAGCAGCATGCTTGGCACACTTGGGCCAACAGCACTTAAACATTGTCGTGAGGAGAATGGGAGGTCATTTGTTTTAAGCCATTTCTTCAAATTGTTTTACTTCAGATCCCTGTTTCATTTCCAGGAGCTTTGGTCACTAGTATTATAAGGAAAAATGTGTGTGGTATGTTTATACGTGTTCACAATATATACATGGGTGCATTATGGGGCTTTAAAATGTTGCAGGGGACGTGGTAGGTGTAAGACGATATAACTGTGACAGCCTCTGTTAATGAGTAGGTCTATATAGCAGTAGAAAAGGAAGAAGTGACTCCTCTGGTGCTGTGGGAAATGTCTGTATATCTTGCAAAGATTTTTATGGCTGCATGTGTCAGTCAGTCCTGGCTCTAAGAAGAAGGTGACACACCAAGTCTTAGGAACAGAGCTGGTTTTGTGTTTTAATCAAACGTAACTTTTTTTTTCACTGTACTGAATAATTGCTAAATAAGAATTTTTAACATGAACAGCATTAAAAAAATAATGAACCTGAAAGGATTTTATTCTATAAACTTTATGTACTTTCTACTTCATGATAAGTTGGAAAGTGGTATTGACTAGTAGAAAAATGTTTACTTTGAAAGTTTTTCTTGCATCATTTGTTTGATCCTGTCAATGAAGCTTTTGCAGATTCTTCCTTGTTATGTTGGATCTACATGTGAAAAATTCTTTGAATGAATTAATTCTGTAACCAAGACATGTGTTTTACTAGATGTGGAGGGGGAGAAAGCGGTGTAAAAACTGTTTTCTAGTCAAATTACCAGGACCAGTTTAACAACTTTAAAAGAAAATAAGATTCTCAAGGGTGTCAACAATGTTTTGCTATAAATTGACTTTTGGATAGGCTGTCTGCACGGTTAACAGTGTTATCAGTGACGAAATGATGGTAAGGATCTGTAAAAACATGTTTCAAAATTCACTGAAAGCAGATTCCCTGTACAAGTAGGGCAGACATACTTCATGTCTGACAAACAGAGCAGCTGCCAGCTGTGGTCACTGTGGCATTCTTACTGCATGATAAATATGGCTTCATTAAAAAATGTTGTTGCTTTCCATATTGCCAACCAACCAAATTCTTAGCAATGCACACAAAGATCTTCACTCTGCAAAGGGTTAATTCTGTGGGAATTTAAGTAATTTTTTTGAGAGTTCTGACGTCTTCTTGCAAGACAACCATTATCTAGTAGCGGTGGGAAAAAGCTGTTGTGCAATTGGCAGGCTACTGAAGTAGTCCTCAGCTGAGTTCATGTAGTGCTGTTTTCAGCTCACTATCTCTTTGCATCTTGCTGTTTCGGTTTGTTCTGTATTAAGAGTATTTAGGCTGCACAGCTGTTGTACACATAGATGTATTGTGGAAGACAATTCCTTGTGCAGTATTCAAAAGCTATATTAAGTTGTGAGCATATCACATTTAGACAAGTGATTGCAAGAGAAAAATAATTATTTACTAAATGCCTATTATTGTTTGAATTGGTAGAGAATGCATCAAGGTTTTAAATTTATGCAGTTGGGAAATATTTGTGGTGTAAAATGCCTAGTGGGATTTTCTTAGCTGGGTTTCTTTTAACTCCACAGTCCTTGTATTTTAAGCCTGTTAGGGAGCAATTAGGTCGGTGAAGTTTTTGTTGATGAAAGCACATGAAACTTGAAAAAAACCTAACATCCCCAAAACAACAAAACACAGTAATTGCAAGTTATTAGAAGATTCAAATGCCTTGTGAGTTGCTCTGTGCAGATGCTCAACTCAATTTTAACTGTCCATTGCTTTATTCAAAATTTGGCTGGAATATAAAACTCTGGTAGAGCCACTAGCGTATAACCTGAAGAGAAGGTTACCATGATGCTACTTGGTAAACAAGGCGTACATTTTGCCTCTATAACAACAGCATCGAACTTTGGAAATGTGAGTTGGGAGGTACACAGTAAAGGTGACCAGGGAGCTGATGGTTCCTAATAGCCTTGTGAAGGAAGCCCTGCTGCACAGGTCTGATGGCAAGAGTTCAGATTCAGAAAACTGGCCAAAGTTGCTTTACTTCTTGTGAATATTGTGTGAAGAGGAGATAAATTTCATCTGAGCCTCTAGTTTGCCTTCCCTTCTGGCATGTCTGCACACCACCTTACAGCCGTGTTCAAACTTGTGGAAATGAAAGTGTTCAGTGAGGATTTTGTCTTTCAGTCCTGTTTTTGCAGACCCCTCTCCTTCCAGTTAATGTCAGGTGCCACAATGAGTTTCTTTGCATCCCCTCTAGGCTGAGCATTCATGTTTCTGAGTTTCCAGCTGCAATAAAAAAGAGAGACTATTGTCATCTTTGTAGAGAGCACTGACTGAGACAAGGCCTGAGAGAGGGTATAACATACTCAACAGCAAGTCTTGTGAGGTAAACCTGCAAGACATTTCAGGGTTTGCTTTGGCTCTCATTCTCAATGTATTTTTCAAGTTTGTGTGCTCACAAGCACTAGGACTGCAGTAAGTTTTTTTTACAGTAACCTCTAAATTTTTATATTCTGTTGATCTGTAGTCTGAATGATTAAGAAAGGTGTTTTATAAGCTAAAAAACACCAAAGGGATGCTGCTTTGGTAAATTTGGCCATGTATTTGAACTTTATTCTGCCCATGCACTTGATCAGAGGCTATATATGAGACCCACCTGTTTGTTAAACCAATGAGAAAGTGTGTCTTCTCAAACTTGACATTACCCACCTTTCAAGTACTTGACTCACTCACTACCTGAAGTATTGCTAAGTATTTTCTCTTTCTGTTGATAAGTAAACGTTTCTTGTGACATCAGCCTACAAGGCTTTAAGTAGTGAGAACAGTATTGTGTGTGGACTAGAGCAGCTGAAGTGTGTTGCAGTGACAATGGGCAGTTTCAAGTTTGTCCTCTTTCACTTTTCCATCGTGTTGATAGTGAAGCCAAGATGTGGCATGGCCAGGCAGCATAATGCTGGGAAAGCTTTTTGATGTATTTTCATTGAAGCTCCAGGGGCTTCCCTGGAGTCCAGTAGATGTGCTGTGATGGAGCCTAGGATCGTTCACCTCTGTGAAGGTGAAGATAATACTGCTGACACTGCTCCAGTCCTGCACAGGGGACCATGAGACAGAATTCCACAGTACAAGAGAGAATCACAGAGCAGGGCTTGAGTGTGGGCTCAGTGTGTGTTGCTGTTGTGTGTGCCTGTTGATTCTTGTTTAAAAAAATGTGTGCCTTTAATACTGTGACACCATTGCGTTTGAGAGTTGTATCCAAGTGCTTGCAGTGGGAATTTGTTTGGGAGACTGTACAAAAGGCACGCCCTTCTACTTGATCCTGGATTGCTTTTCAAACCCTTTGTTGAAATCTGGGACGTATGAACACAGGCTAAATGTTAATTTGCTCCTGGTCTAATTTTTGATAAATATTTAGGCAGTGCAGCATCAGGAAGCCTTAACTTTTCTCGATCATTTCTTGGAACCAAATTTACTATAGATGAGACTATTCTAGTAAGCTTTTTGCCTTCAGTTTGAACCTGCCAAGCTTTAAGAAATTGTAGCATTTAAGTAACATGGTTTTTATGCATTTTTATCTAACAATTTATTGCTTGCTAACCAAACCATGATTTAAATCATAATTTTTCTAGCCTCTCTAATTGATTCTTATACAAATATTTGTTTTAAAGCCTGCCTGGAATACTGCATACTTCAGTCGAAGTTGTTTATCATGTGGTATGAGATTCTCATTTTCTGGAAAGAAAATGCTGAGTCTAGTTCAATATGAACAGCATGATTCATCCTACTACTTATAATTTTGCATGCTAGGTATTTTATTTGCTTGGTGTTCCATAGTTGTTAGAGGCAGACGGCAGAAAAATGTTAACTTTTTTCCTCCCTTTGTTATGGCAGAGCTGCCATTTTTCAAGCAAACTATTGTTGACCAGACTATCCGTAGTTATCAGGATGATAATCTTGTGGAGATGTTGTTCCGAGAGATTCAAACTTCCTCTTCCTTCCTGCTTACACAAGAGGCTCTTTTTAAATGAACAATACACATACTTTATTTTTTCCTCTTAGAAAATGGCATTTAAGTGGTTGTGGTAGTAAGAGAGAAAAATCAGAAAAAGCAATGGAAGTCCTGTTCTAGAAGTGCAATTGCAGTAACATGGAGCTATTTATCACTGAAAGGGGAGTGTGTAAAAAAGGCTACTTTTTCTTATGAGAGCTGTGCAACACTCATGTAAGTTGTTTAGAAAAGGGAATGCCTAGTTGGGTAAGATGGCATTTGTTTTCAAATAGGTGGATGTCAGGGTTTATTAGTGCTTACCCCTGGATAAAACTCTGAGTGGTGTTACAGGGTGTTACAGGTTCTGAGTTCTACCTGTGTCCTAATTAGGGCAAGCACGTGCACTTGGTGTGTTCTGTTGTGCACATACTTGATGACTGTCTGATGCTTGGCATTGGTCAGCAGACTTCTATTTAAGACTTTATTAAAAAGTGTTGATTGATAAACTTCTGAGCTCTACTGGAGAACTTTCACACTGAGTTTTCATATCCAAACATGCCACTTGAGTCGCATATCTAACAAATACAGCCCTAAGTAGTTTTCCTGGGATTGACAAATACATTGCTAATGTTTTGTGACCTCAGGCAGCAGCATCAGAAGGCAGCCACTCTGCACAAGGCACTGTGTTCATGTGTGCTACCTACAGGCCAAGAGTGCATATCTGGCAGAAAAGTCCGTTTTTGTTGTCTTGACCAGTTACATTGCTTGAGTTTTGTACTCATCTGAACATGAGACAAAAAGATTTTTAAGGATTTTGGGGTGAATGTCAAGAGCTCAATGATTCAGCCATGGTTCAAGGTTGGTGTGAGTTTCCTTGGTCTGAATTGGTTTTTGGAATTTTGTTTACTTTTCATGTGGCTTATTTTACTGCTTGGTGTATTCATTGCCTAAGGTGGATAACCAGCTAAGTGTTGATTTCATGTAGAAAGGAGAAATGTCTAAAAATGTCTACTATTTCCCATTGATAATGGAAGCGAAAATGGACCTTTGTCCTTTTTATTTAAACATACTGAATAGGGATATGTCATAGTACCTGACTGGTTATTTAAAGAATTTAATTAAGTATATCATCTTTTCCTGTAGTGCTGTTGGAATGCATTAAACACGGATGTATAAAAGCCTGCTTTTATTTGTGCAACTTTAACATTTGCAAATCTGCTATGATGCTAATAGATTTTCTCAATTGCATATATAGGAACAACTGATGCAGGTATCTAGCAGATTTTAAAAATAAGCTAATTTCAAATGTCTTTTTTTTTATAGGAAAAACCTCAGAAAGAGGTCCATTTCCATTGTATGGGAGAGATACGGGCTTACCAGGCTGTCAAGTAAGTATAGTGACGATTGAAAGCAAATGCAATAAGCCGAACTAAAATTCGGTTTAAGCTACCAAACATAATAAACAGGAATGTATTCCACAGTTTGCAGAATAAATTTTCTGTGTGGTCAGATTGCAGATGCCTTGTACTTACATACATCCACTTAGAGGAGATACTTCTGCTATGTGCAAGTGGCATTGGTTTTGTAGCTCATGTTTTTAGGAAAAGGGAAGTTGTTAACTAATCTGGACATACACACAACCGAAGCACATTCCTCAGTATCACAGCTTTCCTACAGATCACCATGAATTGTGTTCCCTTACCTTTCACAGTTATTTGTTTCTCTCTCCGAGCCTGTGAAGAGAATAGCAGACCAGTACTAATTGCACATCATAGTCTGCAGTATTTAGATTTTTCATGAATAATTTGACAAAATATACCAGTAATTGCTGAATATAGTTCATTAGTTGACTGAGTTAACTTTTAACTAGTTATTAAGTTTTCAATTTTTAATAATTAGGTCATGCAGTATGTAACACTTAGTTTGTCATTTTGATTATGTGATTTTAATTAAGCTCCCTTTCTTTTATGTCTCTACATCTTCATTTTAAAGTGACAATTTCCTCCATGTTATTTCTAATGAGTCACACTAAGAATACTCTGATCATTGTTTAAAAGTCTGTTTTGAATGTACAGGAAGTTTGACTGTTCAAAAAGTATAATTAGCATTTGATTGCATTCAATGTCTGCTGATAAAGCTTTATATAACATATAAACATATATTATGTTTATAATTCTAAGAGATTAATTTATGTTTATTTTCTCAAAGGAATCTTTTTTAATTTTACTGTAAGTAGACTTTTAGCTTTGAACTGCCATTTTTTCAGGAATGTCTTTCTTCTAGATGACAAAACATAGCATATGAGTTAGACATCTTGTTTTTTAGTCTTTTAACTAGTAGTTTGGGAAGTGTGAATGGGCAGCACCATGTGGCAATGCTTCCCCTATTAAGAAAGGATCATTCTCACAGGCTTTACCACTTCTCTGCAACACAGATGTGGCAAACAAAGACTCGTTTGTAGCTGTATGGGTGAGCTTTCAGGAAGGTTCTCCCGAAATGCAGTAGTACTTTGTTAGTCATGGCCTTCACATTAGTGACAGTCTAGACACTAAAACATTGCATTAGTGTTATTGCTATTGTTCAAATATCTCTGTATGTACTTAAAGATAAAAACTTAAACTTGACATTGGTTTGGAAGAAAGTTAATTTCCACATTACTCTCATTAAGTTAATATTTTGTATTGGAAAATGGGTTTATGCTAACTGCATAAAATTCTGTTTTGCAGCAATAAGTGCAATTTTTTGTTTGGTATCTCAGTGAGGAAAATATTTTTATATCTTTATATTTTTTTATAGCTGTTTCTATCTAATACCATTTAATATCAATTTTTTGCATATAGGTGTTTTAAAACCTAAATCTTACACCTATTTGTTTCTATTAACATCACTTTTAGTTCTGTTTATTCCTTTGATAATGTTCCTACTATTTACTCTCCCACAGTTTCCTTGTTCCTTAACATTTTTAGTGTATGAGGAAACTGTTACTGTAGGTAAATCTCTACTGTTTTTGTGTTCAGGATAATAGAAAATTGTCTTAGTGTTAACTTTCAACTAAGTTTTAATTCAGTTTAAATTCATGTGCTAAGTTAGAGTTTGTACTTTATTTTGGTCTAATCAGGTAAATCTAACAGTGTTTGAAATTATTTGGTAAATTGAAATATAGTGGGATTTCTCCGTCTTAGTTTTTTTTTGTTTTCTATAAATGCATGGTAGTGCTTGAAATACAGTTCTCATTGTAGCTGCCGTGTTTGAAAGCTGTCATAGAGAAAGTCAAAAGTGATCATGAGTGGTCATTACAATGCAAATGAAGAAGCAGCTGCATTGTCGTGCTCATATAGTCAGTTCTTAAAAATGTCTAGAGGTGGAGAAGATACATGACCACACTGGGTCTTGTTTTCTATTACTTAAACATACTTACTCTTAAAAAGTCTCCCTGATGCTTTATCTAAATGTCATTGCAATTAAATTAGCTTATTCTTTTCTTGCAGACAGTGGACATGAAGAGTCTAGTCTCTGAAGTCTGTAGAGGCTGGAAATCCACCAGATCATTAAGATGATAAGGAGTCCTTAGAAAAAATAAGGCATAAATGGAGTTAATTTTTACATGGGTATAGTGCAGATGTATTGTAATAGTGCAGATGTATTTTAATAGTGCATACATAACAGGGTCTATCTCAGATGGAAATATGAGCAGAAAAGCTTATGCTCTGCTCTGAATGTTCCCCAGTAGGTTCGCAACCCCAGGAAATTCCAGGTTTTAAACCAGGTCAACTACTTCATCTAAGGTACTACTATTGGCAAAAAGATCCAGGAAAATTTTTTCTGACAACAGTGTGAATTTTTTGCTGTGGTATTTGCCTTTTTCCTAACAAATATCCAATCTTTGATACGTGTTTGAATTATGGTGATCTAAAATTTCCCAGTATCTTTTAATGGTCATTCTGGCTAGCTTGTCTTTCCACACCCTTTATTTTTCAGGTTCCTTGTACAAAAATGTATTTACTTTTTTAACACATTGCTTCTACCATCTCTAAATTTGTTAGTGCAGTTTGAACTCGAGGCTTGCACTGCATGTGTAGATCCTTATGGGTTATTTGCTTTGTGAATTTAGTAAATGTAGTCTTCATTTTTCATCCAAGTCACTAATTAGAAGTGGAATGATGCCCAAAACAGACGCCTGCAAAGTCTCAGTTAATACATTCACCCACTGCTGATCATGAACTCTTAGATGTTTTTTAATCAGCTATGCTCTGTATTCAGCACTAGTTTTAGTTGTCCTTGGTTCCTCAGTTCACCTGTGAAATATGAAAGTAGTAAACGCTTTATTAAAACGTCTCTTCTGCAATCTGAGAAGGAAGTGAGATTGGTTTTACATAGTTTATTGCAGTTGAATCTGTATCACTTCTTCATTGTCTTCAGGCATTTGCAGTCTGTTTCTTCCAGTATTCTTCAAAAAAAGGAAATTTAGGTTATTGAGGAATTACAAGCCACTGCTTTTCTTCCTCTCTGAAACCATCCAACCCCATTCGTTTTTAGTTCCTGCATTGTCTACAAGCCATGGGTTTTTCAAAGACACTGGCTGTGGTTTCTGAAATGGGGGGAATGGCAAAAGCCAGTCAGTCTTCTGAGTACGTTATTTGGTACAGATAAATGGAAAATACCTGACTTCTCCAAATACTCTCTAGCCTGTCCTCCTACCAAAGTTCTTTCCATATGTCACTAGTGTAAATGATCATAATAACCTGGTATGGAGGTTTAATGTGTGATGAGTTTTAATTTTTACTTCCTGTTGAGTTTATAGAGGGCTGGAATGAAAATTTCCAAGACCATTGTGAACAGCAATGTTTAAGGTCCTTAGTATTGCTTTTCACCTTTTACTGAAAATTATCTCAGCAGTGTTTTGTAGGGACTGCTGGCTACCTACAGGCTTTATATTTAGGCTGTAGGAGTTGAAGTGTGATTGATTTTCAATGTAGCTTAAGAATCTGAGTGACTTAGGTAATGCAGTGTGATTCAGCTGTAACATTTAGTCACAAGAATGTAAATATGGATAAGTTATGAATATTTTACCAACAGGAAATGCAGATTTTCAGGTTTTTTTCCCATCAGCCAAAAACGAGCTTCCAAGAGTATATGGACCCTTAAGTGGATGGGTAAGATGACAAATTGAGGCTTATGCAGAGCTGTTTCATATGAATATCAAAAACTTTTACCTGAATAAAGAGTTGACAGCTTTTAGATGAAATATAAACACTCTGTTTTGCTGTCAGAATGAAATGTAATGCTATATGACTTGACACAAAGTCTCTTATTTGTGTCTCAGTTGGAAGGAGAGTGGTGGTCTGTGATTTATTTTTTTTTAGGGGGATTCCATGATATCTGTTGGCCCTGTAATTGCAGATTTGGGAAGGGCATCTTTTCACAAATCTTAAATCAGGTAAAGATTAAGCTTTCAGAAACCTTCTTGTAATAAAAAGGGTTTTCTTTACATTTATGTGATTTAGTACTGGAAGCTGTTGCTTATGTAAAAGAAACAAGATTAGACTTCAGATATTGAATGCCCGGCTCCCGTTTTCAGTGTCATCAAAAAGGTACCCAGCTGTCAGTGCACGTTGTTTTGACAGGTCTGAGCTCGAAGAAAGCCAGGAATCTGCACTATTTTTAAAGTGAAATTGAGATAAATGTGCAGTACATGTGTAGCTGTTAGACTAATTCTTCTAATTGTTTCTGTGGGTCTTCACAGAAGCGAACTTCATCCCCAGGAGCCCCATGAGTGCCCTGGATAATTGTCAGAGGGAGGGGGCTGTTCCTTCAGCCTCACAGTGCCTGGTCTGGCACAGTCTCTCCCCACTGGCATCACTAGGCTCAAGACAGTAAATTGGTGGTGACTATCCCCTTAATGTGCACTCTAAACAATCATGCATCAAAACCAGGAATTATGGATTTTTTGACATGTGGAGATAACACAGTTACCCTCTCTTCATAATAATTTCAAGTCCTTCTACTGTCCCATGTGTGACAAAGGAGATAGAACCTACTACTAAATATAATGGATGTGAGGCAAGAACTGAGAAGGCATTCACCAATTCTGGTTTAAATTGTAGTCTTTCTATAGAGAGATGAATCTTAATTTGCTTTATTTTTCTAATTTGCTAGTCTCTGTTCTACATGGTGATGGGATACTTGAAAAGTTATAAAATCCATGTAGAAAAAACTTTTAATGATAAATCTATAGAACACATAAAAGCTGGAAGGAGCTATTGGTTGAATTTACTAAATACATTTCACTTAGACTATGTACAATTATATATATATAATAATGTATAAAATATATCCTTCTCTACAATACGTGATATATACATATATTGCATGAAATATATAGTACTATAGAGACAGCATATGAAGAATCCATATGATACTATCTACACTACATGTATTTTTAGTGACAGACAGATTTTTAACTCATTTCTGCTGCTACTATTATATAAGTTTTGTGTATATTGGTAATAAATAAGACTGCTTCATAATCTTTCCTGTTTTTAGATGACAAGAAATCTAATAGAAAGATGGTCCATCAATATTTCCAGTAATATTGCTTCACCATTTTCCCTTCAGTGGCCATCAACTGCTGTTGCCATGAAGTTAATGTGAGGTGACTCATTTAGCAGCATATTATTGCATCACTGCAACATGATGTAAGGCTCATCAGGCCTTATTAAATTAGCTTGAATTTTGCAGTATGACAGTAAGGTTTTATGCACATTAGCATCACTGTTAGTGCTCCTTATGGGAATCTTCTTCAAGTAAACATATTAAGACATAATTTCAGGCAACTTTTCAGAAATTTCTCCTTTCATCACAATTTAATGTGGAACTGTAAATGTTTGTATCTTGTCTGCAAATTTAGCAATGTATTAAAGAATAAAATTGTAGCATGAGGGGCTTCCTAGCTGTTACATCCTTCACAGACAAAAGAGTTTATTTTTGTTAGAAAACAAAAGTTGTTTCTTAACAAAAACTATTAGAACTTTTGAAATAAACCCCAAAAATGCCTTTAGCACCAATTTCTTGGGCAATTTAACAGATGATCACTTTAGCAAAAGAAATGTTTGCAAGTGTATGTTACTTTGCCTTTGCATAGTCAGTAATTTGCCTCTTTAAAATTTAAAGAGACTTTAAAGCAGTTTGAGCAGAATTCAAATCTAAAGAACAATCCTGCAGTGTTGAGGCAAGTAGAATCTCAGAGCACATCCTCTAACAGCCATCTCAGAGGCTAAGGAAGTGTAATAAGACTACAACTCCAGAAATTTGAGCTGTCTAGGGAGAACATAAAAGCTCACTTGTATTGTGCATAGGCAAAAGTGGCAAGTCTTTTTGTGTTATTGGTAGGGTGGTGAGGATCAGTGAAGCAAAAATGAAAACAAATATCCATAGTGGGATGTAGAGAAAAATTAATAGAACTAAATAGCGCTGACTTAAAAGTATTATTTTCATAAACTATATCATTGTAAGACGTGTTTATAGTGTAATGGAGAAGTTGAACTAATTTAACTCTTTCAGTAAAGCACCAGGTAACACCTGGAAGAGTAGGCATACAGACAGAAATGTGAATGTCAGGAGGTAAAAATGTGTAAAAATGTATGTGGGAAGCAGAAATGAGATGTACTGACAAAAATGGAGAAGTAAAGAACAGTATGAAAAAATATAATTGGAAATACAAGTTTTGTAAGAACAAAAAATTTGGAAGTGACAAGAGTGAAAGAAATGAGTGTAGTGTTTCACTGGTATTTGACAGCTACATTACTTGAAATGTGTCAGAGTCGAAAAAGGTATTTGTAGCACACTGTATTTTAAAATGTGGTTGTTCTTCAAATGGGTTTGAAAGCACCCAAACAAGTCTTTGTCAGTGTGCAGGTGTAGCCCCCAAACAGCCATGTCTCTGCAGTTGCTCCAAGGATGTTTGCTGAAGTTTCTATTAAACAGCAACAAGGAAGCTGTTCTTTCTCAGTACAGGTGTATGTTTGAAGATGCTTTAGGTGGATCTTCCAATGAAGCAGATGATATGATATTCTGGTCCTTTCTTATCTGTGAGACCTTAGAAAGACAACAAGCAGAGGCACCAGTTGTTTTTCTTCCTTCCTCACATAGTTTTAGAAACAGTATGGAGAGCATAATGTCCATTTATATCTGAGTAATACTGAGTTACGGAAGTATAAAACATTTTAAGACTTGTACGTGTGTGGTTTTTTTTAATGCCAATGTAACTTTAAAGCTGACAACCTGATTTTATTTTGTAAATTTTCTCTTTTTAATCTCCTCTTCTCTGACACTTTTGATATCAGGTGTCTCCCCAAAGCAGATTTTTACAGCTGAACTATCAATCTCTAAGAAATGCAGCTGCCGAAGGAAAGGCTGACACAATGTTAACTGAAGCAGTGACTCTGGATTCTGCCAGCTGATACCATCTTGATAGATTGGGATGGGGAGAGGGATATTTAGTTTAAGGGCAGACAGAATGCCCGAACTTAAGTTTATTTTGCTTCATTTTACTTCTCAAGTGGAATCAAGCAATATGAACTTTCTCTTGATGGTGATTTATTAGAAGTGAATTACTTACTGTGCTTTTGGGAAAATATCTCCTGTCTCTCAGCAGATAAGGAGCCTGCAGAACCTTTTTAGAAAGTAAAAATGAACTGGGCACAGGCTAGATTTCTTTTTCCGAAGCTGGAGGTGACCACCTGAAGTTAATCAGGGAAGACATTCCCCCCCAGAATGAAGTGGGTAGCAGGTGTTAGGAATTCGTTACGGTTGGAGGAGGGAAGCTATTTATAAAGGGGAGCAGTTCTGCAAGCAATCATTTTGAATGTCTTACCAGGCAAACTGTTTCTCGTCTTTGCCCTTCTTTCTCACGTTATTTAGGTTTGGCAAATTTTCTTGCCATCTTTATTTTTGTGGTTGTGTTTTGTTGTATTAAGGTTATGAATAACCTATAAATCAATATATATGTAGTATCCTGCACATTGCTGCATAAGGAAGTAAAAAGCTTGTTACACCATGGAGTGCAGATATAATTTCTTTGGTGAATTACTATTTGTGTCCAGCTAATCTGACTGCCTCAGAGCTGGTTGCTTCTCAATTACAAATTTATGGTATTAGTGGAGGATGGGAAAAGTATCAGCTCATTTCTGTACTTCAAGCCATGTCTATCCATGTGAATGAGCAGGTTTGCCCTTTGGATTTTCTTGAAGTGTTTATTCCTTTTGTGTGTAACTCCTCTAATATGTTAAGCTCCCATTTACCTTCCTTTCTTACTTCATAGGAGATATGAAGTGCCTTCCTAAACTTCACATCTGCACAGATAACTCCTCTCAGAAACAATACAGGTCCCGAGTAGAATTGGGAAGGGGTGGATGAGTGGTATAGACAACCTGCTGCTGAGCATTTGCTTGCTGGGCTGGGCTGGGAAAGACTACAGACCAATCAGTCAGGGATGGGAAGAAACACAAGACCAATTTTGTTTCCTCTTTTGTGGAACTGAACCATCCAACTTGAATTAATTTCAGTTGAGTTGTGGAGTGCTTTTCAAGATGCTAGTGCTCCTGATGGCACAGGTTTCTAAAGGGCAGGGAGAGGAGGATAACATTTATTAGGGGGAGGGGATTGTAGCCTAAGATATTTCCTTGGCAGGTCTATCCATTTCTTAGCACCCTAGCACTGAACTGAGCTCTCACTTGATCATATGTGAAAACATATGGGTCCTCCATGTTAACTCCTAACAATTATCTGGTTGCTATATTAATGAACCCTCATCATGTTACACATTTTCTGACTTGGTGCTTAAGAGGGAGAGACTTTTCTCTTGGTTGTGTGGGAGGGATGTACAGCTTATGGTACTGTCTACACAAAACATTCTACTAATGGTCTGTAATATTTTTAAATCACTTTGATGAAGGTGCAGAGAGAGAAACAGATATAAGGATAGTTTGAGTTTTATAATATCCTTTATAATCTGACTTCTGTAAATAAGATTCAGTGTAAAATCTCTTATAGTGTTTGACTTCTCACGGTCATATCTTGTAATCATGGACAAAAGCAGCAAGGCTTGGCAAAAAAAAAAAAAAAAAGTAAGAAGTAGATGAATAACCCCTTAGCAGCTTCTCCTCTACGTTTTGGAGTTCTCCAAAAACCTGCTTTTGTATAATCACAGTAAGGAAGCTGTTCAAATTACTGTTTTCATAATGTGGCGAAAAGATTCAAAGGCAAAGGGAGGGGTGCCTGACCTGTAATCACAATGCTTAGTAATGCCTTCCTAGAATTCAGTCAGCAACGCGAAAATACCTTGCCTGGGGGGATGAACGAAAACAAGCTGAGCCAGCATAACCTCCGGGACTGGGCACCAATATCAGCAGGGTGCTGCTTTAGAAGCATAAAACAGAATTTGTAGTCTTGCCAATATGCAATATCAGTGCAAGGAAGCTAGTATTGCACAAGAGAAGGAAGAGACTTTTCAAAATATATGTGTTAATCAGGTCCTGTAAAGCCATTTAGATACAGAAAGAATAAAAATGTTTTCCTTCCCTTTGCATTTAATCTTTACTCTTCTCACTGCTTAAAAAACCCCATATAAGCAATTCTGAATCAACTTCTTTTATTCTCTCCTCTGCCCCTGTGCTCAATCCCAGTATATTTACATATAAACAGAATTTGCCATAGTAGCAGATTCTGCCTAGGTACACACATGAATAAGCAGCTCATAGCGATCCAGAGAAACGCTTTGGTGTAAAAAGAGAATCTATTGATAACCTGATATTCATCAGTGTTAACATTAATTGGCAAGACAGTAAAACTAAATGTTATTTTGTTTGTGATGTTGCATCACTTTAGTACCCTAGGTAGCTGTTTTTTAATCCAGTGAGCTAGATTAGCCTGATTACACTGGCAGGATGCAGTTGATGGATGACTGTCATTATCTTCTCAAACCTGCATGATACTTTAGGTATAGGAGATGATAATTAAATTTTCAAGAGACTACATTGAGATTATAAGATCTAAGTATTTTTTTAAAATGAGGAATATGTTTGCAATTATCAACATGTTGTTAGAGGATCCTCTCCTGAGATTTTTTTTATTAACAACCCCTGATTTCCTTGCTCAAGTTATCATGTAATACTTTAGACATTATTTTGGTTTTCTAATTCTGGTATTTTCTTCCTCCTGAAACAGATCAAAAATGTATCTGATCAAATCTATTGGTAATGGCTTGAAGATGTACAGGTTAGCACAATATATTTAATGAAACCTTGTTTGAGACAAAACACTAGAGAGGATCATAATTAATGCCTCATTTTCTGCCAGTTGCTATTGATTACTCATTCAGACTCCCTTTGTTCTCAAAATGGTAACACTGTATTTCACATTACTATTTGATGATATTCTCAGGATGGGATTCTTTAACAACATGCTGATAATTGCAAACATATCTCTAAAAATTTAAATTTAAAATGAATTTACATCATATGTCAGTATTTTTCCAAATTCAGCTCCTATTTTGGAGTGCGTATTCATTACAATTTCCAAAGATTTGTGACTTGAGTCAAGTGAAATTCAACACTTTATATCTTCGTTATATTTTTGGCTTAAACTGCGTGACGTGGAACTCGAGTGAATGGTGTTTTTGCGGCCCAAACCTCTGTACTGTACAAGAATCTCACTGAGTAATTGCTTGTTAATGTTTTAATTTTGTGCTAGTTTTTCCCTGTGAAACACAGTAACAAAATATACAATGTAGCTGTGCAATTTTGCAAGTTTAGCAGAGTTTGACTCTTCCATTTTGTAACATTCTTTGAAATTCGCTCTTGCAAATTGTCCTGTCAGGCAAGATGTGCAATATTGAGACACATTATATACATGCTCTAAGTCATCCAAATAGCTCACTGAGTAAAAGGACATGCACATGAAACTTGTATTCTACCCAGGGCAACATTTCAAGTCTACAGTAAGGCAAGGAATGCACTTGCCATCTGCTCTGTGTAATTCTGAGAAATACAGAAATGCCAAGTGAGTGTGTCAGTGACTGTGCTGGGATAATGGAGGGATTTGACTGAGAAGAGTGGTGTTGCATTACATTATTTTGAAAAGTAAAGTATCCAAGCTCCCAATTTTCAACTGAACAGTCAAGTACTTTTTTTAATTTTACCTTTAGACAGTTTTCCTTCTTTAAATAGGGACAGCTTAACTAAAAGGACTCAAAGCATAAACTTTATAAAAAGCAAGCTAATGAAAAAAATGGTAAAAATAAAATGTAGCAGAATCCAGTTGACTGTTGGGGAGGCTTTCAAGATTTAAGTTTGCAGTTGGTAAGTTGCAGCTCTCATTTCACTGCCAAAGCAGTCTGCCTTATTATGCCAGTATAATGGGCCTGTCATAATCAGTTGCATATAATGGGCTAATGCTTTTATTCTCAACCATATTATTCTTTTGATAGAAAATAATGAATAATGTAAAGGCACACAGTTGTATTTGGATGAAACTCTTGCATAGTTTGGCTGCATGAGGAAAATGTGAGTTCTTAGTGTTTGCCAATGTTTGCATTTTAAAAAAGAACGTGAACAAGATTTAGACTAAGAAGCACAAGGCTAACTGCCTACAGCAAATACATTTTTGAAAAGGGAGAGTTTTAGATGTGTATTATATGGAGTGTATTTGTTAAAACTTCATATATTTTGCAGGATAGCTTGGCTTTCCTGCCTGCTTATAGCCTAAATGCTGGAGAACTGCAGGGAATATTACATAGGGACATCTGTAGGCCTTTACTTGTCCACAATTTTTTTTTTTTCCTTAAGAAAATCAAAGAAATGTTTACCAACATATTAGAATTTTCACTGGCTGGTGTCCTAGAAGTTCATTGAAGGCAGAGCAGTGTTTTGGCATCAAATTGTTTCTAAAGAGTCACATAGAGTTGGGTTAGGGAAAAGAAAACTTCCAAATTAGTCAAACTCTTATGCTTAAATTCCTTGAAAGAATCAATTTAAAACTAGTTTTAAAATGTGTTGACTAAGGAGCTTTATTTATCTCAGGCATATCATTTTGGTGTAAGCATATGGTTGATTGGCTTATTAATTTGAATGGAAGCTAACTTTGCCTGCACAGAAGTGCAGCTGCAATGCAAACTTACAGTTTTCTGTGAGAAAGGTGCATAAATACACCCCTCTTATGTAGATGTGAATCTTTTCCCCCCACCTCACCCTTGCAATGCTTGAATAGATGACTTCTCTGCATTTCATTTTTGAGAATACTCTTTAGGAAAGTGACTCCTTTAAAGCATTTGTTGAGATAGTGGCCCTGGTGAAAGCCTTTCCTATTTGGGTCAGGCCATGCCATTTCCCCTGAGGCTGTCAAAACTGTTTCTTGGTTTCCCTGAAAGGAATAAATCTGAAAAGTAAAGCAGTCATGTTTACCTCTTTTTCTCTGTTCTCTTCGGAACCAAGCTTGCTGTGTTCTTACTTGGCTTTAATAAAAGCCTTTCTTTTCTATTTTTTTAGCTGATTACTGAAAACTCATTCCTTAGGGAAAACACTGCTCTAAATAACTTGTTGTATATTCTGAAACTGGAAATATGCATTATAAAATACAAAGAGGCAAGTTTTTAAGGGTGATGCCTGTTTCTCTACAACAGCAATACAGACAAGGACTCGACTGCATTCAGGAGAATAACCAGTCATTGATTATTCTTTAGTAATTGGATCTGTGCTTGGCAGATGAGGTTCAGTGTGAGCGTGAACGTTCTCAGCGGAGAATGTGCAAACTACGTCTGTAAGTGATCGGCCTCTGCGCAGGGACCTCGGGCTCTGAGTCAGGAGAAGCTTCATGCTGATAATACAAAGCTGTTTTGCTATCCTCAGTGGTATTTTTGTATTCCTTTCTTTATCAGATGCCCTTAGGAAAGGATCAGTCCTAATCAATATTGCTTCTGAATTGTTTCAAATGGGCAGAAAAATCAATGAGTTGAACTAATGACATATATTTTTATTTTGGTTTGGAAGACAGGAAAAATTATAAAATTTTAAACAGATGCTTCATTTGATTGTAAAAGTGGGAAAAGAGGGTTGTAGTTTTGTGTTGTTTGGGGTTTTTTAATTCTCTTTTTTTGAAGAAAAAATTCTTACCCAAACACAGTATTTGATAAGGAAACGTCCTTAGAGTGTCTCGCACATCTTGAGGTTTATTGAGTATCTACTATATTTCTTACACACTAAGTTTATGTTGTTGTAGTAACCATGCTGCTTTGAAATTCAGGGCCCAGTGAAAATGTCAAGAACTGGAATGATCAGGACAAGAGCAAGAGTGGCAAATGTCATGAAGTAAAGGTTGGAGGTTAAGTCCAGAAAACAAACGAATCCTTGCCTTTTGGAGTGACTTGGTAGAAATGAATTTAAGAGTTTTTACTGGTTGGTTTGTTGTTTGTTCGGTGGTTTTTGTTTGTAATCTTCCTTCCTCCTCCCCTAATGAATAAGGGAACAGAGGAACTAAGAACATTCACGCTCCTTTTTTTGGAGACATCTGTACGGATCCCGTTGTGCTTCTGAAATCACTGCCAATGATCAGAAGGTGATGCTGGGGGGTAGCAGGGAGGGTTGTCTTTAGTTTGAATGGGACATAGTTACTAATTTGGTTTGACAGCCGCTCTGAGCAAGCAGGGCTGGACTCGCTGACCTCCGGAGGTCCCTGCCAGCCTCAGTGGTTCTGGGATTCTTTGAGTGGGACCTTGCATCAGCTACTTGAAAAGACAACTGTCTCAGTACTTCCTTCCTAACCCACAGTCTAATTTTCTTTCAAGTCTTGGGCTAAGTGCAGAACTGGTTTAATTTCTTATTTTGGACAGTATTGGTTTGGAAGACTGCTGTTCACAAAATGTTGCCCATGTTTTCTGCACTGTGTTCACCACTAGAACTATAATAAACATTTGGAATAATATTTTTGCTAAATTCAGATTTATACTGAGTAAGCCAAATATTCTGATGTTTATAATGTTTTCTGCAAACCAAAAATACCTTTGCTATTTGACAAAGGCAAAATTAACACATCTTGAAACAGACTGCAAGCGAATTGCCCCCTGCTTGTATTTGCTGTATGCTTTTGTCACTCGCTATCAGAGGGCCTCATTTCCATGAGTTTTAGATTAACAAACTTGATTCAAAGACTGTTTTATTGTAAGAATAACAATGAAGAAACTGAGCTGATGGGAAGTATTTCTATGCGTTAACATTTTTAAGAATGAACTTTGATCTTCAAACTTCAATATGAAATAGTTAACACTTTTGAGCCCTCCTTTACTTTTTAACAGGGCCAATGTTTCACATCCCACTATTCGATTTAAACATGCTCCAATTAGTCATTAAACAAGTAAAAGAAATTTCAACAGTGACCTGATGCAAAACTGTTTCTCTGGAAAAAGGCCTATTTTACATATATTCTGTAACTCCATATGAACTCTGTAGTTTCTGCTAATCCCAGTGGATTGCAAGATAGAAGGGATTTAGTACTTGGTGAGAGCTGTCTGAGTTAGCCTCACCTTTCACAAGTCATCACACTAAAAGAACCTGCTTGAATAATATAATGTAATTCAAAAAGCCGCATTTGTTTATGGATTAAGGTATTTGGCTTTAGAAGGAAAGCTGAGGAAAGCCAGGAGCAGTGGCCTCTGCTCTATTCCAGGGGGCTGCTGTAGCCCTGGAAGGCAGCAGCACTGCAGTAGTTCCTGCCATAATCCAGCCCAAAAGTGGGTTTGTGTGACAACCTTGGGAAGCTTTGGGTGTGTGTGGACTGGTCATTGGGAGGAGGAATGTTGTCTTGAAAGCACTGAATCTGAAGGAGGAACTTTAGCTAGGTGGTTTTAGTATAAAAGTTATTCACGGCAGCCGTTTCGGTCTTAGCTTCACCTGACAACAAAAATGTCAGTGAAGATGAATCTGAGCAAAACACCCCTGTTGTCCTGCCATCCAGCAACCGTGCTTTGCCCCGTGATAAAGAGAAGGCTGCACTATGTAATGACGATGTACGAAGAAACCAAATCACTTGATTCTGAAGGCTGCTAGATCCATGGTGACCTTAAAACAGTATGTGTAAGGCACAGTGGATGCAGGTCCATAAGGAAGGCTGGATGCAACAGCCAGGGGTGAAGTGCAGTGAGCGCATTTTTACCACCTGGTACAAGGATGTTTTCTGTACAAACAGTTCTGTGAGTTTCACTTCAACTCAGGATTTTCAGATTAAAACAAGGGTAAGCATAGCATCAACTGTGGAAAAAACCTGTGTTTTCCTAAATCACCACCATTCATTTTAGTTACATAGAGGAAATCCAAATAATGTGAGGTCAAGCAATATATAATGCACTTGTTAAGTGTTTAGAATGGTTTTGTATTTACTGCATGGAAAGGGGACAAAAAGGGTAGGGTTCAACTACATTGTTAGTTTCAAATTTTCAAAATACTGTAATTTTTCATGTTCATTAATCTACTTCATTCTTTTCTCTGCATTTGGTTTTTTGGGCTGTTTTATTCCATGTTTTTATGAATGTAATATAAGACTGGATTTCTCAGTATGCGCTAAAACCTAATGTCACACTATAAACCCATAGCAGTTTTTATCAATTATGTTCATGTTGTGTAATAGAAGAGGTGTTAGATTGCAAACTAAACAAAGTATTATGATTTTTGTTTAAAATTTAAATATGAATTGATTCTTTCAGATGTTTTCAACTGAAATGGTACAGATTTTTGAAAGGCAAACTTGCTCTGCCTTTCTGAATTATGTTGTAGTATATACTCTGAACACTAATTTCAAAAACTCAACATTTTTATGAAGCATAAGATCTTTATTGAAAGCCCAGTAAATTCCTATGAATGCCAAGAGCAATATTTGTGATAGTTTGTTAGCCTGGTATATTAACAGCTGAGTTATTATAAGAGTTTAATTTTACTGTTCTCTGTTTATTTTTTCAGTCTAGTCTGCTTCGGTCTGATATGGGGCTTGGAAGTCCAGGTCAGCTGTCGTCCTCTGGAAAACCTGGAACACCCTACTACCCATTTTCTGGCACCAATCAGCGCCGAAGACCGCTTCATGACTCATCAGCTCTTGGTAAGTAACAAAGACAGTTTTTAAACTTTTCGTTCATGATGCTTTTCTGCAGACTTTCTTCCACAGTTTATTTTATGTACTGCAGATTGCAATTGTTGAAATTACACCTTATAGATAAGAGAAAAACTGGAATTATTAACATGATCTTTGAGACACTGGTCGGTATGGCTTACAAAACAAACAAGAAACTCTAATAAAACCCTTAATTGCAAAAGCAATAATGACAGATGGATAGGAGCTGATGACCAGCTGAGTGCCCTTAACCCGTGCAGTCATTAACTCCTGGAAATGCCTGACCTTGAGGTCATTACCATTATTTAGAAGGGGAAGGACACAAAGGGGAAACAATTATCCTTTTATATGCTAAAAGTAACTTTTTTCAGGGCAATATATAGTTCATTGTAATTGGTTCAACATGCCTTTAAAGATTGTAGCAATTGGAGACTAGTAGCTTATGCTAAAATCAAACTAGCTTGTAAAATATACATGCAGGAACTTGCTTAAAGTTATAATCCTATGACAGTATTAATATTTTATTCTGAGGATACTTAGAGGTGAATGGAATTTTCATACTTGATCATACATTGGTAATATTTTATAGCTCTCTAATTCTGTTGAATCAGAGAATCAAGAATGAGCCAGCTGTTCTGTAGTTTCTGCTACAAGACTACTGCAAGTAATCGTGTGTACAAATTCAAAAAAGTTTTGGCATTAAGAGAGTCTGTAGCCTTATTTTTCTAGTTCACCCTATATTCTAGTTCTATAGTTCAGTTATGTAGTTACATAACCTTATATTCTAGTTACCATATATTTCATTGCTAGTGTGCTATGTCATTAGTATTTCTCTAGTTATATTTTTCAGTTATTAATGCCCTTCATTCTGTATAGCACTTCTATTCCATAGTAAACACCTTCATTTAAACCATGTAACTCAAACTGTACTTTACCCAAAATAAGATTTCCCTCCAATGCAAATTACTTCTCCAAGTAACTTTAATATTAACTAGAACTGCAATCCTCTTGGGTAGTAAAGTAGTCCTGAACACGGCTGAAACAGTTTTTTAAATCTTTAATTGTAAAAATATTACTTTGTACCTTAATCCTATATATCATAGAATCATCGAATTATTTAGGCTGGAAAAGACTTCTAAGATGATTGAGTCCCACTATTAACCCAGCACTGCCCAGGCTACCACTAGGCCTGTGTGCCACATCTACACATCATTTAAATCCCTCCAGGGGTGGTGACTCCATGACTTCCTGAGCAACCTGCTCCAGTGCCTGACAACCTTTTCAGAGCATCTTTCTAGTATCAAATCTAAACCTTTGACAATGCAGCTTGAGGCCATTTCCTCTTCTTATATGTATATATATATATTTTAAAACACCATTTCTGTATGACCTTTCACTTTGTTGTAAAGACAACCTCAATTTAACTGGGCATTGTCTGTCTTTATCAATGTGGGCAGAGAGTGCTCTTGACATGTGCAGAAAGGTCCTGGTGTGAAGGCAGTCCTGAATGAGAGTGCCCGATTTCTGTTGGATATTTAAATATGTGACACGGGTTTTTGTGTATATAGTTTGGCAAGTTTCAGATATTATTAAATTAAACAAAATGAAGTGAAGCATGGTGTTTTCAGAGTAGTACTATGTAGTTTTTTCTTGGAAAGAGAAGCTCAAGGGGTATAAACCTGTTGAAACTAGTAACAGCATGATATTCCTCCTGTCATGGTAGAATCTGGGGATTGTAACTTGGGATATGACAGGTGGAGGTTACAAATTTATGGACACGTTTTTCCAGGAATGTCAGGAGGAGGAAGTACTTTTCTATCTCAAGTCTTTTTTTCCAGTGGTTTGAGAAAGTATGTCTCTTTTTTTTCTTTTTTTAATGGAGTAATTCAGTGTTACAAACCTGCTGCCTGAGAAGTTTAAACCAAATTCAATTATGGCCATTTTTATCTCCAACAAGGAGTTTTCTGACCAGTGTTATAGCAAACTCTTTTTAAATTTTATACTACAATGAAACCAACCAGTGTTCTCTTCAGGTGACATTGTCGATGGAACGGAAGTATCTCTTCCAGAAGATCTTTGCTTTTTGTTTTGAGTGGGGCCTATAGGGAATTATCAGAGTAAAGATACCCGGCAGATATTTCACCTTATCTCACCTTTATCTTGTTATATCATCAGAAATGTTCTGAAGGAAAATAGAAAAATAGATATTTTGTATTTTAGTTGAAGACTCAATTGTTTAACTCTAGAATTGGTAATCTTGCCAGATACTCATCTTAGAAACATCAGTTAACTTTGTAATTTGCATGCCTGCTTTTCAGATTAATTTTATTAGCAGCTGATTAAACTGGTTCTGGTTCTTAATTTAGGTAGTGAAGTTGCTAGGTGTGAGGACCCACCTTTAAGGGGAAGAGTCGTCACACTGAGTACTTCTGCGATGTTACAATAACTATTGGAAGGAGGAAGCAGATTGTCATGCTTCCAACTTTACTGTTACATGCAAATTTGAGCTGTATTGCCTTTATTACTTAAGGAAAGTAATTAGGTCATTAGATTTGCTGTTTATTTACAGTCTTGGTATAATCTAAAAGCTGTAAAATTTATGTCATGTTAGTATTTTTAGCGTTTAAATCATACTTTAGTATGTCAAATTCCCTTTTGATACTTCTGTCTTTACTATGAACTGCAGAAAGGGAAGAATTTCTCTTGCTAATAAGTCTCATTTTCCTCCTCATATATATCAAAACATTACTTTGTTTCTTAACAAGTGAGGTTGATCAGTGTACCCTTCATTGTTCCTGTTCTTAGGAATAACTGCTTTCCTTCTGGAAAGAATTGAAAGTAACTATTGAACAGAGCTTCACGTTAGAGAAAAACGTTGGTATTTGTGCTGTATTTGTATTGATGTGCCAGACAAATCTCACTGACAGAGAAGAAAAAATGCAAGAAACTGGAAAATAAGAAATTCATGGAAAGAAAAAATAATGTAGTTATTCTTTTTCATCCGTATGCAGGTATTTAATGAAACGTTATTTTTCTGTGTACAGATCCTCTTCAGACAAAGAAAGTAAGAAAGGTGCCCCCTGGTTTGCCTTCTTCTGTAAGTAGTATGATTTTTATTTCTAGTAAAAAAATTTGGCTCAAATTGTCCTCTCTTTACCTGCCATACATACAAAATACTTAACTCTGGCACTAGGAAAGCTGTCTGCTGGACATGAAGAGCTCGGCTAGGTAATTGGGAGTGGTTCTGCAGGACTAAATACACATTTGATGTGGAATTTTTAGATTTCATAGCAGTGATTTGTAGCTCGCTCATATGCTCCTACCCACTTGTCCCTGTCATTTGAATTCCTCTCTTGGGAAGAGAGCTGGGCCAGGAGCTGTCAAAGAAGATCTCCTGTACAGGTCTTTTGATGTTTAATTAGTCATTATGTTGCTGAACAGGAGGACAGACAGAGATTAATAGCTGAGAATCTTAGAAATTTACATTTGTAATAATCCCAGTGGAGCTGAAGACATTAAGATTCGGAGGACATGTACAGCTCAGCTTGCCTCAGTAGGACTGAGGTTATTAATATGCATAAATCACCGAGTCAGATGTTCATTGTGAAGCCCTGGTGGATTTTAAAGCCTTCATTAAGCCTTTCCTAACTTCAGCCTAGCATCAGGAAAGCTTTCAAGCAACTAGTTTGTTGATCCCTCTTTGCTTGAAAATTTATCCTTCGAGAATAAAGGGCTTTGATAAAAAGGTTGGAAGGGTTTTGGTGGAAAAAATCATTAATGGCTGTGATAATCTAATGCTATAGGGGTGTTTTGTGGTATTAAATATGCTTTATTCTTAAAAGGAAGAAAATTGTTTATAAATGAATCTGCATTTAAAAATCCACGTGAAGTGAAAAATCCCCAGTGAAGTGAAGGACAGAATTATTTTTTTTCCCTGCTCAGAACAAACAGGAGGGGAGGGGGAAGCTCCGCTGCCTTGCGGGATACATCTCTTTGTTGTGTAAATGGATGTTGGGCTTTTATTTGGCAGTACTTAACACATGGGCGCAGGTGCACTTGGATGAGTCATAACTCAAAGCCGGATAGGCTGAATAGAACATACTGCACAGGCAACAGTAATACAGTGGGAGCAAAATGGGTCTGATCTTTCTATTTTGTATTGAGTCTGAAGTACGGATGGTGTCTTCTAGTCGTTGCATCTCCCCTGTTCTCTCCTCCCTCTCTTTCCCTTCTCCCTCCCCCTGCTCACGATGATACAGACAGAAACCGGGATCTGAAATCCTATTTTAACTCTACTTCCAGATGGAGCTGAGATAGTATAGATAGCCTGGGGCAGCTGTGCTCTGAACCTGCAGCCTACCTGGAAGCCAGGATTGCAGCTGCAGGCACTCTTAAAAGCTTTTGCTTGCATAAGCACTTGGGCCCCACTAGAGGCTGAATAGCTGCTTGATAAACAAAATGAACACAATGCCTCAAATCATTATTCCCGAGGCCAGGAATATTCTTCTTTCATCCCCCCCTCCCTTTTTTTTCCCCCTTCAGCAGCAGCTAAAAATAGTTTGGCAATTTACATTTTAACAGTTGCGTGTTATGTAGGGTGGTTTTACAGTCTAGCAGATGATTTCTGCTAGATTAACAAAAATATATTTAAAATGTCAGAGAAGCTAAAACACATAGCAGTGCAATTTTCATGTAATTTATTACTGTAATTCGAGGCAGTAATAAAGCTTACGCTACAAGTTTAATATTTAGTAGCATCAGCCAGGTAAAGAGATACTTTCACTTTGGAGAATGAAAGATTCCTCTCATTTCTCTTACGAGGTTTTAATTTTAACAGTGTTTTTCAAATGGTTTTAATTCTTCTTCTATAAGAAGGAAGACAGTAAAATGCTGATAGATTTTATTTGTATTAACGTTGTACCAATCTGTGCAATTAAGTGCAGTAACTGTGAATAATCAATGATTGCGATGCTGCAGGTTTTAAGCACAGTTCCTCTGTGTTTCAATGCTTTCACTGCTGAATAGAGCCTTGAAATAAAATGACATGTTACCAAAAAAAAAAAATAATTATATGTGATATGACGTGTTTGGAAGATGACACAAAACTGAATTTTGCTGAGCATCATGAGAAATTTAAATGGAGTGGATAATTATGTAAGTGTAGTCTGTATTTTAAATATGTCTTGGTAAGAAGTTGGAATGTATAGTGGGAAAGACAAAAGTTGCTTTAGCTAATAGATAATGCATTGTAGTTTAATTATAATATGAAAAGTCAAAGGAAAGATGATAGTTGATTTTATTATACAAATCTGTATTTGTTAATTTTTCAGTTTCTAAAGTACTGGTTTCTGCAAGGTTGTTGTTAGTATAGGGCTACCATGTCAACGGATACTCAGCAGTAATTTAATTTCCTAGATAACTGTAATTTAATAACAATCTTTTAAGAAATAATGGTTTAAAAAAAACAACAGCCCTTCATCTAGTTTATTTCTTTTCCTCTTGGTTTTGTATGATACTTTCTGAAAGTACTTGTTTTGAGGTTTATTGTTTTTCATGTGTTCTTATCAGGGCCTAAAGTAAGACAAGTGCTGGTGAACTGTTTAGCTACTTTCTGGAATGGAATTCAATCCAACTTTTTCCTTTTACTGTAAAAATTAAATGTACCAGGCAAAGGCATTTTTAAGTTTGTGTTTTAAGTTGCTAAGTGGTGACTCATTGCCCAAAACATTGTGAATGTTGACATGCAAGCATTTATGTTAAACTAGAACTACTAAATTTAAAGCCTTGCAGGGGGGATAGAAACTAAAAAATCAGCAGTTAATTTTTTTTCAAGCCTGGTTTGAACAGCAGGATTGATATGCTGTTCCTATTACAGCAGGGGTGGGGAGAAATACTGTTCAGTGAGTTACATTATCTCCAGAGATTCAAAACGGTTGTATTTCTGAGAATTTTTCTGATTGTAGGAGTTACCTTAACTAATCCAGACACTAATAACATCATGTGTCTTGAAACCAGTTGTAACTGCTTGGTGGGGCTGAGTCAGGAAGAGCAATGTCACGGATTCTGAAGAGCTTTCAGTGTGCAGAGGGAAAAGACAGCCAAGGCTCACTCAGAGGTGCCCAGGAATTGCCATCCATGGATGGGCTGTGAGCAGAAATGCTATTTACATGTGGAGCCAGAAAATATTTCAAACTAATATTTATTATTAGTACTGTAATCAGTGGTTATCAAGAGGTCATAATTCTGAGAAAAACACTGTGAATAGCTATCATAATTCTTTTCCCATTTAATTAGTCTCATATCAGAGAAATAACCTGAAATACATCATATCTGTTGGTTTTTGTTACAGAAGATGGGCTGTGACATACAGGCACAAATGTCTGCTTGTTTTCCATGTACTGCCATTTCTAGTAAATATTTAGAGTATTTTAGACTTTCCATAGCACCTGAAATGATCAGTTAATATTAAACTTTAGATGGCATTTATTTAATAAGACATTGTCAAATTAATATTTTCTGATACCAGCCATCTCTTTCTAAAGTCAGACTCAGATTTTCTATTTTTCAATGCGTTTAAGACAATTTGATTATAGGGGTTCCTCATATATCACTCTCTAGAGTATGTGTATAGTCCATGGGTGCTAATTTATTGCAGTAATTATTTATGATGCAAAGATGCAGAAAACCTGGTTTGCATGCATAGAACGAACTCCCATTTAAGACACTTTTAATCTCCTGGTAGTCTTTTAAGACTGAGCTTCTAGAGGTGTTTCAAGACGTATCACATAAAGAGACCGAGATACCAGAAGAAAAATAATAGAAATTTGCTCCCTTCTGTGCTCTCTCCTTTCTCTAGTCCTATCAAAGTGTGAAAGGAGATTATTTAAAATGGCCAAGTGGAAAGTATCTTCTGAATGCATGAAATCCAGTTTTTGAGAGATCAATGCTTAGATTGTATTAAAAGTAATATAAACTTCACCACGCTGAGTGGACTTGCTTTAGAGAGTCATCCTCAATATTAGCAATTTCCATGTCTATTGTAGTGGCCCAGTGTAAAGCAACATCCTTAGAATACTCAGAGCCACAGACTTCATAAAAGTAAAAACTTTGGAGCATCCTGGGTAGATACTTTGTGTGACGTTGAACTGACCGTGACATTGTGTTTAACTGACTTTCTACTGAGAAATTTTGGTAAGATTTTTTTCCCACTGTCCACAAATGGTGTCCAAATGTAAAAGCAGCATTTGGTTTGTTCAGAACTGTTCTGAATTGCCTTGTGCTGTCAAGTGATACATTCAGCTCTCACTTGTCTTTGGTATCTAAAGCTCTCAAAGACAGCAGTGGCTGGCCTGACCCTTGCCTCTGATGCTGTGCTGTGTGTTAGAAGGCAATTTTAAATAACTAAACAGAGCAAATCGGTGTTTATGGGTAATGCAACACAGAACTTGCATTTTTTTCCTCATGACTCAGTCTTCCATCTCTGCTTTATGCTTGTTCTTTCCTCACTTGACTGAAGGGATAGAGTTTTTAGGGGCTTACTTCAATTGCTTTTTAAACACAATGTTCATCTATGAGTCTGAAAAAAATGCCAATACATAGAACATCCAACCTCTAAATTATGTTTCAAAACTTTTACTTGGTTTGTGATTTTATGTTTATTAAGAAAAAGATCTGATTTTCTGGTGAGATTGCTGTAGGGTTTTTTTTTTTCCAACATGATCTTTATTTGAAATCTATCTGAAAACCACAGTAGCTTCATATTATAGCATCCCACCTGCTCTTTGCTACATGAGAACATTTAGCTGTCATTAAACAAGTAAGCAGTCCATTGCAAAGTCCTGCTGTGAGAATTCACATCGAGTTCTCACTGAATTAGGGTGAAGGTACTTGAGTAACCCTCTCTTAATAGCTTTTTTTAAAAATTGCAATTGATCATTTTTCCAAACTGTCCCGTCATCTGACTGTGGTAAACTATTGTGAGGTTGCTTAATTGAAAGATGATCTGAGTGAAAATCCTGCCTATACATAGATATGAGGGGTATATAACGATGTCAAATGATTTCTCTGTGTTTGGGTTTTCAGGACGCGCTTTAATGTTTTCATAATGTATTAAAATGAACATATTAAATGCTCCTAGAGTGTAGATTCAGATAAAAGAACCTTAAATTTAGGCATAGTTAGAAAGGCTTATTTGAAAAAAAAAAAAAAAAGACTGAATTTGTGCTTTACCTCAAAGATGAATGTGTGCATTACCACAAATTAGTGTGGTGTTTTCTCACAATAGTTAAGGATATAAGCTTTTTTGAAGACTATTTCTTAATATCTTTTGCTTGATAATACTTGTGGCTTTGGTGGGAAGACTTTTATGATCCCTGAAGTCAGCTAGGAAAGTAGAGGAACGTTGTGTTGCTGCACTTGTACGTGCTGTTGAAGTGAGTGGTTTCCCTTCTGTTTCTTGCTCAGTCCAAATGGGGGGCAGGTGGCTTTGCCTGTGACCTGGACATTTGTCAGAAATGGGCAATACCAAAAAACCCCGACTGCTTTCTCGACAGAATGGTTCTGAAGTTAAAGCATTGCATCATCTTTAAATGAAATTTCAGATGTACGTGTGTCCTTACACAATAAAACAACAAAACCGAATTACCTTAGGTCCTGTTTTTGTGCCTCAGAATTTTTTGTGAAGTCAGGTCTTAAAAAGCAAGGTGGAGATTTAGTTATGGGATTGCGTTCCATTTATGCAGATAGCTAGGATTAGTTGCTAGTGTTTTTTCTTTCTGTAAGGTAGCACTAGGCGGATTCTCAGCTCTGGATGAGGAGGACTGCTCCATTTGGCTTTTAATAGCTCAGGGCTTCATTTGCAAAGCCATTTTGCCAAGCAGCGAGCTGGAGCAGAGCAGGAGGGGAGCGATGCCAGGGGAATCTGCCGAGGCACAGCGAGCTCCCCACATTGTGACCCGCAGTCGTGCAAAGCTGCTCTGGCACCGAATGATTGAATAAACCCGGGAAGTGTCGCTGTGCTGTCTCGGGCCGGGCCCAGGTTGTGCCTCTGGGGCCCCCTGCAGGCCCATGGCACAAGTGCGGGATCCGTGCGGGGACGGGAATCCCGGCTCCTGGTGCCGGGGCTGGGCCGGCAGAGGGACCCCGCAATCACTTCTCAGTGAGCTGTGCACGTAAATTCTCTTGGCCATGTCGAGTTGATGTGAAGCGAGTTTCAGTTACAGCCTTGCTAAGTCATTTCATGTTTTAAAATTCTTTTAAGGTCTGTACACATTTTTAGCACATTGTGATGATGATTATCTGGCTTCCGAGAGGGTAATTTGTTGGCTCGAGATAATAAACATGTTTGTTTACTTTTTAATGCAGATATGGGTAGTTAAGACCTTCATATAGAGGACTTCCAGCAAAATAACAGAACTTTCTGAATTTCAGCAGTATCTCAGCAATATCCTATCAAAGTTGTATTTGAAAGATTTTGAAATAAGTTTTAAAACTTGCTCAAATAAATTATTTTTGTGTTTGTTTCTGGAGAATGTGATATATAGCACTTTTCCCTCATTATTTCCCTTTAGAAAAAAACTTTGGATAAATTCCATTTTAACTTTGGATAAATTCAATATTATTTGGAAAACTTCTGAAACAGAAAGGTTCTACCTGTTGTTTCCAGTTAAAAAAACCCAATCATTATTTTTTAGCCATACCTGCCATAGGTAGCTGGTGATTTTTGAAGTAAAAAGACTCTCAACCAACAAAACCCCCAACAATCATTGGCTAACCCTGTAATATTGCTAAGTAAAAGTAATGGATAGCAATTAATATCAATTTCATTAGAGCTTGCTGTCTGTATTCTATCCCTTCAAACTGTTCCTTTTTCCCCTGATTATAGTAACATGAATGTTAAATGTGCAGTTAAAAGACAACCCCTTTGAAAAGGAAAACCACCAAACTATTTTAGCTCTTGCATAGATGAGTAAATTAATTTGCTTAAAACGTCTTCCTTTGGATATTGGGAGGAGGGAGAGTTGCCTATCAAATTTAATCCACTGGGTTATTTTAAATTACCTTCCATGCAGTTTGTCTGCTGGTGCTCTGCTGAACAGCACGCTTAGTGCTTGGTTAACACAGAAGGCTATCCTTCCAGGGTTTTAAAATGAATTAACATTTACTTAACTGATGAATTACATAAAGGACAGCATAAGTGTTGTGTTTTCCCCTGAAAACAACCAGTTTTGTTTCTTAAGGCTTGAAATCTTGTCTATTTTTACAGCTACATTATGTATCATGTTCAGTGCATCCTTTAGCAATAGTCCTAACTCTAGCTTTGCTATAATTAATCATCATAAATGTTTGGCTTTAAAATTACACATCTTAGGTCTCTCAATACAAGTTGAGTTGTTGGGGGTTTTTTCCTGAGTTGCTGCTAGACAAGCAGCTCAAAATTTACTATGTATGGTTTAGTTAGCAACAGGTTGTTCTGTAGCAGTTAGGGTCTGTCTCTCGTGTTCAGGTTTCAGTTTTCTTAGAACTGATAAGAACTTAATCACTTGTGAAACTTCTGTGCCTCTGTCAAACATGGTTGAAATCGATAAGTTCCAACCTTGGACAGTGTGGGGAGAAAGGAGAGACTTCTAGGACAGTTGCTTTTGCCTTATTCCCAAGAGATAGAAGGTTAGCCTAGCCCTGAAGAAATTCATGGAGATTGGTAAGGACAAAAGAGGTGGTTTCCCCATCAAAAACAGGCTTGGACTTTCACCATGTTACTGTTGTTTAAAACAAGATTCAAGCCAGTTCTCCACAAGGAGATACTTAATACTTGGATTTGCACATCACACTTGCTTTTGTGAGTGAATAAGGAGTAGTTGCACATAATTTCAAAAGATTTGGTGCTTGTTGTGTTAGAATAGACCCATTTAAAATAAAACCGTGATAAAAGGCATTAACCTCTTTAAAGCATTTTGTTATTTCAGTTTTGTGGAATATGTTTGACTAGGGGATAGTTGTCATCTGTTGAGACAGTTACATAACTCATATGGTATAGCATTCAGCGATCTGTAGAAATTATGTTTATTTCTTATAAATTCAAGTGATGAATTACGTGTGCTTTATTGTGTGTTCGCTTTGTGACTGACAGGTTGAACAACAGTGTATTTCACATAGAAGTTTGTTTTTAGGGGGAGCGTCGTTCATTCACAAAATCTCTTAAGTGTTAAAATCATCTTTGAAAATATTCTTTTACAGGTAGCTTGGTTTATTTTTAGGTCAGCATTTCCCTCTGCATCAGCTTTCATTATCTCTTTACATACTTTAGGAACAGGCAGTTTATTGTTTTTGACACACGGTACAGGGTCATGAGTGGAAACAATTCGGGCTACAAAGTGCATGTCAGTTCAGTGCTCCTCTGCTGACGGCATGTCTGTCTGAAATCAAGTTTAAAAAATTGGCCCTGTCTCCAGCTGACTTGTTTTGTCAGGCTGAGTCATAAGATTAACCCTTGACTTGTCACCAAGGAAAAATGGAGTAAACAACTGTACCCCATACAGTATCACTGATCCAGCTATGATTCGTTTCACTGTAACATGATTCTCTTAAGAAAACAAATTTCAGAGCAGCTGTTGCTTGGCTTAAATGAGGATTAGAAAAATTGCAACAGCAAAACAAAAACTTGCTTTGGACTTTGGGAACTTTTGGAGTAGTTATCTGGTAGTAGGTCCTGCATATGTAGTTATCGGTAACAACATCACATTTTCTTGAGCAGTTTTAAAAATCTTCCATTTTAGGGTCATTTTTTGTCTATTCTGGTGGAAGTAAACTTCTATGGGTTAAAGTTGGATATGCTGGATGGCATTATGGTCTGATCCTGTAAGGTGAATTGATGTAGCAAATGTCCTGTGAGAAACAATGTACAGTAAATATGGAGCAGAGACAGTGATGGATTTCAAGTATCATACACTAAGGTTTTATTCCTGATGATGTAACTGAGGGTAGAAAAATACTGTCCTTTTTGGTAAAATACAGTTGTCTATACTTTTGATTTGTGGGGAAGTAACTCAGAAGCAAATTCATTTAGTGAGCCATTATGAAGGGTCCAGTTTGTCTACAGACATTTGCAGTGGTGTCACTCTGTTTTATTGATAATATTGTTGCTTTTGTCTTATCCTTGTTATGGTGAACAAGGTCAATGATTTACTGGTAAATGTAAATAGTGCTAGAAAACTTTATTAGTTAATATTACTTATATATTTTTGTTACAATTGCTCTGTGCAAGCCTAGGGTAGCTGCATGCAGGGAAGCCCCCTCCCAATGCTACAGTCAGGTTACATACCTGACTTTTCTGCTTTTCTGCTCTATGTTTTGACATTTTTGCAGTTGCTTGTATGCAGTTGGATAATGGTTATTATTTGAGAGGGAGTTTGATCATGCTCTTCATCTCTCATACAACTGTTTTGAAAACTGGGCCTCTGTGCATGGATGTGCAGTAGCAACTACAACTATGTTGATAATCTTACTTCAAAGAACTAGCTCCAGTTACCCTGAAAGTATTTGTAATGATTTAAAAGTATAATTTTAGCATGCAAGTATTTTTTAAAGGGGTTCTCTTATGTCTTCAAGTTTGTAAGCTGAAAGTGCCTTCTCCAGTGTTTAGGGTTTTTTCCAAGTTGTACATTAGTGTGAAGTAGTGATTTTAACCTAGTGTACTATGAGAAGTAGCACATGCAAAGATCTGAAGATCTTTTAGCATATCTCATCTGTATAGTCCTGAACATTAGTGAGAAGCTTTAAGGAATGGCATTGTTTAGCTGCAAATCAAAGCTTCTTACGGACTCTCTGGGGGCTGAAATGGGTCTTTGTGGTCCCTGGGGAAGGAGGAAGCTGCCAGTCACTCTGCAGGCCTGGCAATTTAATAGTCTGAAGTATAGTGATGTTCTTTTCTGCAGCTGCTGCTGCTACGCCTTTTGTATAGGAGGAGAGTTCAGTTCAGATATCATTAGCTTTGCTGCATAGTTAAATAGTTCTGGATGCGTAGTTTGACTTGCAGTAAAAATGCAAGTGTTCTTCAGCAGATGGAAACTTCAGGATGTATTTGCCAACTCTGAGCACAGTAGTCTCCTAATTGACTGTAAGAGTTCTCTGAAAAAGCATTTGAAGCTTGAGATGTGAATATTTTTTGTCAGTGTGTATATATTCTGTGTATTTATAGACACTAGAGTAGTTATGTCCTGAGATAATGGACGTTATACAGAGATTTTTATCTGATCATAGTATTTGACTGCGGTTTGCCACCCTTGTGGATCTTTTATGTTCAGAAGGTTTCACTGGCACACAAGGTGCTTGGCAGAATGAACCAAAATTCTGCAACTTGCTTTTTCCCCTGTAAATGGCTGAATTGAACTTTATCCAATTTTTTTTTTCCTTATCCTTTCCTGCTTTTGTCAGGAGGAAGGCAGGGAGAATTCACAGAATTGGCAGTCGACATAGTGAGAGGTGGAGAAACGTGGCTGTGCTTTAACCTTTTTTTTCCTGGATTGAAATCAGTGTCTGATTTACCAGAAACTCAGTCAATAACCAGCTGCGTTCACTCGTAGAAAATAAAAAATGTACACCTCATTAAGAGTTAATGTTAGTTAATGCCACTCTTCAGTGGAGAAAGCAAAGACCCACCAGGCACTGGTAGTGTGCAAATATTGAGGGATCTTTGTGCTGAAGTTGCAGTCTGTTTGCTCTGTTGGATAATTCACGTTTTTGTGATGCGCCGAAGTTGTTGGGGTCCCCTCCCCTTGTCTGCCCTTTCGTGTATGGGCACATGTATATGCTTTAGTCACACAAAAATGTGTTATACAATACAAAGGGAGCCTGAGGCTCGTGTTTCCAAGAGAACCTTCGCATTTTGTATACCCCATCTTAAGGAAGGATTTTGGACGATTCCAAAACGTGAAAGTATTTCCATGAGTTATTTTTTTAAAGCCAAGCGCCTTGTGTAGGTGTTGTGTCAGGGTCACTGCTCGGAGGGCCCCGGGAGCGCTGGGTGCCCGGGCCCTCCCCTGGGACTCGCTCCCAGCAGCTCCCCGTGGCTTTTAGGAAGCGTTTGCCAAAGTTGGAAGCAACTTCAGGCAGAGCCAGATGGCCGTGTGGCTGGAGCCGCATCGAGCAGCGCCTGCACGGCCGCGAGTGCTCCCTCTTAATTAAAACAAAAAGCAGCCGATTCTCTCGCCGGGGACGTGCCCACGAGCGGGCTCCCCGCGCCCCCGGAGCGCGGTTGGTGCGTGTGCCGAGCGCTCCGCGCCCGCGGGCCGGGCCGCCGCCCCTCCCCGGGCAGGGGCC
>VXBA01000138.1:263362-316995 GCA_013399895.1 Serilophus lunatus
TTTTTTTTTTTAAATCGCGGTGTTTTAACTTTCCGGGAATTGAACGGGGTATTTTTGTTTGGCGTTTGATACTTAACGATTTTATTAAACTCGCGGGACGCGGGTTCTGATTTTTGCGTATGAAAATTAGTATGCGATGGTAAATTTAACACGGTGTTTTTCTTCCAGTCTGTTTTTGTTGTGTGTGGTTTTTGGCTTTCTGCTGTTACAAAAATAGCATTAAGTAGGAAAACGGGAGATGCTGATACTGATCTTTTTTTGTGGGTTTTGTTTTGTTTCTTTGCTGCTGGTCCTCCTCCCGTGTGGGCCTGTATGAGTTTTGCTTTCATTAGTAAACTTTTTTTGCCAAGATTTTTGTTCAATAGTAATTAAATTATGGGTCTTTATATTCATTAAAGACACTGTGTATGAGCTTCTTGAATAACAGAAAAGACATTGGAGGAGAGGTTGGGGAATCAGTAAAATCACTTGGTCTCTATTTCATTTCCTTTGGTATAAATGCCAGCTGTCTTTCAGATATGAAATTATTTTTCTTTCATGTCTGCTCCTAGGCTAAAACAATCTGTTTGAAGTTTTATGTGCAGATATATATGAGACTTAAGTAAAATTAACTATACAATACCCCTGAAGCAAAGGGAATATAACTTGCATAGAGTTTTGATTTTATTCTTTCTAGAGCACAGATCACTCTATTACAACATTTCTCTTTGTTCTTGTAGCAGGAAAAAAGGCTTTGATCTTATTAAGTATTTCCAGGCATACAGGAGATGGAAGTGCTGGTACCGTAGGAGGGCATGGCTTGAAAATTGATAGCATGTGCCTGTTATGGGTCAGAGGTGACCTTTATGAGCTTGAAGAGTTAGTAAATAGATGACAAATCATATGATCATCCTATATCATGTTGCTCAAGGTTTTATTTAATTTTTTTTAAACATCTCAGTAACTTTTGGTACTTCCTCTCCGAGGAATTCTCCAAGTTGGCCTAAATTACTAATTTAAATGCACATAAGGAGGTTAGGAGTTGGGGGTTGGTTTTTGTTACAATTGTTGAAGCACATCTCTGGGTGTGCGTGCCAAATCTCTGTATGAACCTTTCTACAATGACAGAATTGTACATACCCTAATTTTGATACCTTACTGCTTTTACTGGCTTGATAAACTAGTATTTGATAGTGTAAACCTCATTGTTCAAGTTGGAAATTTTTGTATTTATTTCATACTATTAGATTTTGGATGTTGACATCCCCTGATACTTGCTAATATATATAAAATTAATTTATCTACTCACAAAATAAGTGAGAAATCACATGTAGAAAACGTGTTAAACTTGTTAATATAAATATTGTGTTCTTTTCCAACTCTTGAATTTGTAAGCTAATATTAAGCTTAATATTAAGCTAAAAAACAAGTATTTGAGCACTCCAGTAGATAGTTCATTGTGGACTGGCACATGACTTCAAAGTGAGATGTAAATCAAGGGGTTTTACTATTAGAAGAGGTTCAAGTTTCATAATTCTTGTATGTTTTAGGAGGGACACATGAAAAGTAATGTTGTAATACAAACCCCTTGCTAAGGAGTCAAGATTACTGTTCTGTGTAAGAGATGTTATATTAAAAAGTATTTCAAGAATCTCCACCAAATCAAAAAGAAAAGATCTTAATCCGTTTCATGGAGAAAATAAAGCACTTGCACTGAAATGGAAGATGTAGCCATTTTTTGGTGGGGTTTTTTTCCCTTCACCTGTTGATATATAGAAAATATTCTCAGACATATGGAGCTTTCTGAAAAAAAAACAAAACAAAACAATTATAGTTCAAATTTGTTTCAATATCTCATCTTTCATTCAAGAGCCATGCTACAGACCTCTTCCCCCTTCCCCCCCCCCCGAAAAAACCCTCAAGCCCTAATTTTCATTGAAAATAAAGCTGCAAAGATGGTTAGGTAGAAATAATAGCATAGATGTAAACAATGCAATTTAGTATTTTTATTATTTCTTTATAGTTGATAATTAAGCAAACTTCTTTCCATTAAATTTTAGAAAGCACTATAGTAAAAAAATATTTAAGTAATAGAAGTTTGATATCATCTTTGTGCTTAAAGAGTAAAATAGACTTGAATGATTTCCACTTTTTTCAACTCACCTAGAAGTTTAGAAATAAATTGGCTATTTTTTAAGTGTACTGTAGTATTATTTTAATATAGATCCCAATGCAGTAATGTATCAGTTATCACCAGTATAAATAATTTCAAGAAAAATACTGGTCATATTTTTTTATATCATCTATGACTACGAGTTTATATGGGAATAAGTTTATGAATATTGACTTTATTTGTTGCATTCTGTGCATTATATGGTGGATTTAATAGGCCAGTCTATGTATGAGTATTTGTTATTATTGAAGAAATATTTGTTTCTGGCATCATAGGCTGAGATTTTATCGAGCCCTTCTCCAAGGTGGAGTTACTGCATCTTTTTAAGTAGATTTCTACAATGCCTGTTGAAAAAGGAGGAAAAAATTCAGGAGAGATACATATTTTGGACATGTGTAATGCTTTGATTTGCTTTTTTGTAAACGAGGTTATGTGGAGGGTTTTTTTGAGAAAATACTTTTTTTCCTTCAGAATTTTGAGAGTATAAAAGGCTTTTTATGAATACGTTGCTGATGGGAACTCTGTGTAGAGATGAGTAAACACAGATGTGATTGTCTGTGTATATTTGTGTGTCTTTTAGGGGAGAAAATGCTGGTGTTGAAGCCATCTCTGAGCAGAGTGAGCCATGTTAATACCCCTGCGTGGTGCTCAGATGACAAGGCAGCACGCCTTGCTCTCGCTGTTATGCAATAAATAATGCACTTAGTCTTTTAACATACATCTAAAATGTTTTCAGTTAGTAAATTTTGGAGCAACCAGGTGCTACAACGAACGATTCAATTTTGCTTTTATTAGTGTTGGGCCAGTGAGTACGCAGGGAGGAAAGTACAATGAAAGCTGTTCTGTACCATATGCTGCCCACAGCAACTTACCCAAGGTCAAAGCTAACATTTGTGAGTCAGGACAAATATAAGATCATCTGGAAAACCTCTAGGGGTACATGGCTGTGGACATTGAATAAAGAGAGGTGGTAAACACTGGTCAGCTGGATTTTTATTTTTCTTCTGTTCCTCACCCTTCTCTGTCCCCTCCCCACCCTACTAAAAATGATGAGTTACAATGCATCAGCCCAAGAGAGTTTTCCCTGCTCCAGTCCATTGGCTTGAACTGCCAATCTGCTGAGCAGTGGTCCCCTGCCAGAAGGGTATCTTGTCTGCAACAAGCTTTATTAATGCTTTAAAGTGAAGGTTATGTCCATTTCCTTGGGCAAATGACAGCAGCGAGGGATGGGATCAGGTGCTGCACGGGGCAGATCTATATTTCTCAAGATGTGAGCACCAAAGAGTGACACCCCCCGTTTGCGCAGTGCCTTTGCTTTCAGAATCACGTGCATGTCCAAGTCTGTTTGCACAAACTGAATAGTCTGGGGTGCAGGTTCAGACACAGGGAGTGCTTGTGAGTTCTGAGAGCAGAGAAACAAATGCAAAAGATGGCCTGTATCTACTGCTGCATCTGCCTGTGGTCAGTGCTGGTGCTGGGGAGTCCTCCCTCAGCTCCAACAGCCTTCTGAAATACAGGGTACAGGTTAAGAAACAGGCAAAGTAGTTTCAATTTTTTTTTTGTTTGTTTCCTGAAACTCTGGATTTAATCAGAAATTTTTCAGTGCGTAGTTGTCTGCATCCTTTTTTGTCAGAATGGTTTGGAGACGTGAATTTGCTTAGCAAATAAAAGACAAAAAAAATATTGAAGTGCTATATGAATGTATATTCATCATGTTGTTCCTGCTGCCTTACATCCTCTTTTTTCTCCCCTCTGTAGCTCACTCTACAGTTTAACAAAAAAAAAAAACAAAATCAAAAGAATAGATCGAAAGGTTTCTGTATACTGAATTTGAGATGTTTGCTAAGTTTGCCTAACACTTTTTAACATGACTTGAAAGTTGTCATTCCCTGGGGAAAAAGCTAGGAAGTATTGCTGGGAGTGCTGTGTAGCATTGCACTGGGATTCTGCATTTCAAAAATACCCAAATAGGCATGTATAGCATGCCTAAACTGCATAAACGTTTATTTAAGACGGAATTCAGTTTAGCTGCTTCAAGAAGTTTGAATTTTATACTATCCTCAAAAGTTATGGTTACATTTGCAGACAAGACTCCATGATGTTAAAGGAGTGTTTTATTTTCATTCTGGATGGTGAGAAGAGTTTTTTTAAATGTATGAACCTTTGCACCTGGTGTTGGAGACAAGTATGGCTGAGGATAAGATTGTATTGATCTTGTGCATTAGGGCTCTTCATTTTTTCAGCTAAACAAGGATTTAGGCTGGGCCTTGGATTCCATTAGGATTTTTATGGCAGCTTCTGTCTTGCTGTAAAGAGGAGTATGGAAAACTAGTTACTCTTCTATATTCCTGAAGTTTTAATGTATCATTTTGTCAGCAAAATAATAAACATGGAAACAAGTTTCCTTTTCCTAGGGCTGCCTTTCAGCAAAATCAGCTTTTGCTACAAAACCTGTAGATAATACACTGTAAAATTTTGCCACATGTACAAATCATTCATCAGTGCACACTTGCTTAGCGCATGACTGATGCTGATGGAATGTAGATAGGCTACTTAGCAGAGTTTACAAGCTACAGAATAGGTTATTCATCTTCGCTGGTTTCAAAAAATTCTTTTTCTCAAGCAGCTTGATAAATATTTTCCTGAACTTCCAAGAATTGCTAATAACTGCTTAAATGAGTAATGTTCATAATTTCGTAAACATGATGTGTGATGGGAGCGTTGGTTTTGAGATAGCATGAGCTCATTGGAAGTAAGTTTAGTGGCTTCATTGCTTTTTTCTTATCTGCTTTTAATGTTAATATTAAACATTGATAAATATTTAAGAATTTGAAACATATTACAGGAAAATTGCCTGAGAGGATGGATGCCAACAGGAAGAGTCCAAGTGTTACATTTATTGAATGCATTTTTAGAATGGAGACTTGGAAGTTTTACTCAGAATAAAATTTGGTAAACCCAGATCTTCAAATCAATGTGGATGGTATTGGCACTTGTATTAGTAAACAGAAGAACACTGTGTAATATTTTGATATCTTTTAGCTGCATTAGATCCCTGTAACTTTGACAGTAGTGTTCATTACCTATGTCAGTCACCAGAGCAGATTTCAGAACCGAGATGATGCTTCTGTTTTGCTTAAACCTGATGTCATGCAGCTAATGTCTTCTCGGCTCTGTTCTGAAGTCAGCCCCCACCACTACCTCTCAGAAGGAAATTTTAGTTGTTCTCCTGCCTTTCCCGCTGGAGTAACATAAACCGGTTCAGGGTGCAGGAGAGATTGATGTGGGTCTCTGACTTGATGTCCTCTGCAACTCATTTGTCCCGCTTCCCTCAGCAGAGGCCGTCTCCCCTTCAGGAGCACTGCAGCATTGGGATTGATGTATATATTAGCACAGCTCCAGAAAAGTCGAGTCTATGACTTGATAAGTTGTGTAAGAAAACTGGTTTTGGCTTGTGTTTATCGGGAGGGAATTTCCCATTCACAATCGGGGAGTGTTTTGCTTGTCAGCGTGGAGACACGTTGGATGCCTTCGGGTGCACGGTGTTAGAGGGGATTAGGAGATGGGCTCCTCTTCTACCTGCTGGAGACAGCCCTCTTCAAGAAGACTCTGTGAAGAGGCTGACCTTTCAACTGTGTTCCCTGTCTTAGAGGCAATGTCAGCCAGGAAAAACTGGTTTGATGCCTCCTGGATGTCAGTGTTATCAGTTTAATAGCTAAAAGAGGCCGTCTTGAGCAGCCATGTCGTATTTATAACTGCCTTACTCAGCTGTTGCAGAAAAGAAAGCCCTTTAAGTAGGACACAGACCATGCCAGCCTCGTGTGGGCCTTCAGCCACAGGGGCTGTGTTGGGCTGCTCAGGGGTCCCAGAGCATGTGGGGCGTTTGGAGGGAACAAACTCGTTGCTCCGAGACATTGCTTCCTGAATTAAAAATAGAATTTCATCTTTTTTGGTCAACTTTCAGATTTAAAACCTTTGGTACTTTATGTTCACGGACTTCGGGTTAATTTTAGTCAAATTTCTCCTTTGCTTTTAAATCTTGTTTGTAGTAACACAACATAAAAATTATGATTAGGTCATTAACCAGAAAAAACCTGGCGCTCATCTGCAGGTGATCAGATGACATCAGAGGCCTGGTTTTAATTTGTGGGTAGTTCTGATTGTAACTAAAAGAGACTCGCTCCCTTTGTGGAATTGGCTGGCTATTTCCCCACATCTGGAGTTAATGAAGTCTTTGAGACCACATCAGTTGTGTTTTGCCGCAAGAACCCTTTGATCTGAAAAATCTAGACTGGCACAAGTGCAGCTTCATAACATTGCAGCTATGTTTTTGCAAGCTATAGTTAAGATACCAAAACAGGCAGAAACTATATGAAGTTATGTGTCTGTGCTAGGACTTTCATATAGCTGTTTGGAAGGGCCTCTTTTATGTTTATATAATTCGTAACATTTTTATTACCTTAATGGCTTGTACATTGGTGTCTGTAAATGATGTATTTGTAGGAGTTTTCGAGTTTAATTCCCCTTTTTTGGAGGAGTGTTTAATCGGTTTTTATAAAGCACCCAGTTATGTAAAATGTTAAAAGTTTTGGTCTGAAGCTTGTATTTACAAATCCCATTGATAACATTGCACTTTAAAAAAAGTATAATTCGTCATTGTAGGTGACTTCGCATTAATCAGTACATCTCTATGGCAGTACTAAATGTCATAAAGCTTTGTTTTCCACTGCTGTCCTGTGACAGTGATAGATTATCCATCAGCTATAGCATATGCTGTGTTATTCTGCACAACAGAGAACTTGTAAATTGAGCCCAGTTTTGTCTAATATGTTTGCAGCCTTATGAGTGCAAGTATTTACAATTTGACAGAGTGACATTTCTGTTAAAATATGTCCTAGGCATGGAATATACATGCATTCGTCATATAGAGTAAATACATATGCACTGTGAACATTGCTCAGAATGTATTGTCATTCTGTCACTCAGGTCTGGTAAGAATCTCTATTTTACCTTTATTCCATAAAATGAAAAATTTCGAGTAAAATGTTGAACAAAAGCTTTCCGAAGAGCTTTCTTTCCTAAAAAAAAAAATAAAAAAAAAATATTTGTTTGGATTAGGAAATAACGTTAAGGATGCGAGTGGTGAGTTTTGCACTTGACACTCCTTCTGACCAGGTGTCTGTTTTACCTGCCGTGGCTCACACCGGCAACTAACGGCTTAATGCCCTGTGCCCTTGTCCCGGTTCCATCATACTGAGGCTGGGGAGGTTTTCCTGAAATTGTGTATCTGCACAGCGAGCCCGGGAGCGGTGCCGGGTGCCCGGGGTGTCCGGGCGCTGTCTGCGCGCCCCGCCCGGCCGTGTGTTCCGACAGCAGCGGGCTGGAAAAGCGCTGGGGACTAGGGAGGGGTATTGGTATGCAGATGGGGCAGGGCTTGCCCACTTCACTGGCTGAAAATCCCCGTCGGAACCGTCACCCTCTGGGAGGACAATGGCTCTTTTTTAGGGATCTTAGGGGTTTTTGTTGTCCGGCTTGATGTTCCTGGCCCTTCTCTTGCTTGGTAAACAACACCCCAGAAAGACAAGGGAGGGATGCGAATGCCGTGTGCGTGTGCCTGTGTGTGCGCAGCAAGGATCAAAATACCCATGCCTGAATTTTAGGGCGTAGTGCTCTTTGCAAGTTACATTACATAAGCTTTAAAGTTTAAAAATTTTTCTTTGTATATATGCATTTATGAAGTCGTATTTATCCAGTAAGATGAACAGTTAAAAGTACCAGTACTTATTTTTTCTCTGAACAGTTAAAAGTACCACATTTTTTCTCTGTAGTAGAAAGATGCTCAAGTTTCAGTGTTATGTGTTTATATTCTCTGCTGCCATCTATGTTAAATCACCTTGTTTAAAAATTTGTCTTTTAAAACACGCTGTTAATTGTAATATTCAATATTAATTGCAATATTCGGTATATTGACCAAAATACTGGTATGAAGAAAGAGCATCGATGAGAACAGCTGACTGTAGGCATAGTCCTTGACTGTGAATACTGGCCTTGCTGATTTCAGTTACTCTTCAATATCCTTTAATTTATTAGTGTTGCTGCAGTAGAAGATTTCTGATCATTCTCTCTATTTGGCATCTTCGAGTTTTTAACTTGAGAAGAAAATGCGTTGTTTGCAAGTTGAGAACGACCATTTCACTGTGGTGTTACACTGAAAAAAACAACGATGCTGCTTTTCTTTCATGTTAGGCCAGTGTGAAAATTACGTGCTCAGTGTTGCAGTTCTCAGATTATTCCTCAGGACTTGCATGCATATATTCCTGATGACCATCCAAAGGCGTGCAAGCTTCTGAATGGATGGTACAAGGGTTGCATTAAAACCTTTCCATTTGTCACTGAATGTTCTTGTTCTTTCCGATTGTTGGGATGCCAGCTAATTAAATATTCAAACAGGCATACAGTTGTTTTAAAATAAAATTTGTTTGGGGCCCAGTTGTTTTATCTTGCTTTTTTTATCTTGAGCAACAAGTCTGTGCGAGTCGTGCACTTAGAAAGCAAAATCAGCATTCAGGCTTTTATCAGGCCACCTGGCTGAGTTGGCACACCAGAAAGTGTGTTGTTAGGATCATTCTACTGTAGTTCCTCTGTACTGTGGCAACTTGCTAAAAAGCAAATAAAACAAGGGCAACAAATGCTGCGGCTTGCTACACTGTTCTTTTTTTATTTGTTCTTTCTATCTGTGTCTGTGTGCTGTGGTTTGTTTCATGCACGACACCCAGTTATTATTAACATGCTTTTATTGCTCTCCAATGTTTAGGTGTATGCACCATCCCCAAGTTCTGATGATTTCAACAGAGAATCTCCAAGTTACCCATCTCCTAAGCCACCAAGCAGTATGTTTGCTAGCACTTTCTTTATGCAAGGTGGGTAAAATGACTTGAAAGATAGGGGTATATGTCACTTCAGGCAGAGCTCTGCAGTCAGACGCTGTTCTACTGAGTGAATGAAGATGTGTAAATGTGTAACATGATTAAGTTTTATATACTTTTAAAACAGTTAAATGAAGGGAACTGTCTGTTGATGTGAAGTTTTCCTCATGACATTAATTGCTAACTGAAATTTAAAAGGATTATGCACCAGGCCAGATGGACGGAATTTTGATCCTTTGATTTCTAAGGGCTTCAGAGCAGCACACTGGAGTGATAGAGAAAAAATGAGGTGGGGGCTTCTTGACTGATCTGGAATTTGACTGTACAGTATCAGCTAACAGTCTTAAGTTCTGAAATGCTTGTATATCCAGCATGCCAGAAAAAAAAAGGGGAATGCACTGAGCAAAACAAGAGCAAAATCCATTTCCTCAGCCTCACGTCACACAATTAGCACGTCCTTCAGTCTGATGAGGTTTTGGAGCACATTGAAAGCTTAGTCTCTCAGTACACGAATTTACAGAACACTTCAGTTTGTGCTACAGAAGGAAAGCTGCACTGACACACAGGCTAAAGCTTATGTAATGTAGTCATTTCAGTTACTTAAATCTGCTATTAGGAAATGTTTTTGGTTTTTTGTGGTGCTACGGTATTTTAGACTAGAAATTGCTTATTTTAGGTAAATAGATGTTTTGCATTGTATATTTATGGCGAGTTCTGTTCGGCCGAACTTTTTACCCCTCTGTCTCCTTTTCGATTCTTTTTTTCAGTCTGGAATTTTTATCAACCCTCTTGATTTAAATCTGGCCTTACTGAAGGTCTATGTAATTAGCAGAAGTGCTTGGTATTTTCTCAGCTGTGGTTGGATTATATTTCAGTTATGAAGCCTCTGTTGTTTTTTGATATGTTTTTTTTTAATAAATATAGCAACATGGTGGTGGCATGAAAATAGGAATTACAGTATAAATTGGTCACCATTTCCCTGCTGATGTTAGTCTCAGTAGCTGAATACTCTATTTGTTTAAAATAATTTTGTGAAGGAAAAGAGAAATCAATACTGTTTTCATTAAATATGTTTTTCTTGTTTTCTTTTTTATTTAAAAAATTAATTAAAAAAAGATGGGACCCACAATTCTTCTGACCTCTGGAGTTCATCCAATGGCATGAGCCAGCCTGGCTATGGTGGGATGCTGGGAGGCTCCTCTTCCCACATGTCCCAGTCGGGCAGTTACGGCAGCCTGCACACACATGACCGTTTGGTAAGACCTGCAGCACGGATTAATCTGTTTATACTTGTATGTGGAGACCTAATGTACACTAATTAACTTCTCGTTTGCTGCTCGTGCATGTCAGTTAAAAACCCGGTTGCTGGAAATCTCCAACTTAGTGTATTAGATTTATGTCCTTTTAGTTATGTCTGTTGTATAAATAAAAACCTATGGCTGTGTAGTGGTCTGTTCAGAGGATGGATGAGTCCATTTCGTCTGTAATAAAGACCTGGGTGTTGTATGTTTGGTATCTTAAAATATCAACATTTATTTAAGGACTACATAATGTCTTATGTCTGTTTCTCTTCTCTCCAGAGCTACCCCCCTCATTCAGTGTCACCTACAGATATAAATGCCAGTCTTCCTCCAATGTCCAGCTTCCATCGTGGCAGTACCAGCAGTTCACCTTATGTAGCTGCCTCACACACTCCACCTGTCAATGGATCAGATAATATTCTGGGTAAAAACTTCTTCCTGCCTTTTTTTTTATTTCATTTTACAAGAAAATGAGATTTAGGGTTGCATGACGCACAAAATTAGTAAGATTTAATTTATGGCATGCTTGTAGATCAGGGAAGATTCACCACTGTGATATTTCTGTCCTCAGTATGGCCGAGTTCAGGCAAATTGTTTCTCAGTCAGCTTAAAACTTACTGGTTTACTGGCTTTCACAGGCAAGCCTGTGCTCAGGGATTGCATCCCTCTGACTTAACAGCAGTTATCCTTCTGTAGTTCGGTGCCTGTGCGTGTCCATGAAGGTAGTTCTGGTGTTAAAGATTTCAGACCTGCTGTGTCACCAAAGCACTGTGCCAGAGAAAGGCAGCAACACTCTTTCTTTGGGGAGCTTAATAAAGTGCATCGTAAATTCCTCTCTTAACTGCTTGAGAGATTACTGAGTAGCCAGTATGGTGGCTGGTTTTGTCTCTTCCATGCTCACCTAGGAAGCATGAAATACAGGCTGGGCATCTGTTCCTTGCACGTATTTGCCTGTCTTAAGGTACAGCTGTAGGAATTAAATGCTTGTGGATGCCCCTTGTCAATTCAATATGATTTGCACTTAGTTAGGGGGACTGTATTTGCTTTGATTTGGGAACATGTTTTACTCTAAGGTCTTTAAACAGAACCCAGTTAATGAATCTGCATGGGAAATTCAGGATGCCGCAAACTTGAAACAGCAAGTGTTGCATTATTTGGATTTCTGATGTGAATAGCTTACATTCACATTAAATACGTTTTTTTTGGCTTTAGAAGTTGATAGTTGGAGAAAGAGGATTCGCTTTCGTAGGATCTGTCTTCTACAGTAAAGCAGATATTTTGGAGGATTCAGTTCCTCTCTGTGTTTCCAACTGGCAGGGCTTCAGACTTCCTCTTGGCTTAATGATGTGTGGAGCTAAAGGGCACGCAAAGCTGCTGACATGCAACTAAGAGCAGGGATGACAGAAAGCTTGGTGCATAAGAGCTTTTCAGGGACTTTTTAAAATAAAGATGAGAGTACAACACAGGGAATTAGAGCAGGGAGACACAAGGAACTGTTCTGTGACTTTGGCTTAAAGAATTAATTAAATGTGCAGCACTTTAGTGATAACAGTTTGGAAATAAGCTGCAATAATGTAATTTTCTGATTTTGATTTTTACTTTCACATTTAATTAAAATGATACTGTGGTCCTAGAAAATAATTTGTCTTTTTTAACTGCTTTCACTTGTTGGTCCTTAAGTTATCACAGTGATACTGTGTTTGACTTTAAAGAAGAGAGCATCCAAATGTAAATTTAATTGTTTTAATTAAATTTTTAAGTCTAATGAGAACTGATTCTATTGACACTGACTTCCTCAGAAAATCCATTTAAAAAGTGGTTGTTCAAGTCTATGTGATGAATAAAATAATAAAAGTAAATAAAATTTCAGCTTTAAAAATAAGTGTTGGGTTTGCTTTCCACATTACAGGAAACAGAGGAAATGGTGCTGGAAGCTCACAGACAGGGGATGCACTTGGAAAGGCATTGGCATCTGTAAGTAGCAGTTGGAGTATTCAGATCTGAAACGTGGATTTTGATTGCTGCATCCATTATTGATGTGTCATTGATTTTATAATATCAAATCAGGCATTTTCGCATATGAAATTAAAATTTACTGTGATACAATTTCATATACTAGAAAAGTGTTTTTAAAAGCAAGCGAAAAGGCTTTTATTTCTAGAAGACTCAATCTGACTTCCGTTTTCGTCAGGTGATCAAAAATTTAGGGCAGATAAAGTTTAATAAGCTGCTGAGACAAAGTAAAAGATAATCATAAGTTAAGGGTTTGATTTTTGTTTTTTTCTATAGTGTTCTAGTTAGTCAAATATTTTTAACATTACTCTTAGAGCAGATCCTGCCTCAAGGTTTAAAATGTTTTCTTAAGTGGCCTTATAAAACTGAGAAGTTTTGAATGCTCTGTTGTATAGCTATAATTTATGGAACAGCCTTTAAAAAATGTTGTATATGCATAAATTTAAACTCAACTCTTGCTAGAATAATGTAAAACATGGCAAGTATCTTCATTCTACTATAAGCTCTGTTCCATACGCACGCATACAGCAATTATTTTTTCATTTATGCAATCAGATGTACTTTTTAGAAGAGAGTAGCAGAAATTTCAGGGTTGGGAATGGTGGCTGGAGAAACACTTTTTATTTCTTGTATGGAGCAAGGAAGACTAAGTCTGGTATAAAGGATAGAAATTACTAGTTTGTAGCCCTAAATGGTCTTTCCTGTGTTGGGTTCTGCATCCCTCACCTCGTACCAGTGAATGCAAATGTGCATATTCGTGCAGATCCTGTTACCCTTACATCCCTCAGAGGGTCATATGTTAGAAGATTACCGGATCTGATAATGTCTGTAATGTCCATACTGGGGAGGAGAACTCTGACCTACTGGCTTTGAGGAGAGAAATGTCCCTGTTGCTTTTGAGGATTCAGCAAGCAGATAACAATTCTGCAGTCCAGAGGGCAGTTAACACTCGCTTTTTGCCTGTTTGAGACCTGTCAGAGAAGAACAGGGATCATTTTGACTTCTAGAAATAGCAGTGCTTACATACTCCAGGCTGTTCATTGCTTTGCAGATGTATTTGGGTGTCTGCTGTTCTGCAGCCGAAACAAAATTTCGTTTAAGTCTGACACACTGGCCAGTTTAGACCTGCAGGACTTTGTGACATTTTTTGCTGCTCTCCTTTTCTAAATGGTTTTCTCCTCCTTTCAGGTATTCTTGTCCAAGTCACTAGCTGAGAAAGCCAGGCTGATGTTTTGAGGAAAAACTCTAAATATATTGCGAGTGGAAGTCAGGGCAGAAATGTTTAATCTAACTGGTGGGTGGGCTCTGGTTGTCATAGAAACTTGTTTCTGTCATCCCGTGTTGTTGCTTGGCAGGAGCAGCCAGGTCATTCCATAAATCATTTCTGTCATAGCTGATGGTGATGCATTCCATCTGCTCTATCAGTGCATGCCATAGTCTGCACACTTCAAATCCCTCGCCTCATCCATCTGCTTCCCCCGCACCACGCGCACCCAGCACACTCCTCGGGCTTGTTCGGCAGGGAGAACAGCTCACGGCTGTGGAGAGGAGGGAGGTGGTCTCTCCAGCAGGTGAAGCTGACACACATGAATTTTGATGGCTAGTAAATCAAGAATATTTTTCTCTGAACAAAGTTTTATTTAAGTAATGTGATCGTCTGGCCGTTTTCTTGGTTTTTTTACCCCTAAGATGACGCTGTATTCCTTTCTGTTTGGATTTTAAATGCTGTCACTGCAACTGTTGAGAGGAATTCCTAGTTCTAAAATTCGGTTGATGTGCATCTCACAATAGGGCTTTCATGTGTGAAACATCAGAGGATACGACATTTGTTCTCCAGTTTAGGTATTAAAGACCATACAGAATAGTATGTGATTAAACATGTAAGGCCAGATAATACATTTGCAAAGGTTCTTTTATTTTAGGTTTAAGCCTGGATAATTGTGGTCTTAATCTCAGGGTAGGCAAGAAAGAGAATTGTACATGAAAGTATTTACACAAAGTTCCCAAAGCCCTGTGGATTATGCATTAGTTTGGATAATGAACTAGTATAGATAGAAAGAAAAGAAAATCTGGGTATTCGTGCCATTTCTAATGTGTTTCCCTGAACATTTGCCAAACAATAACCCTTTAAGATTGTGCCCATGGAGGGTTATATGGCAGGAGAAACATCTGGTTTATTTCATTGCCTAATGCCAAATCAAAACACTTGGTCTTTAATTTAGAGGAGATCAAACAGGAGGACTGTTTAACTTTGTTGATTATATCAGACCTCTTTGTGATAACTTATGTTTTGATTCCTACCTCAGCACTAGGGTAAAGGCCTTTGTACCGGCTTGGTAGTTAAATAGCCACTGGTCCCTTCACAAAAGAAAAGAAAATGTAGGGAAGTTGACTTCTAAAAGTAATTAATGAATTAAGTTTCTTTGTTGCTTTAGACTCAATAACATTAACATAACAAAGCCTAACTGAAATGTACACTGTAGTGTTTAAAAAATTGGACTAACAGCTCTGAGGTTTGGCTCTGCAGGCTCTCAATTGTGCAGCTTTTGTCTAAGAGCCTTTTCATTAGACCCTGGCATATTGGCACCCCGCTGATTGGAATGGACCATGACTGATAGGAGGAGGAGTCTCATTTGTTGCAGTAAAATGAGTCATGTTACCGTTTAAGCCTGGCAGAAGGTGTCAGGGTTGTTCATCATTGGTCATTTAACAGCACAGCGGCCAGGGACTGCATGCAGAATGAATTCTGACCTCGTGCTTTAGTTGTGGCTTCACTATACTGTAAATTTTCCCTCTTACAAAATACAGCGATATCAAGTTGGCGGGTAGAGTAGTGGAGAATGAAGAGTTTCAAAGGAAACTTCATGGCCTTTCTTTGATGTTGTTTTAATTTTATGTGTCTTATCTGTCTGTAACTCTCTACAGTTTTTATCCTGACACCCAAGATTTATTTCTATGCTGATGAACAATGCATGAATTTGCTTCTGTAGTCTGAGGTGTAGTTTGTTCTTCTAAATATATTTTTGTTCTAGCATGCATGAGAAGGAGGAGGCATTTCCATTAGGGAACTGATGGTCTGTCCTAATGGAAAAGGATGATAGACCAAGAAGGAGCACATGGTCTATTGGGTCCTGATTTTGTCAGTTCAGAAAATACAATATGGAACTTAATGAAGTCCCAGTTTATTGTCAGCTAAATGCTGAAATGTCATATTGTCTGTGTGAAGAGACATCAACCACACTGTCAGTGAAGAATTTTTAACTGCCATCTGATGAGTAACAAATCCTGATCTCTGCTCAAGTAAAACAGGTTTGAACTGATGACCTATAAAAATATGTTTAAAAATCCAGTTAGCCCCTAAATCTATTAAATTCTCTTCATAAAATGAATTTTCCCAGAGTCTTGAGATTTTAAATGTTTAATTAAAGCTTTAAGCATTATGTTTTCTGTTTTTTATCAGTAGGTTTTTTTATTAATAGAAGGGAAGAATTGTTGCAAGTTGAAGTTTAGTTTCTTGAGGGGCCAGTTGATACAGAGAAACATGTTACCTGCTGCAATACATTGCAAGAGGAATAAAATATCAAGTGGGGTTTTTTTTTTTTGGTGGTTACTGAAAATAATGAGAGCTTGAATGCTTTCTTGATATTTTCTCTTGTGAAGGATTAATTTTTAAAAGATAATGTGTTGACTGCTGAATTTTTTTTTTCCTCTCTAAAGTTGAGGAAGTCACTGTTCATTGGCATTTTCCTGAAGTTCTGTTTGGCCTAATTATCTGTGCTGTGAACTCTTGCTTATATTGTTCCCCTTCGGTAGCAGAAAAGCTGTAATTTCTGCTGCTGTTAAATTAGAAGGAAGGTCAGTTATACTTGTGTTGCTATCAAATACAGGCTGTGCTTATTTGGACAGCTGCTTGAAAATGAAAGTCCTCTGGTCATTTTTAGAGCCTTGAGTGTAACAAAGCAGAGCTGTGATTGAAGGATCAAATTGGGTTTTTTCAATTCAGAACCAAGAGTGACAATTAAAGTATGAAAAGGAATCCTAATAGCACTTTTTTTCCTGTGTATTGTAACATATACTGATAGACAATGTCTTTTGTCTGTTGTCAGATTTATTCTCCTGATCATACCAGCAGTAGTTTTCCATCGAATCCATCGACACCGGTTGGATCTCCATCGCCTCTTACAGGTACAGACTTGTCAGTAACTTGTTTGTTGTTTTGAAAACATCCAGTTTGGAAGCACAGTGAAATCAGCACTAGCTTTCTTGCATAATTGCTTTTATATTATGTTTATTTTTTCCACTGTACTAAACCAAAATCTATAAATACAGATCCCTTAGTATTTTATTGTGGGCATTCACTTAAATCCTGGTAACTGATTGTGAAAATTAGCCTATTGAAATAATGTTTGAAATCACTGACTGACCGTATACTACTACAGCTGTAAAGATATCTGTGCAGATCTGCACTATTTGACAGAAATAAGAGTGATTTGATTGGGTTGTTTTTCTTTCTAAAGCTATATGTTAAATCTCTGCAGCAGCTTTCAGTGACAAACACAGCAGATGTGTGTTCCCTCTAATGAAAATATAGTAGGCTATGAGACTATCCAATTTTTACACAAGATAGCTTTTCATTCATATCTTTCATGAATGCTTTCATTCTATGGGAGAAGAATTTCTGGCATTTTTCAAAATAAATGCTCTGTGTTGCAGCCACCTCTGTCACCTGTGCTTTGTGTGTTTGTAGTGTTAATGTGGGAAGAAGCATTCCAGTGTGGAGATGAACTGTGGGCAGCTGCCTACAGCTATTAGTGGGTAGTGCAGTTTTCACAGACACTGTGGCCTCAGCTGTCTAGTAAAAGTTGAACAGCTGTTCTCCATATAGAGAGGACTGTGAAAGCTCCATTGACTTAAATTTGTTGTTTAACAAAGAACTAGAATTACAAGCAAGATGATGTAACTTTAACCCTATTCTTTCCTGTAGTGCAATTTGTTAAATTACTTAACGTTTATACAACAGTCTGTTTCCCTGTTCTCTGCTGCTTAATATATCCCTGCAGGCTCCTGGCCATTGGTCAGTTTCTTGCAAGAGTGTTTTGCTTTTTATAAGGTATTAAAATCAACTTGTAGTGAAAGGGTATGGAATGAGCTTATTGGAACACTTTTGTAATTCAGATGAATAAATTAGTGAAGCTATTGCATACAAAATGGAGTCATAATCATATGTATGTGAATATGCCTATCTGTGTATGCAGTGTCACTCAAAACTTTCATCGTTCATACTTCACTCCTGTTTAATGGACGCTCTTCTGGTTTTCCATGGACATAGTGGATTAATGAGTGTCTTACATGGCTTACCTGAGCAGCTGCTTCGGGCATTTCTTTTCTGTTACTGAATGATCCATGTTGAATTGAGTAATGATGGGATTAACAGCATTTTTTGATTTAGTGATTGCAGTTGACAAAAAATGTTCTGTGCATTCTGTTGTACTGAAAAGGCAGTTCAGACCAGAACATTATTGTTGTTTTCTTTTTAACATCAAAGCAAATATTGAAACATTTTGTGCCTAGAGGAAAGAAGTTCTGATATTTCCAAGTATTTAAAATTTTGAAGACATGAAGCATGAAAGCACTAGCTAATTTCTGGTTTTAGAATTCAAATTTGAGGTCCTTAAAATTAGTGTTTTCCTTTTGCTGTTGTTGCCTTTGCCTGTTGCAGCCTGGATCAAATGTAAAACTGCAAAATTTACTCTTTGATTTGTGTTCCTCATTCTGAATTCCGATGGCTAAGAGAGTATTAGATATAAGCAAATAATACTGAAATACTTCTCGGGCTCCAACTTAGCATCTGCTTCACATTTATACCCTCCCACCCCCTTTAATTTCAGCGATATAGAATTTATCAAGCCTTTGGTAAATTGCTCCAGTAGTTAATTACCTTCATTTATGAATCTGGACTTTTATCTTTATTCCCAGATGAGTCACTAAGAACACAGTGAAGCACAATGTGAAGTAATTACTACTGCATTTATTGCTATTTATGCTCCTGGTAGCCATTTTCTGTCTTGACCCAAAAAGTTATTGCAGATAAAACAAATGTTTTATGTGTACTAAAATAATATATTTTGGAGCATTTTAGCCTTCATTGTCATTTTCCCCTTTTGCAGTTAGGTCTTTGTTTAGTTAGCATTTGTAGCATTGCAGATTTGACTAAGTCGTAATTTACCTATCTTTAATTTGTAAATTACAGTAGGTAAAGCACTGAGAGATAGTAACATCACCAGATGTTGGAGTTCATGAGCTCATGGCTGAGCTGTTGGGTTGCTGAATGAGGATTACTGATGTTTTTTAATTTGGTTAAGTAAAAGCATGGAGAACAACTTGATGAAAACCCCCAAGTATGATGAGACAATAGTGTGCTTCTCATCTTCCCTGCACTCATTTAATTTCTAATTTTACATAAACATGCCCAGAGCTGAGCTGCTTGCATAGTTTTAATGATTGTGTATATATATATATATATATCTTAAGTTTATATAGGGCTCTGAGTGGTGGGAGCTTTGGTATTTTAAGAATCCTTGTGCCAGGATCAGAGGTACTCACAAGGGCTCGGTGGGTTCTGAGGATGCCAAGCCAGCCTTCTGTGACTCCGAGTGTGTGTTTGAAAGGGGAGCCAGAGGATTAGTGTTGGGGAGACTCAGAGTAGGAACAATACTACAGTGATTGCTGTCGGTGACCCCTGTAAATCCTAACACTTGCCTGGCTTATTTGTTTTTTCATGCTGCTATGTTGGTGCTGCACTAAAAGCTGCAGTTGTTAATTGCAGGGCTTGTGGTGCCAGGATGCTTTTTAACATAATTGGTGGATTTCATGCACAAACTTCTAGGAGGGGGAGTGGAATGAGGCAAGCAGGAAATCGGTGCCATCTGGCAACCTGCACAGACACGGAGGCAGAGTGCCACCGCTCGGAAAGGGCCTGGAAAGGGCCTGGCGGTACCGAGGGTGTGACTGCAAACTGCAGGTTGTAGTCGGGCTGGGTTGTTGGAGAGGAGGAGTTGGTTATTCCCTCCCCTCTTGTCTTTTTGTCTCCTTTGTGAGCCACCCCACTCGGAGTTTTGTTCTGGGCTCACACTACAGAAATAGTACCTTCTTCCATTTAAAAACCCCAAGCAAACCTGTCAGATGAGACGCTCAGGGTTTCACTCTGTTTGCTGCCAGAACTGGCTGCCTTGCTGCCTAATGCCCGGTGATGCTGCACTGTAGGAAGTACACTCAGTCCTGGGACAGTGAGTGCTCCTGACACAGAGTCATGTCCCTAAGAATGGAGTTTTGATCAGATAAAAATTCAGATGTTATGCTGAGCCAAAATACTATAAGGTTGTCTCATTAACGCTTTCCAAAATAAGTAGGACTCCAAACATTCAGGAGTGACAATGGGAGACTACAGATCCAGACCCAGAGTGGGTGTATGAAGTGAAAATTGGTAGTTATAAACTTACTCACTGAATTCTTTGTATTTCACAAGAGAATTCCAGCACAATTATGGCAGCTCTGGACTTTTATGAAATAGGAGATTTTTATTATTATTTTTTAATTAGAAAGGAAATATTTAGGTATTTTAATAGTTATGCAGGCTGTACTTTTTTTTGTTAAATAAAACCTTGTCTTTAAAAGGTAACTACTTGCAGCTTTCTGAACAAAGGAACTGTAATGTTATTAAAGCCTTTCCCAGTTTTCCAGACATACAGCTCTGGCTGTTATTGAAAGAACAAGCCCACAGGCTCTTCCTTTAATGAGCTGCTTTGGATTGTATGTCCATAATTTATTAATGTAATTGCTTTATTATTACATTTGTATGGCTGAAAGGAAGCTGTCTCTAATGGCCATAGAATTTCATGTAGTATCTTTATAAAAGATGCATTATTAGTTGGTGAGAAAAATGCATGTTGTACTACTTCAGGCTTTGTCTTAAAAGTACTGCTTTATTAGTTACTGCATTTCACATGTAATTATTTTTAAAATTTACATGGAAATTAGGTATATTTATATCAGGCTAGAATGGATATGTATTTGAATTTGCAATGTATAGATAATATGGATTTAATTGTCAATTTGTTGCACAATCGATGATTCTTTAGCTGCTGATTTACCTTAAATATATCTGAAATAATGAATGGGAATAACTTGGGTATCTTTTTACTCATCTAACCTTGGAATGCATTATCATTTAAAATGATGCAGTGTAGAACTAGACAAGATAAAGCTTTTAGATCTAGTTTTAAATTTTCTTCTTTAGTAGAGGGGTGTCATAAAAATGATTTTCCAGTTATCCCTAATTTAGTGTCTGTTTGATTTCTTAGAATATTTTTGTTGTGTATTTTAACGCTGTTAAAGATATTCCTATGTGTTCTGAACAGAATCTGAAGAAGAATTCAGCAGGTTTTTTGTGGTGACACAGGCAGAAGGCAGGTATTTCAGATATGGTGAAGCGCTTTTTAATGTTGAAGCACTTTTGAAGACGTCCCTGCTTTGTCATTGACAATGTGTCTAACCCTACAGATGCCAGGATATGAAAATTATCCCTCAATAAGGCAGAATGAAGAAATTTGTCCTCTCTTGTATACCCATATGCTAGCTTACCTTTATGCAGGATACGTGGGGTTTAATTATGTTGAGATAGACGGTGTCTCTGCTTCCCACTTGTGCTGTGTAAATCTGTGCACTAACCGAGACAATTCTGACAGGTGCCAGTCAGTGGTCCAGGAGTGGAGGACAAGCCCCCTCATCTCCCAACTATGAAAACTCTCTACACTCCTTGGTAAGAATCGTTGAAAGCAACATAGTACTTTTTGCTTAAGAGTTGAAGGCTTGGTTTTGTATAAATCCTGCATATCATTAAAGGAAACAGTAGGATAGCATTACAAATGAATTCTTTGCTAACAAATGGCCTGTTCAGTTGAACAATATAAGACGTGCAGGGTGTGTCTTTCACCATCTGTTCCTTGGGCATCAGGCTTCTGTGCTGAGGACAGCTGGTGCTAAAGCGCTGTTATGAGATTCTGGTACCTTTTCACAAATCCATAGCTAATTCTTATCTAAAGTTCAGTCTGGAGAAAGATAAAGACTTCATGCCTCTGCATTTACTTGTCCTTCCCCCTCTCTCCCTCAAATGGCTGTCTCTTGGGCTTGTTTGCATTATGCTGTTATTAAAGAATTAATGCATTTTATTTGTAATTATTATTTGTTACTGGAGAATGCTCATTAATTAATTAAACATTTTACAGAAAAACACAAGCAATAATCTACAGCATTATAAATTTTCTTCTTTTGAGGATTCAGCAGAGGATTTAAGTTACTGACTTCCTTCTTACATTTCTGATACAGCATCAGGAAGGAAAGGGGCAAAATTTGAGGGAAGGTTTTGCTTACCTGTTTAAAATTTCGAGTTTCCACAGATGTAATTTCTTTTTCCTATCTAACAAAAATAAAATATAGGTTAAATCAGATTGCTTTTCTTTGATATTTTTGCAATTAAATATAATTGTTATGTACATCTTAGAATCCTAACATAACTGCAGTGTTAAATATTAGCCTTTTCTTATATTAATATAATCAGATCTCTGTTGCATTAACTTGACTAACAATTTATTGCTGACATGCACATCAGCTGTTTCCTCACCTCTTTTTTGAATTAATCTTAACCTGTGCTTTGCTTCCTGTTCTGTCTTGACTTTGCCAGAAAAATCGAGTTGAACAGCAACTTCACGAGCATTTGCAAGATGCAATGTCCTTCTTAAAGGATGTCTGTGAGGTACTATTTCACTTTAGATGGTGCCTTTTTGTGTTTTCAATTAACGCTTCCCTCGGATTCCCCATTAAAAACTTAAATTAGTGTAGTCTATGACCCATCTTTTGACTCCAACATCCTGCTACTTCAGTTTCTAGAGAGCTGCAATATCAGAATTGGTTTTTGCTTTGGGATTTTTTGGTCTTCCTTTTAAAGGAAAGTAATTTTAAGACAGACTACAGTAATACAGAGAACTTGCTTTTATTTCTGAAATATCAAATCTGTTTCAAGATCCATTTTAAAGAATGATAACTTAAAGCTTTGTCCAGTTTTTTTGTAATACAGGTTCTCAAAAAGCCACTGCCTCTCTTAATTGTTTCCAACGTGGTGAGGCTGATTTTATGATCATTCTTTCTTGTCCTGCATTAGTTAGCTTATTTTGTAGCAATTCCTTTTTCTTGTTCATGCCATGTAATAGCAGCTGAGTAACATTAACCTTATAATAAGCTTCACTTTTAAAGCTGCCACCTATTTGTGGAATGAATGCTATCTTGAGCAAAATCTCCAGATAATACTTTCTTTTTCCTGTTTGTCTGTAGTGCTGGTAGGTGCTCTCAAAGTCTTTTGATACTACATTTCATCTTTTATGTCTAATATCTCTGAGGTAGAATGTGTTGCAGTGTAAGGGCCCTGCAGATTTATTCAGTAATGGCTGTTGCTGTCCCTCTTGCATCCCCACAGCAGTCCCGGATGGAGGATCGCTTGGACAGGCTGGATGATGCCATCCATGTTCTACGAAATCATGCTGTGGGGCCTTCAACAAGCCTGTCAGGTGGCCATGGAGATATACACAGCTTATTGGGACCATCCCACAACGGGCCAATTGGAAGCCTGAACTCCACCTATGGAGCATCCAGCCTTGTAACAGCCAACAGGCAGGCATCCATGGTAAGGATGTTTTCAAACGTATTTATGCAGAGCAACTGCAGCCGATGCATTTAAGGTACCACAGAGCCTAGTGAGTTAAAACCAGGCTGTAAGACTAATATTTATCAGGAAGAAACCACTCGAGATTCTTGTGGAGGAAAAAATGGCAGACAGCTTGCACCTGCTATGGGTTTCCAATTAGAATGTTGGAGTGGGGGTGGGCAGAAATGAGGGGGAGGAAAAAGATGGGAAAACTTAGACTTTGGCCTGGTCAGTGGCCCATAAAATCCTGCTGTGACCATATGCAGAAAGCTGAAACTTTCTGCTGAGAGCGTTTCAGCTTATACATGCATTTTTTCCAGATGTGTAATAATTGGCAGAACCGTTTTCTCCTTGAAATGGTGAATAGGGAGATTGAATGGGAAAAGCAGTCAAGAAGGACTGAATTTCAAGTGTTCTGGTCTGGAAAAGCTGTTTATTGTAAATTGGAACTAGTCTTCAATAGCAGATGCTGGCAGAGGACTGGGAGGAAGCTGTTGGAATGTGGAGCCATAGTGTGCGCAGGCTCAAAATTTCAACTTTTTTTCCAAATGAAAAGGAGTTTGAGCACAGCTGTAGTGTAAGTAACAATGGAAAGGAAACAACTTTTAGATTAATCCTCAAGAAGAGTGAAATAATTCAATCCATCTCTTTTAGTTTCTTTAAAAACGTGAACTGTTCTGAAAAAATGCAGTTGAGCTTTTTATAGATCAGAAATATGCTAAAAGCATTACACAGTAAATGAATCTATTTGTAGCATTGCTCACTTCCCTTTTTCTTCCTTTTCATTCCTCCCTTCTCAAAAATGCTTAAAGGAAAAAGAGCTTTTAAAAACATGCTTGTTTTAGTGGTGCCATGTGTTTGCATGTTTACAGCGTAATTTTAAAGACCAGTTACACGCTGTGAAATTTTCTGTTATAAAACAGATTCACAGCTGGGTACTGTGTGATCAAGGCAAAATTTCACCTATCATCAAAATAATTAGGTACCCCAATTGCTGAAGGGTTTGTATTCTATAAAACAGAATTAGTTCCAGGCTCTCCCACTCGCACGTCACACATCCATTTATATTAATTTCAGGACCACTGCAGTAAACATCAAAAAGGACTGGTTACTTTCTATAAGCCGCGTGTGTTTGGGGGCTGTGGGGAGGGGAGACTTTCCAAATGCACATCCAACTTTAGGTTTCTATACAAGTTCACAGTTACTTTTAGTAATGAAGGAAATGATGTATAAGTATTTGAGAATTTTTCCTTATTACCAACAGAGATTTAATATTTAAAGAATGTTGTTAGAAGTTCTAGCGTGTTCTGGGATAGACTGAAATTTAGTGATGCAAGAGAAAACCTTTTTCTCCCCTGGCCTTAATGGTGTGGGGTAAAGTGAGTGACTGAAACTGCAGTGGTAAACTTGTTCTTGACTTGAGGAACATTCCAAAACTGCTCAGCCAGGCACAGTCAAATGCAGATAGTACCAAAATGTACATAAAAATCTCAGTTTCTCTTTCAACTGAGCTATGATCAATAATTTATCAACTCAGTTTTTATTAAAGTAAGTGAAAGATAATGACTCTCCAAAGTGGACAAAGATTCCTTGATCTTCGGTAGTTTAATGTAGTTGTGCAACTCAAATGTAATACAGACTTGATTTATTTTGTAGTGATTTGACTGGCAGATGTTGTCTGTTAGAAACTTAGAATAGGAAAATGAAAAAATACTTGATTGTACATGTCATCCTCACTGGGTAAAACAAGATTGCAGGTCAATTGTAGCTTGAGAATGAGTCAGCTAAAGAATTTCTTGGATTAACCTGAATTTTGTTACATCAGAATAATTGGCTTCAACAGAAGGCATCCTGTTGTGGCCTTGCCCAGTCCCCAAAGAGTGGCCTTTGACATCATTTGCAATTGCAGGAACTCAGCTTGACTTAAGAATTGAGTCCTCAGATATGTACACAGCAGAGGTTGGCACATCTGGCTGTAGTGCAGACTGAGTGGTTTATTAGTGATGACTGCATTGCAGTGATGCCCCCCAGGTATGAGGGCAAGTCTTCTTCAATAACCAGTTAATTTCAAACTATTATTTACTCTTGGGTTGGGGTGTTTTTAAATAGTAAATGTGGGGAAAGCAGAGTATTTGACACACAACGTGAACTATATGTCTAGACTTCATTCAGGATTTAAACGCTATTTTACTTAAGATGACCTCCAGTAAATTTTAAGAAAATAATGAGTATTGGATTAACATAGTGAGAAATGTCAACACTGATAAGGGTGATTACCTATTTTTGATCTTTTGTTTGACGTAGGGTCAAGAGATGTTCATTGGAATCCAGAACTAAATGAAACTTCCTTGTTGAGGGAGGGTGGGATACACAAACCATTTTTGCTCTTTAAAAAAAATTTAAAAAAGGAAAAAAAATTAATTTAATTTCCCTTGAAGATGATGATCTTGGCAGAAGGAGCTAGGAAATGAGTAATTTAACTCCTTTTTATGTAATTAGTGTAACCAGGCATGGTTTTATTTTAACATTTGCTTAATTTTTGAGCCAGATTTATTTTACAACTCTAGTTGACTTCATTTCCTGCTTGCTGTGAATGGTCTTGTTTTCTTTTTAGCTGGGCTGGCCATTAGACTTATTCAAATAGATTTTTAATATCTCAAACTCATCAAATATTTGCTAACTGGCCTTTGAAGTTGATTTGTATTTTATTTCATGTATTATTGAAAAGTTAAGAAGTAATACTTTCTGTTCTTATTCAAGCTGCTTTTTATTTGTCATTGTAATACAATGGAAAAAGAACAGCCTGAACTGATTAAAAATAAATAAATAAAAGGCCTGGAAACTCAGTTAAGGATGAAACTCAATCCTTAAGTTGCAGGGTTTTTTCAGGTATAACAGGAATCGAAGAAAATTGTTGATCGGTGCCTTGTGCTTGCTGTGTTGTGGAAGCACAAAAGGGCAGTTTAAGCAGCAATGCCAACACCGACCTCTGCTCTTGCTCAAACCCCTCCAGCGCTGGTATTTCTCACAGAGATTATGCTCCCACTGAACACTTTTGAGCTGTCTGAAGTGTGAAAACCTTGATTCCAAAGCCTTTTTCATTGTCCGAATTATGCACACCTTAGTTAAAATGGTGTTAATGCCCATAGCTAAATTTACCAGCTAGTGTGGCTTGAGCCCTGCAGGTTTCAAACGCTCAGACCAGACTGGTATTATTATTTTCCAGGTCTGAAAAAGCTTTTTTTCCCAAGTGGTCAAAATGAATAATCAAACTGAAGTGTGAGATGCAGAACCAATGTTAACAGGACAAAAGTGGTCCTTTCCCCCGTGTCACTCTCGGTTCTGCTGAATGCAGTCGTGTGTCATCAGTGCCCATGATTTGCCTAGTTTTTATTTAGTTGCCTAAAATACTTGACTGATTTTCTGGTTTCAGATCCCAAATGTTACTAGTTAAATCAACGGAAATACATTCTGCACTCTTTTCTTTTAAACTCACAAGTGTGAGTGGAGCTGCAGATTTTTCTATGTACTATGTATTCTATTTCTTGAAACGCATAAAAATTAATACAGATCACCTGGTAAATTACAATTCACAGGGCTACTGCTTTTCTCAAACTGAGTGTACCTAGTTGTGACTTGGATTTGCTGTGAGCCCCAAACCGGTGCTGGATTGGCTTTGTGTAGGGAAAACGTGCAGAGGGGGGTGATTTAAACAGGTCTTCAACAAGCGCGGTGTCTGTGCTGATTTGCTTCTCAACTTAAACAATTTTTCCCGCACAACTGCGAGCTCTGTGGTAGAGCCCAGCCTTCCGTTTGTCTCCCATTTTGTGCGGCTGAGGAGCCTGCGGGGTTTGCTTGGGAGGGATCATGGAAACAAGGCTGGATTAGCGCATGAGAGAATGAATTAACTCCGAGTTTGTTTGCTTGCGAAATGAGCTCCCGCGAGTCACGAACGGCGGCGGAACAGGGGCCGGGGCTGCGGCACAGCCCGTGCGGGGCGGCAGCTGTATGGAAATAATGCGGCGGCATCGGCGGCCCCCGGAGCAGGTCCCTGGCCGGCAGCAGTGCCCCTGGAGCCGGCCCTCGGCGCTGGGGCAGCGTTCGACTGAGAATTGCTTGTAAATAACAGCGATAAAACATGTCGAGAGCTCGTTTGTTCCGAGGCCGCGGAGCTGATGGGCTCAGGCGCCTTTCAAGGACTTAAAGGGAGCCCGAGGTTGCGCTCTATTGAAATGCAGATGGAGACAGTCCTTGTTCTACAGAGTGTGAGTCCAGGGAAAGGAAAGCAAACTAAATTTGCCAACTCGGTGTTTAAGATGCTAAAGGTGCAGTTTGCTACCTCGAAGTAGTCACTGATCAGTTGTGTCTGTAGAAAACAGCTGTTGGCCTCCGTATGGGATACAGTGACTTTCAGTCTTTTGACTTGGGGCTTTTTGTTTAGCAGTCAGGATTTTCTAGTGTCTCGTAGATCAGAGATAAGAATCACTGTTACGGTCAGTTTTGCTACATTTTCTCTCTTAAGATTTCTGTATAAATCTTGTTAATCTAAATTGTGTGCTTTGAATTTGTAGGTCTTGGTTTCAAAGGACTGGAACGTGGACTTGAATTCAGTTTTTATTTCTTATCTATTTTCTGCCTTTATCAAAACTAATTTGCTAATGTCTCGCCTTTAGATCAGCTCTAGATTTCAAAGTTGCCAGGTTTCTGGCAGCTCTTACGTTTGTACACAGCTTTAAGAAATTTTTGCCTTTTTTAAGAAGTAGATTTCAGAACAAACCTGGCCCTGAATCGATTAAAAGTCCGTAGCTTGCATAAAAGCACCCTCAAGTGTTAGGACTAAGCATGACCAGAAGAATCAAAAAACCCACACAACCTGTAGGGCAGAATTAGGGGAAGACTCGTTTTTGAAAATCCAGTGTGGAAAATAAGCTTCGCGTTCCCGTGTTCAAGAGATTTGTGTCTCAGGCTGGAAGACCCGGGCTCTGCTCCTTCCTCCCAGCGAGTTCCTGGCTCTCGCAGGAGCCGGGATAACTGTATCCAGAGTAGAACTTCTCACAAACAAAGCCTATTACACGCAAAGGAAGATAAAATATACTTCAAATAGCAACAGATTTTCTGCAGAACAATAGATACAAATAGCAGCCCGGAATGACCTGATATTAGTTGTGGGTTGTCGGGGGGGGGGGGGGGTCCCCCCTTTCCTTTTTTGTTCCTGTGCATTAGCTTACAGGAACAAGTGTATATTAAACAAAGGATAAACTTGCATAAGGGTATTTATCTCTCTCTGGGTAAAACCCATACTAAGACATGAAAGGTAAAAGCTGCATTAATTACTCAAGAGGGATTCAAAGCTCAGCAGTTTACTGGGATTGAAGGATTTATTGAAAAACAGTGGTTCTCATGTGTAACTCCAGGCAATAAACCTATTTAATTAAAGGCTTAATCTTCTAGTTGACATGTTTGCTACTGTTCCAATAAAAAGCTTCATCTGTAGCCAATTTTTGTAACTATACAAATAATACTAGAATCCCTCATCTTTGTTCGGTTTTTTTACTTTTTAATTGTGTTATATTGGTTATAGTATAAATATTTAAGGACTTATGTGTCTTTAAGAATCAAAAGCTTTAAATGTCTGTGTACCAAATTATTAAAATGGAGGTAGTGTGTCTTTACCTCTTTCTCAAATAAAGTATTTTTTAAAATTTTTTGTATTGAGCAGCAGTTTTTTAACGAATTGCCTCTCCAAGTTAGGTATGCACACTCATACCTGTCTTATATAAGTACATTAATTCAAGTTATGCAAAATTAGAGTTTTTCAAGACTCTTTATTTCAGTGCTTGCTGCTCAGAACTGTAATAGTGATGTATTATGAAGGAGCAGATTAGGAAATAGATGGTAAGAGCAGTTAGATGCCTGGATTATTTTTGTATCATACAATTCTGTAATGGGACTAAACTGAATGTATTTAGCTGAGAAAGTAGAAAAAAGAAATATTAAACTGAATAAAATATTTTGATATTAGATCCAATACTTTCTTAATCCTGTTTCAGCAAACAAGAAGTGATGTATTTCATAAGTTGAGTGAGTGTATGTGTGTGTGTATATCTCTATGCACGAGTGTAGGGCAGTATGCATACCTTTCACTTGGGGTGAAGGCTGTAATTCCCCATACATTTAAGGATCAAAATGGAAGTACTGGAGTTGATAGCTGTACTAGTTTAAAGCAATCAGAACTTAATCAGATCTTAAACCCCTCAAGTGTAAAGCAGGGAGGAAATTCTTTAGTGTTCTGTGGAGAAATTTTGAAAGACATTTTTGCTAGATTGCTACATTATTCCAAACAGGCTCTGATCACTGTTTGAGACGCAGCTCAGTCCAGTCAGGGGTAATGTAATAGGTGGTTTATTGTAACAGCATCTTCCAAATAAATCTTTCCTTCACTGAGCGGGAACTTTTAACTCGGTTTTTTAATCCAGCAAAAACTTCAAGTCTTTCAAACTTTTATTTTTGGACTATTTCTTTGGATCACATCTTTAATAGAAACCTTTGCTTTGCCTTGCTTTAGGTTGGGACTCACCGGGAAGAAGGTGTCAGCCTCAACAGCAACCACTCAGTTCTTCCCAGTACAGTTTCTGCTCAGAGCACAGAACTAAATCATAAAACACAAGACAGCTACAGAGGTAACTTTCCCATATTAACTGCTGAGCAGGGTCTGAAGTAGTCCAGAGCCGCTGGGGCTGTAGATCTTGGTAAAACAGGGGATAAGGATGTAGATAATGTTGAAAAATGGAAATTAATTACAAATCCTATACAGCACCACTTTTAGAGAGTCCTCCAATGATTTTTAGGGCATGCCTGTCTAACACTTGTCCCATTATAGTTCCAAGAGAAGACTGCATGACAGCCAAGTTCTTCCATCTTAGGGAGCCATTATCCACTTGCTGAGTGCAGCCATTTCTGGATCGCCCAGGAGGGCTGTGGAATGAGCTGAGTTCACTCCAGCCAAGAGAAGGAAATCATTCCACACCAGTGTTTACAGTTCCTTCCGGTTTTAGCCTAGAGAAGTAAACTGTACAAAATAGAAGTCAGCTCATTTATTACTATGCCAGCACCATTTAGAAGGGGCTGTGTTGCATATTCAGCCTAAGCCTCGATGTCAGTGTAGCTCTGCCCTTAAATTTGCGACCCAGACATGAGATGCAAATTTTCTTACTTCACTAAACGTCCCTTTGTCTTAAGCAGTGTTTTTCTTAGATGAAGCTGTTATCAATCAAGCTGCTCTGTGAATTTGTAACCCATGATACGTGTCCAAGTACAGCAGTGTTATGAGGATTTCTTGTTTCTGTTGCCAGAGCATAGTATTTCCTGTTGTGTTCCCAGACTTTTGCTCGGCTCTGGCCTCTCATCCCCATTATCTGCCTGAGGTTCTGTGAAATGTTGCAGTGCTGTGATGCTCACGCTGCTGTCTGCTTGCTTGCAGCACTGTCAGGTGGCTTACAGAGCCAGTCTGTGGCTATAGGTCCAACAGAAATCAAGTCTGAACATAAGGAGAAGGATGAGAATATCCATGAGCCGCCCTCATCGGATGACATGAAATCAGATGACGAGTCCTCCCAGAAGGATATCAAGGTCTCATCCAGAGGCAGAACAAGGTGCGTTGCTGACGTGACCCAGAGAATTTACTTGTGCTCTGTTAATGCTCTGTAACGTGGTGTCCTTAAGTTTGATCCATTTATTTGTGTTACTGCAGTGCAGTAATAGGCAGCTGAGAGAGATAAAAATTTTACAGTACTTGTATCCACTTAAATACAAGATAGAGGGTTTTCTGGGAAGAATCACCTGAAAAGTATACCTTCCCTTACTTCCCTATTGCCATGCCTAATGTCTGCCTGTACATTAAAGTTGTAAAAGATTCCAGGGGCCCTTGCCCAGCATAGAGGATGGGGGGATGTTAGAAGTTGGTGATAGTTTGTACCTGGGCCAGGGCTGCACTTGTGGATGTGGGTCTGTAGGGATGGAGAGTTCCAGCCTGATAACCTGGAGGCTGGGGTGAACATGATACCTGGATATCCTTTGGAAACACTTTGTCTCCTCCCAAGCCACAGACAAAAATCCTGGAGCTGGCATGGGATAAAATGTTTCTGAATCTGCCTGATAGGCCTGACCCAAGTATTGAAATTTGAGATAACAGTAAACAATCGGAATTTTGCAACTACAGGCAGCAGAGTCTTTATCATCACGTGTCAAATGGCATTTTAGTGTGTTAATTTTAGTAGAGCAGAGGTTTTGCACACTTCTAGAATGAATGAGATGCTCCATACTGGAACAGGGGTTGCAACTTAGTATCAATTGAGGCAATTCAAGAATTCTAAATATAATTGCTTAGTTTTACACTGAGTAATAGAAAAAAAAAATGGTTCCAAAATGGGCCAGTGAGGTCTTTAACAAAACTTTTTAATAAGCACATGAACTTGAAAACTTGAATGCCCTTTTATATAAGCTGATGTATTGGAAAGTAGCAAAAACTTTGAAAATTGTTTCTTCTTTATCTGACAGGATGGCTGAGTTACTTGTTTAGCTATTGTAACAGTCATCAGTCACTTGAGTGAGGCGGCAGTTCGGGTACATCTTTTGCTTCAAGGGGCACTGCTTTGCCACAACTTCTCCTAGAGATGTTTATCTGCTGTAGACAATATTCTGTGGATATTCTTCAGGCAGAAGCCATTTAATACTTATTTTCAGGAAAGGGCAGGAACAAGAATTGCCTTGAAAACTTAAACATTGATACCTAACACTTCCTTAGTTATCCAAATATATTTCAATATGAAATGGATTGAGTGGAAAGTGTAACTACTTCAACTGAAAATTTTGAGCCAGCAGCAGGATCACTTGTTTGAAATACCAGTGATATTTCAATATACTGTAAATTCTGCTTTCTTGCAGCAGTACTAACGAGGATGAAGATTTAAACCCAGAGCAGAAAATAGAAAGAGAAAAGGAGAGAAGAATGGCAAATAACGCTAGAGAACGTTTGCGCGTACGAGACATTAATGAGGCGTTTAAAGAACTCGGCCGCATGTGTCAGCTCCATCTGAAGAGCGAAAAGCCACAGACGAAGCTGCTGATCCTTCACCAGGCTGTGGCTGTCATCCTCAGTCTAGAGCAGCAAGTGAGAGGTCAGTGGGCTGTCTGTGGTACCTTTTTTGTGGAGTAGTGTTGGTCTCTTGAGATCTGCATGGCCACACCTGTGAGCTACTAAAAGTATGTTTCTGTTCTGGAACAGTGCTGAAGTTCTTCAGCAAAGGCAAAGAATTACTTTTTTTAAAAAAGGCTGGTGGGGGGGGGAAAAGGAGTGACTATGATGAGGTTTATACCATGGCCTTTCCTTGTGCTGTGCCATTAGTCATTTCTTCACGCAAGTTTTCAAGGTAACCTGATTAGTTAAAATATTGACACATCTTGTTTTAAATTGTAAATAAAGCACTTGTTTAGTAGTATGAAAGCTTTAGCAAGAATAAAAGATTTGTTTTAAGATGATTGAAATATTACAATGCAGTGAATTTATTTGCATTTACTTTGGTTTTTCAATTAAACATTATACTGGGGAGGGAGGAAACCTACTATAATTGAATCAGAGCTGGATGCATGAATTGCATCAATCTTCTTTCCATGACTCCTTTAAATTCTGCCAGGAAAGAAACAAGACTATTGGGAGGTGCAGAAGGAAGTCTGTTTTGTGCTGCTGTCTCAAGGGAGGGCTGGTTCTAGGAATCACAGTTTGTGTTCTTCAGCTGTTCCATCCTCACGTGTTGATGAAGCCTCAGTTCTGGGGCACCTTGCTGTAACTTTTGCCCAGCCCCGAGCTGGTCTGGCAGTTGAACTGTGGGTGATGGTTGTAGGTCCCTTCCAATGGAAATATTCTTATCTGTTCTGTGTGTCTGGCACTTACTGGGTGAGCATCCTCAAGTTCTGCTGTTGGAATAACTGTTTTCCTCAGTGTCTCACTGGAGAAGTGCATCAAGTGCCTGGAAAAGTCTTTCACATGTGGATGATGTCAGTAGTTGGGTTCCTCAATCACATCATCTTTGAATCAGTTGTGTCACTGAGTGATATCAATGTTTTATTTTTGCATATCTTGTTTTTACTTGCATTTCCTCAATTGTTGCTTGAGTTTTGTACAGAAGATCCAAGCAATAGCTGGAAATTTATTAAAAGTGTCAAACTCAACACAAGGTCACATACTGTGCAGTAAGGAAGAGATGCTGTGTTCTCAGGCCAAGTTTTACTCATCCAGCTTTTAATAAACACACTGTCTCCAGCCAGAGCTCTTACAAGGGATAGAGAGAAACTCCTTGGCAGATGAGATACCAGTCAGGGCTGTTGTAAAACCCAGTTCTAGCATCTCTGAGGCTTAGGTCTTGGGAGTCGTTTTGGTCTGAAAATTTTTGCCATGGTCTAGATGATGAGTTTCAGTATTATGAAAAGGTCAGAGTAAGATTAATCGAGCATGTTTTTTGATGTTTAAAAAGTATCAAGTCCATCTTCCTGCACTCACAGATTCTGTAATCCACAGAAAGCTCCGTGTAAAAATCAGTAAAATCACTTTTGCTTGGACAGAGATTGTTTCCAAACCTTGTGTTTCTAGTATAAGTCTTCTTTCCAAATGTACTAACAGCTAAATTGGACCATTGTACAGGGAATGTAAGTTGAGAATTTTTCCTTCCTCCCATTCCTGTCTCGCCCCGTGTGCCCTGTGGCTCCGAGCAGCCCCTGGCAGCACTCGGTGCCTCTCGGGACAGGGGCCCTGCTCCCATTTATCTCTCCTGTCTCTCCCTGCACCTGTTCCTGCAAGTGAGTGACCGGAGCTCCGTGAGGCGCCCAGAGGAGCTTTCACAGTGCATGATATAATTGCATAAACAATTTCTTCTCTCCGCTGGTAATGAAGCTTCTCATTTTGTGATTGGTGCTATTCAAAATGAACCGTTTCAGATTTAAGCTCTCACTGTAAGCCAGTGTTTTTATCTCTATTTCCTAAATCACTGTAAATTAACTTCCTTTCCAAGTTTCCATGTAATTAAATCTTTAAAACTTTGAGGCAAGCCACAGTTAGACAAAGAAAACTGTGATTAAGAAAAGTTAGCAGGTTTTTTTTTTCCAGTAGAGCTCTTTAGGAGTGCTCATCCTTAAGGAAATGCAGTAGGAGGCTGTTGATAATGACTTTGGTGACAGCAGAACTATCAGGTCCATCCAAAATAGTCTCTGTCAGATGAGATAGATTCTATCCCTTTTAAAATGCACAGGGGTCAGTAAACTGCAGTTACTAGAGGGGTGCCTGTGCAGTGCAGGAAAAGGGCTTGTGCTGTCTGTTCAGTTTTGGCAGTGTTCTTGCAGTTATAAATGTATCTGCCATCTCCAACTGCAAAACAGAATTCACTGACAGCTAGAAAAATACCTCAAAATGTTGATGAAATTCAACAGTAGAATATATTACACGCTTTTTTGTGTGTCTTTTGGGCCATTGTGAGTTACATCTTCTATGTTTTAATTCATGCAAAGCCATTTTGAAGAACAGAAACACATGACTTTCAGAAACTGTCGTTATTTGAAAACTAGATCCAAAGCTACACCTCTTGGAGCTAAGTGGGGAAGTGCAAATACACTGATGGCAATACCTTGATAGCTACTCCACAGCTGGTTATTATCAAGTACTGACTTCAATGTGAGAGGAATTATGGCTTGGAAAAAATAATCCTCCTGCTCTGTGTGACTGTCATCACATGTTTTCGATTTAGCCAGGATGGGCACAGGGTGATTTCACAGACTTGAGGGTATGACAAGAACTGTTCTAACAGCTGGCTAATACTTGTGGTGAGGAAAGAAGCAGTGACATTCCTAAAACTAGTTTGATGTCAGTCAGGTTGGTACGACTTCAGCATTCCAACAAAATGTGGAAATCTCCATTTTATTACATTGTAAATTACAGTCAAGTCCTCATTGTGCACTTCGGTAACTTATGGTGGTAAAGGAGGCTCTTTTTAAATGTTTCTGAAGGTGTATGTAGGCAGCCAATAAAGTTTGGATTTGGCTGTTTGTTTGTTTTAAAAACACCAATTTAGAGATGTCTGGTAGGACTTGCCGTGATCCTTGTCTGGAGCTTTAACACAGGGATGTCGGTGGTTCAAGAGGTGAAGCTGCAGAGATTTTTATTGCAGTTAATGTGTCGATATCCCCCTGGTGTCAGGGTGTGGGATGTTAAGAATTGTTTCTCTGTTACAGAACGAAACCTAAACCCTAAAGCAGCCTGCCTTAAGAGAAGGGAAGAAGAAAAAGTTTCTGCCGTATCGGCAGAGCCGCCAACACCACACCCAGGAAGCCACCCTGGCCTGAGTGAAACTACCAACCCTATGGGTCATATGTGAACACCAGCCAGGTACGTCCCGGGGCAGGGAGATACCTGGATATGTTGGGTTTTATCTGCCAGTGGCACCAAACTTCTTTATGCTGCTAAAGTGCTTAGGTATCTCTGAGCATGAGCAAAAGTGTGCCGATTTACTTAGTTTTATAATAAAACTCCAAGAAATTGTCATCAAAGTCTCTTTATTTCCAGGCGTTGTTGCCAGTGGCTACATCTCTTGGCTCAGGTGGCCTTCTTGGCATGACATCAGAGGAACAGTGAACAGCTTGCAAGATAAGCCAAGCATAATAGAGATGAATTATACATCTTTAAATGGTCTAAATATCACATTAGTTCATTTAAAAATCCACATATTGTTTCCCAGTGCTGATACTGTTTCCTAGTTTGAGAGACTCCTCATCCCAAAGACATTTTCTGTCTGGCTCAAGGCCAGTCCTTCTAACTCCTCCCAGCAGAGATTGGGAACTGTCTTAAGTCCCCATCTGTATTAGTGAAGATGGTTAAGATTTAAAAGTCGTATTTTCAAGCTTTGCAAGGTAGATCAGTGTTTCCAAGAGCAGCCCCGGATGTAACTGCTCATTTAAACGTGCTGATGGGGAGGCCCTACGGGATTATTAGTCTTCTGGGTTTATTATGTGTTGGTTAGTTTTCTAAATAATTGTGAAAAACTTGATTTTAAGAAGAAAAAATTCCAAGTGTTCCAGTGGAGCTATTGCCACTTTCAAAAACAGAGTAGCAGGTTGAGTTCAGTGCCCTTATTTTAATCTGTAACTTTACTCAATTTTATGTTGCAAGAGATTTCTTACTGTGGCGTGTATAGACTGGTTTGCTTCTATTTTAGCTTAAGGTGAAGGCACACATCTTGCTCGAATATATCCCCTGGTGTTCTTAGAAAGCAGCAAAACGGCATTGAAACCAGGCCTTACTTGAGTCAATACTCTTTCCCCATCCCTTATGGGCAGCTTCTTTCTTCATAAACAAAGTGGGTTTTCAGGAAAGTAAATGTGAATGTCTGAATTTCTTTAATTTTTAATGCTTTGAATTTCTTTCATTTGTTTCATTTCATGCCACAGCAATAGGCTACTTCTTGAATTGTCAGAAAATTGATTCACAGCAGACTTAGTCTGTTCTTGTCATATAAATGCAAAGAACCACTTTCAAAAGTTTGATGTCTTTCTTTAATAGCAGTAACTTTGTAAAATGACTGAAGTGTGACATTGACAGAAAAAGGCTGTACAGGAACATGACAATGTACCTTCACAGGAGTGAGTGAACTGGGTACTGTCTCCTGCTTGGTTTAGAGAACAAAGTGAAACGCCAGCTGAAGGTCTGAGATGTGCAGATCATTCTTTCTCCCATATCCAGAGAGGCCAAGCAGGAGGTTCTTGAGAGTAATCTGTTCAAGATACCATTCAATATGAATATCTCTGGGAAGAAGGATGTCAAGGCCTCTTGGTTTGATTTTCTTTTGCACTTAACTGACTAAAAATGCCACGAGATACAGTTGAAATAAGTTCTCTTAACATCAATGCTAAGCTTTTTAGTGATGCTTTTCCTAATACCCCTTTCTTCTCTGGAATTTCCCTCTAGAATTCCAGAATTATTGGTAGGATACACAGAAGGTGACCTTTCTTCACAAGGACACAGACAACTAACATTATATGAAGACACAAACCTGACAGGAGAAAACACTTGAAGCAAGAAACCCAAATGCAATCTTATGATCAAAGCTACTGGTCAACACCTGCATCAGGATTGAAGATACAAGATCTTCAGACAGAATTTCAGCCCATGAGATACTCTGAACATATCATTCTGTTGCAAGCAGTGTGTCGCTTCTGCACAATCAGAGACTGTTGTGATCTCTCCACTCATTGTGGAAGTTGCCTTGTGCCTAAACTGAATTGACAAATGCATTGTAACTACAAATTTTATTTATTGTTATGGAACTGTAAAGGTCTACATATAAAGGGAAAAGTTAACATGTTAAAAGCTGATAAAATTTCAGCTGAATGCCAGCATTTACTAAAGCTGTTCACATTCAGAGAACAAAGCAGTGACAACCGTCGACCCGTAGCATTCCCAGCATACCTATTAGTGTCTTAAAAAAGGAAGGGAAAAGTCTTTTGTTGTCCTTTCCTCTCCTTTTGCCATATGACTAGTGTTTTCCATGCAATAGGAAACTATTCCTTGGTATAGCTTTTTTTATGTTATTTTTGATCTCTGGTAATCTGAACAGTTATGGTCACAGTTCCCCTTCCATACTGAGCTCTGTGCCTCAAGCCACTCAGAGGCCTCGTGAAGGCTGCGGGCAGGAGCAATACTGTGATCATAACATTTCTTGGATTTAAAAAGTGATTTTTATTTTCCCTCAGACTTTCCTCAAACATTTTTTTTTTCTAATTATAAACAAAACCTTTTTAGGCTTCTAGGCTTCATAGTAAAGCTTGTAACGTGAAGTGTAAATTGGGTGGGGAGAATCTACTTTGTTAGAGTTGCTTTGTTTTCCGAGCAGTAAGTACTACATATAGTACATGTAAAGTGTTAGCTGTATGTAAGCACAAAATGCATTAAAATACAAAGGAGATTTTTTTTCAGGCTGTAACTTTGGTGAATAGTAAAATCCTAAGTTCACCGTGGCAGGTAGTGTGATGATATAACCACCAGAAGGTGGGCTAATTACGTAATGGAATCTGAGAGCAATGGTCACCAGTTTTTCCTTCCTGTGCACATTAATTATCATGTCACGTTGTATGGCTTGTCAGTGGAGAAAAAGTAGTGTGAATCAAATGCAAACAAATGCCCCCGTCCCAAGCCATATTAGCATTAAACCTTTAAATGTTTCTCCACCAGTACAGTGTCCATAAGTATTCCTTTGTCACAGGTGTGTTGAAATGGTTAAAATCCCTTTGACCTTCCATGGAAACTGTCTTCCACTGCAATGACCATGGGAGGAAATTTCCTAAGCCAAGGTTGTCTGAGCTATTGTTTATATAGTGCATCTTTCATCACTGGCAATTGGTTCACACACAAAACAAGAACAAAACTATAATTTTTATGAAGTCATTTAATTTGAAAGAACAAAAAGATGGATTGATAAAATAAACTAATGAATTTAAGCTCATGTTTTGGATGGTTCCTAACAAAACAGTCTGTGGAATTAGTGGACTCATTTCTATTACTTTAATTTGCATATATCATCGAATAACACCTGATTATATCTGTGGCCTTGTTCTTCATTTCAGTGTTTATCAGCTAAACAGAATTTGTTGCTTATGACGTGTGAAAGTGATCACGTGCCACTGCCTGGCCTTTTTCCTTCTAAGCTTGTTGTCTTTTTGGCTATATTAGACTTTGCAGTATGCCCAGAAGCTTTCCTTCATAAAATAGAAAGAAAAAAACATTTGGCTTATTTTTCACTGTAGCTAGTCTTTTATACAATAATCTTGTAAGAAAATTTCTTGAATTCTAAATATTACTCTTTCTAGATTTTTGAAATCAAAAAAGTTTTCAGTAAAAAGTTTCTTACTTTATTTTACTATATTAGGTAGTAAAAATGTAGGGTTATTTACCATAACCTGTTCATTAATATCAGAAATTTACAATAGCATTGTAAGACCATAGTAGGGTTCTAGCATACCGTGTAGTACCTATGGAGTATTGTAAGAGCTAATTGTCCGAGATGAATTGCTTCTCATCTTGTTCTCCAGTTTCCATTGTTGGTTTATTGCAGATTTGTACCCTGTGTCAAATTTCAAGGTATTACTGATAAACCTTTCCAACCAGCAGCAAGAAGTTCAAAAAATTTCTGTCAATGTAACAGAAAACACTATGTATATAACATTTATGTAGCAATAAATGTGCCATCTTTTTTTAACATGGTAAATCAGTGAGTTTTTTAAATTTCTCTCTCCTCATAGGCATGTGTTGCTTGAAAAACACCAGCAGAGCTCTCTCCTGCCTGTATCTGAACGAAGTCTGACACGTTCTCAAGGAACAGAGCACGCTGCAGGCACGAGAAGTGTTGTTCCTTCTCCCTAAGAAATCTAGAAATGCCCAGTGAGCTGAGGAGCTGCAGTGCCTGGCCTGTGTCTGCTGCTGTGCAGAGCAGGAAAGGGGTTGCACAGGCAGGCAACAAACCAGGAGCAGGAGCTGATCCTGCAGGCATGTCCTCTTCCTGCAGCTTGTTCCTTCACTTTGCCTGTCCTGAAGATAGGTTGCTTATATCTGAGCTCCTTTGTGCAGTGAAGTTCAGTGCCAAGTTACTTCTGTGTAGGTTTTATGGAAAAATAGAGGGGAAAGTCTTTAGTTTAAGCTTCAAATTAAAATTTTTGCATTCAGTGTCCAAGACATACACAGACAGTGGTGACATCTTTGTGCAGTTCCTAGTCCTCAGATGTTTAAGCCACAAGCCTCAAGTAACAAGCAGACTATGGAACCTTGAGGGTTTTTTTCAACTCTAAATAAATATCCCGGGAAAAGCACATCAGAGACAAAAGCAGGTACAGATGATATATAAATGAAGTGCTGATATCTGACTGACTGAGGTGTGTGTCAGCATGGCTGCTGTGCACTGCAGCACGTCCAGCTCTTGATCCTGACCTTTGTAACCCTGGAAACTCCCCATCTGACACCGAGATCCAGTGGACATTGTACAGGATTTGTCAGCTTGCAGATACAGGCAGGTCTTTCTAGTACCCCAGCACTTCCACCAGAGACAAATCTCTGGGCAGGTCAGACTCGGCCATGCCAGTCTGTCTCGTCCAATGCCTTCAGCAGTGGCTGTGGGGGAGGTGCCCAGGGCTTCCCCCAGGACACATCCCCAGTGTGAACGTTCTCCTGTAATAATTCCAAATCCAGCCTTGGAGCATCAATGCTCCTCTTCCCTTTTCTGAGCGAGACCTACAAGTTTGTCACTTGTTACCGAGAGAGTAGAAATGGCCGTTTCCCCTGCTTCATCTTCCTTCTGCCATACTTCTGCTGTCCTGTTTGCATTCACTGTCTGATCACAAGTCCATCACCTTTTTTATTTTTAATGTTTCTTTTTTTCCCCTCCATTTACTCTGTTTTTGTATGTGCATGGAACAGATGCAGGTTGGGATACCTTTGTTAAATACAATTCTTCTAGAATTAGCATATGGAATATTGTTGGAAAGCTCTTCCATAAATCTAAAGCACTGGGAAAGTCTTAAAATGGACTTTTTTCTTCCAGCTACTGAGTAGTTGCTGCTAAGAAGGAAATTCTGGATTCTTTATTAGCTAACGTCTCCTCAAGAATTGGGTAACACTTTCCCCATAGCATTTGGAAGTCATGGTAGACCAAAAATAAAAAGGAATTGTCCGCTAAAGACAACTGAGATAGTGGGTGGTGACCTTTGCTGTTAGTTTGTAACACCAATACTTAGTGCTTCCTAATACATCTCACCTGTGCATAAGAAAATGTCCAGTGAAGGGACAACTTCAAGGTCTGGCAGCAGGTCCAGAGTGGGCTTCAAGAAGGCCCAGAAGGAAAGGATGGGCAAACTGTACCTTCCTGCCCTGTGCACACAGGCTGTGGCCAGAGCCCAGAGCCACTCTGGGAGGGAGGACTGCATCCCAGGGGAAAGGCTGGCCCAGCTCCTGCCTTCCTGCTTGCAGGTAAAAGCTTCCCAGACTGGGGGAGAGTGGTGCTAAGAGGAGACTCCCAGAATCCCTTTTCCTTTTAGGTCTCTGCTGCCAAAGAGCAGATCAGTCAGCTGCCCTTTGGGGGTTGCTTTGTGCTGTTTAACCTTCGTTTGTTTTACTGAAGTTAATCCCTCTGTCAACCTGGATGCCACAGCAAAACAGGGAGAGATGCAAATACAGTGTTCAGCTGATACCAGGAGCACTGTGTGTGCATGTTCAGAGAGACTTCAGCTGGTTCACCTGCTGACTGGAGTCACCTCGGATTGTTTGTGTCAGTCGTAAACTGCACAGACCAGGCTCTGAACCTGGGCTGTAAACAGAGTTTAGGCTGTAAACAGAGTCCCTTTCAATTCTCCCCTAATCCTGACATCTCAAATATTTTAATGCAATTAGAAACATCTGTTAAATAGAACATGATTTAAAAAAAAAGTCTTATAAAAACTATACCCACTGAGATAAAAATCTTTCTCAAAATGTGGATCATGACAGATCTGTCAGTGGCTGGGCTAAATACTTGGAATTCTAGTTATTTCAGGTAAACTAGAGAAACAGGAATACCAAGGCTGTTGCGTTTTCAGGACAGATATGCTGCATTTTTAAATAGTATCACCTAAATATATCGAGAAAAAAGGAATTAAATATAAACTCTATCAGAACAGTAACTGCTGCCAATTTTGATTGAAGAGATGAGAAAATAATTTACAATATAACTCAAAAACCAGTCTGTATTAGATGTAGACCTCTGTGAGTCCTGGACTTGAGAAAAGCATAAGAAATCTGTGCAGATCCTATAGCTGGAGTGATCTCATTCAATCAAAGCCCTGAATGACATACTAAGTTACATTTGTCTTGAAAAACTCAACCTTTCACCTCTTAAAAAAATTCATGAAGAAATTATTCAAAATGGCCATGAATCAAACTCTTGGACAAAATGAACATAGCAGTATCTTAATAACTTAGGAACATGGATTTTTTGCCCTAGTCTTATTTTTGTGCTGAAGCTTTTGCTGAACCCCCTTCACTGTATCTTAATGTCAAAAGAAAACCCTTGGAAATGCCACAACAGGCTGACTTACTAGTTTGCTAAATTATTCTTTATATACAAGTAAATTAAGTAGTTCCTTATGCTCATGGAAGTTCTGACACATAGTGTTGCATTAAATGCACACTCTCTATCCAGGATGTGTGAAGGAAAAAGAAATACTTGTGATGGAATTGTAGATGTCTTTTATATTCCAATACAACTAAAGAAATTTCATGAACCTGAATGAGTCTGTGGCAATTCTCCAAACTTGAGGTTATAAACTCGTCTGTGGAATGAAATGTCTGAGTAGAGTTATGGCTCCCTATTTTCCTTCCCAGCACCTAGAAATGAGCAGAGATGATCAGGAGCATTCACTTACTTACTCTACAGAAGCAGAGTTTATCACCAGCCCTAGCTGTGTTTGTTGGGAGGACACCAGGTAGCCAATTGGTTGCTGCACAGCCTGATCAGGTGTCCAGATTACTCCCAAATGACTGACCTCTGCAGTATCTGCTTGCAGCATCAGGTGAGTTCTTTGGACATTTGTGAGCTTAATTTTTCCTGCATCAGCTTCATTTGCTCAGCCCAGAACTGAACCTCAGTGTGCTGGGACAAAGAATCTGCATCTCAAAACACGGAATGGCCGCGCTATGGAAGAGGAATCTTCTGTGTGTGAAAAGGAACTGATGAGATAGGAGAAATTTTTGGATCATGTTTGGAATGTTGAGTTCACACCTGCAAAAGCTAGAGAATATCACAATATTTTGTTTTAAAGGTGACAAAGTAAATCTTGCACATACACTTCCCACTCTGTTTGCACAGCACAAAGCAGGAGAGAGCTCACATATGAACTCATCTTCTGTGTGCTACAAAGACACAAAGGCAAATGCATCTGATTATGAATAGAATAGCTAAAGTTCATTAATCCCTAACACTACCTGACTAATTAAGATAAATGCATGCAATATTGGTTTTAAGTCAATGGACTCTTCTTCCAGTTTGCCTTTTTAAATGGGTAACATTTAATTAAATGTACATTTAATTTGTTTATGTCTAATTAATAGCTGAAAGTGTAATTAAACATAAAGCTTTTTAAATGCTTATTCCTTTCCTAGCACACTAGAACAGTAAATATGAGCATCATAAAATGCAAGTACAGGAGGGCAAGAAGGCTAAAAATTAAAAAAAGGTAGCAGCCTACAGAGTATGAAGGTAGTAACCCACTATAAATTAGTGCCTGTCATTACCCATAGCCAGCTGTTCATCATTATCCTGTTATATAGAAGAAGAACAAAGGTGTCAATAAAGCTGTCATTTAAAAGTGATTGGGATATAAATGCAGATTCTGCATTCAAAGGAGCATCAGGGAAAAGAATGTGAATGAAACCAAAACTGACACATGTCAGGCTTTGCTATCTGTTTTTCTAGTGTGGCTATTTTGCTGTCCAGGGTTAACTGATGAAAAATAACCCCAACCACACACTGGTTAATTCCCATGATTCTGTACCTGTTGACTTTTCAGCTAGAAGGCTGTGTAAGCTGAGCAGTCTGTGCATGCTTCCACAGGTCTTTGTAGGCTTCCTTCTTCCCTACCCTGCCCTGCCCCACCCCACCCCTAGTTTCTGTTGCATGAGATACATTCTCCAAGCTGTATTAGTTTGTAAGCAAACTTAAAACTTTCACGTGCCTCTGCTAATTAACTAATGGAATCATTAGCATGGTGCACATTTACTGCTCCAGCATGAAGAGCAATGCTGAGATTCAACAATGCCAGACCCCTTTCGGCATCCACAGTAACTGTCAGAGACACTTCTGCCTCCCTTACCTGTGCCACTTCTTGCCTGGCCCCTGGCCCATCCTCAAGGATTTCTCACTTCAGGCTCACAGTTCTGGGTCTGGTCCTTTTCTTCCAGCCTGATCCATGCTGGCTTCTGGTCCTTCCAGGCCCAGTGTTGGGGCTGCCTCGATGAGGTCAAGCAGCAGCTGCCTCTTCCACAAAGATGCTCCAAGGCCTGGAGCACCTCTCTGGTGAAGACAGGCTGAGAGAGCCGGGGTTGTTCAGCCTGTAGAAGAAAGGACCCCGAGGAGATCTTAGAGCACCTTCCAGGACCTAAAGGGTCTCCAGGAGAGCTGCAGTGGGACTTTTTCAAAAGCATGTAGTGACAGGACAAAGGGTACTGGGTTTAAACTGACAAAGGGCAGGTTTAGATTAGATGTAAGGAAGAAATCTTTACTGTGAGGGTGGTGAAGCACTGGCACAAGTTGCCCAGAGAAGCTGTGGATGCCCTATCCCTGGATGCCCCATCCCTGGAACTGTTCAAGCCCAGGCTGGATGGGACTTTGAACCACCTGGGTCTAGTGGAAGGTGTCCCTGCCCATGGCAGAGGGTTAAAAATAGGTGATCTTTAAGGTCTCTTCCAACTCGAACCATTCCATGATTCTATGATTGACAATAATCTGTTCATTTGGAAAAACCCCTTAATTTACCCCACATTTGTTTTTAATTTATTTCATATTATTTAGTAATATTTTAAGCTCCATATGGAATGAGAAGGACATCTGAAGGAATTTTCATCTCAGATCTGAACTGCTATATTATAACCATATAATTCTTCTCTTCTGCACATTTGCTAGAATAATTTTTCCCCCTAGCTGATTAAAATTCCTTCTACCCAAGAGCCCTTGATCCCACAAAGACATATGCACAGTTTATGCATAGAATAGCCCTTCTCATTTCAGTGGGCACACTTCTGTACCTCTACTGAGTTTGTAATATTTCTTCATGGGTCCTGAGCCTGATTCTTGCAGACCTTTTCTGGGTTTTCGACAGTGCCCAAGATAAGAATTTGTGCAATGGAGCTTCACTGCTTCTTTTCTATTAGAGAACTGAAGACAAAAATACCAATATAGTGTCTTTACTTCTCTGTAAGTGAAGCAAAACCACTGTTTTAGTGGTTTTAGGCTGGATATGGGAATGTAAGTGCATTGCATCTGTGACTTTATAAAGTGACTTGGAGATGTCTATTTTGCAACAGTTGTGAAGAAACTGGGTGGGTGGTGTAGAAGAGGGGAACTGTGAAGACCAAATGTTTAGCTGTATTCAACTGTAAACAGAGTGATAGTCAGTAAACATTCTCTCTGAAGAGAGTAATTAATAGGCACATGTGAAGAGATGGAAAAGAAGATGTATCCTTCCTCAGCAGACTTCAAAGGGCAGCCTGGACAGTGAGAAATTAAGCATTCCCCAAGGAGGCCACACAGCTGTATGTACATTCAGCTAGGAAATGTAATGCAATGTAATGAGCTAGGGAGAGGGGGTAAGACAGGCAATGAAAAAGGAGTCCTAAAGTAACAAAGGAAGGAGCAACATGCTCTGTGAGGATGGGAGCAGGAGAAGAGGAGCAGGGAGGTCTAAGCAGGTCAGCTCTTTCTGCAGAGGGGTCAAGTTGCAGAGAAGTTTTGCAGGATTACAAAGGGCGATAAGACAGCACAGTAGGTAGCCTCAAAATAAGATAAGGAAACGGAGGAGGAGCCACTGAAATGAATGGTTCTTCATTGTGATTCTCCTGCCTCTTGCTAAGTCTGAAAGCAGAGCCCTGTGGCAGTTGGCCAGTTTGACAGGGAAGGCGATAAAAATAAATTACATCCTCTGTTTCCAATACAGACTGAGATATTTCCAAAAGAATGGGGGAAGGGAAGTTACTTGGAGAGAGAAAAGGTACTCACAAGATCCAAAACTGTCTGTTGTCTATAAAGTGGTCACACAACTGACTCCATAACGTAGATACTTCGCTCCAGATGGGGTTTGGGAACATTCCACCTCTGGGACCAGCTGCTTTCACGAATGTTTCGTTGGAAGAGAAATACAAATTCAAAATTAAGGGAATGCTCTTTTCTGTCTCAAAGAGCATACATAAAGCTGAGAAGAACAAATCAGAGAAACTGAGGCCAAGCAGTTTGAGATTCCCAGTGCCCTGGGTGGTCTTTGCTGTTTAATTCTATTTATCTCATCTGTGGAAATGTTTTCCTCCTTCAAAATGTGATTAGAACTCGGACAAGATGGCTTTCCCAATGAATTTGATTCACAGTTGAGCAGAACACATGTATATTAGCAGTGTGGGTTTGGCCTACTGCTGCAAATCAGGTTTTATCACCCCAGTTTAAATAGACCCTAAGGAAACAGGTTGTCTTGGTCCAAGTGAACAGGCATTTTTGCTGTGCTGGCCTTTAGCAAGGACAAGACATCTCTCATGGATACAGCCCTAAATGAGTGCTTCTGCAGGAAGCAAAAGAAACTTATGAGAAGGCTGGAACCAGTAGTATCTAAGCTGAAATGTGAGTAGGACCTGTTGTGATAGGACAAGGGTAATGGCTTTAAACTGCAAGAGGGTAGATTCAAACTAGATATGAGGAGGAATTTTTTAAAGATGAGTGGTGAAACATTTGAACAGGTTGCCCAGAGAGGTGATAAGATGCTCCATCCTTGGAAATATTCAAGGTCAGTTTGGGTGGGGCACTGAGCAGCCTTATCTAGATGAAGATGTCCCTGCTCACTGCAGGGGGGGGGTTGACTAGACGGCCTCTAAAGATCCTGTCCAATCCAAACTATTCTTTGATCCTATGACACATACCCTGTCTCCTCACATATGCTCTCCTCTCGGGTTGTGCTCTGTGCAAACTGAGGACTGCCATGCTGTCTCTAATACTTCTGGCTGATGTGCTAAGTGACACATGGAGGGAATGTGTCTTGTGCCATGCAGGGATAACTGTGGGTCACACAAGACAGGGAAGTACTTTGCATCCTAGCACTCCATCCTGTGCTTAGGATCAGGCAATTGCCCTGTCAGTTATTTACTATCAGTATCCCATTAAGAAAGCAGTCCAAGTCCTTTGTTTAACCATTTGCTGTGGAGTAAGCCATCAGCTCCACATGAATGGGAGATCAAAAGATCTGTTCTAATGAATCCAGAATAAATATATTATTCCTCTTACCTGGCTGATTTATCCCATACCACTAGTGATTTTTCCCAGAGAAAGATGCTGCATATGACTAATGGCATTTTTTGAGGGTTAGACATTCCAAAGTTGTCTACTTAAGGGAAGAAATTTCATGTTTCAGCAACTTAGAAACATTGGCTGCAGTTACTGCAAAGAATGGAATTGCAATTAGTCTTCTACAATCTCTATAGGCATGCCTGAGAAACAGAGATGTCAATATTGCAAGTCTGAGAGGTCAGTAAGACAGTGTCCTTTGCTGACAGACAACAGACCATTCCTCCGAACTCCCACTTGCTGGGCTGGTAGAGATAACACTCAGGGTGAGGCAGAGCAGCCTCAGTTTTAGGGCAGGGGTGCTGCCTCTGTGGTTCTTTGGAATCCTCTTTGCTGAAAAACAACGTTGTATTATCCTCCAGAGATCAGCCAGGGCTGGTCTCCCATCTGTTCATGGGTCTGCACCTGTTTTGCATTTCACCAACAGTGACCACATGGTCTAAGACTGTGGGGGAATACAGAGAAGAAAATGAATGTTAGGCTCAGGCACTTGGGTTGTATTCAGAAGTTCCAAGTTTAAATCCTGTATGTGTAGCATAAACTTGGTCCTTTCCTTTGTCTGCCTTATCTGTAAAGGAGACAAAGGAGGGCATATTATTCTGGGGCATTTTCCTTACCTTTTTTAACAAGAAATTGGAGAAAATGTGGGTTTTAATACTGTGCTTGTATTTCACGCATCACAGAAGTCTTTACAGAAGTAGATCTCTATACAACATGTCACTCGTGATTAGGAACACCAAACTTGTCTTCCATTCATTTCCTTTGCACTCTGAAAAAGAGAAGGGAAGTTCCTTGGAGAAGTTACTCAGTATCTGCCTGTGTAAAAGAGAATGCTGGTTGGACACAGCTCCAGTAGCAGAGAACTGGTGTATAGGTAATTTGAGTGTTTATTTGCACCTGGAGCATGTGAATCCAGAGTAGTCCCTCTTTGTTGATCCAAGACTGAATCACATGCTAGCTGCAGCCAGCTCCAGAGATATACAGAGGCAACATGGGCATCAATTCCCTGCCTCTCTCATGTCTCACAGTGGGCATGCCATAGATGTGACATTGTACATTTTGTAGTCCTCACGCTTGCTCAGAAAACAGTTGCAAAGTGGTTGTCCACCCTCTGCCCACTCATTTCTTGCTTCACCAGGCACACTATATGTTTATGTTCCACTGTAACAGTTTGGCTGCAGCTTGCTTTGACAGCTTGTAGGTTGCTTGAGGTTAAAAAAAAGAGGGGAACTGCTGTCAGTTTCCATGGAAGTTCTCAGCTGGGAATGGCAACGCCACGCTAACTGGGGACATGCTGACCTTGCCAAATCCTATCAGCTTCTGCAAGGGCGTCTTAAAGTGCCCCGTGTCAGAGATCCTTAAAACTCCTTCTTTGTGAATTCTCAACTCGGGCACTGCTCATAACTGTCCTAACTGGGGATTGAGTTGATTATAACTGTTCTCAGAGTTGTTTCTCACCTTGAGCCTCACTCAGCTTCTACTGAAATCTGCTGGGGTTTGTCATTGACTTCAATGGAATTAGGCTTAGGCCTTTATCAGAAAGTTTGCTGTTTGCTGAAAGTTTGATTTCCATGTGATGTATCTGGAAGTTCTCAGTTATCATGCTGCCTTTGAAATGGAAAATTGACAAACTCTTATCTCTGGGAGCTTCTTGAGTTCAGATTGGTTCTGTCAGATCACAAGTAAATTGGTGCCAAGCAAGGCTGTTACTGAGTTCTTTATGTCTGATGTTCAAATTAATAGCTACCTGTCTCGTTGTTTTGCCTGGAATTTGCCATGGAAAGAGCAGGTGTTTTGCACGACCCATGGATGAGGAGTTTTATGTCAGCTTCAGAAAACCTCTAGAGGCTTGGGATACAATGTTATGCTGAACACTACAAATCTGCAGGTGCTGTGGCCAGAAGAGACAATTATGATCATTTATCTTGACTTTCTGCAAAGTACGAAGTGCCTCCTGTAGCTTCATAGCGGGACCATACCTCTCAATTTAATCAATACCCAGTCATTAGCATTCTAGCTTGATTTAATTACCTCCAATTATGGAAAGTTAACTACAGTCTAAGGAAAAAACACCTTTCTTCAGTGTTTAAAATCTGATCCCCATCTCTCATCTGAACCTGTTAAATTTTATTTTACGTCACTGGATGTTGCTCTGCTTTGACCTGTGCCTATTGTTGGATTCTCTAGTTCTGCAGTATCCCCATGTAGACCCTTAACACACTGCAGTCAACCAACTTTTTAGTTTTTCTTCTCAACCATCTTCAGAATTTGGTATATATTTTAGGACTCCATTCACTCATAACTCTGGTACTTTCAGAATTTGGTGTATACCAATTTATTCAGTTTCTCGTGACCTGAAATCTTACTATTTTTAAATGTTGATATCACATTAAGTGTTTCCATTGAAACTCCTGTCTTTCACAGTCAGCAGTTTTGTAAAGCCTACTTACAAAATCAGTTCGTTCAAACTCAGATGTGTAATTTACACTGCACTCAGTGGAAACCTTTATTTTACCCAGGAGTGGCAAGATCAGACCTTCAACTGGCAGGCAACACCAACAGAATGCTAATAATGAAGATGTTAATCTTGAAAGACCCAACCACTGAGATTTTTCCTCTATTTCATGACTCACCTTTCTTTTATGGCCCACTTTTAAGTTAATTCCATTAGATCAGGTTTTTCATAGAATGCTATAAATGAATTTGCTAAAAAGTAAACTGATCTGTCCCCAGTGTTCTCAAGGCATGGAGTAACTGAAATGGAAAGGAGCCTTTCGAGGTCATCTCGTGTAAATGCCCAATGTGAACAAGGCGAAGCTTGAAGTGAGATCCAAGTGTCCTTGTAACTATGATTGTGACTACAGGAAAAGGCTGAATGGCACCACATTCACCTTCAAAAATTAACCATTTATAAAGGCTGTGACTTACAAATATTCTGACAGATGACTGCAACAGGGATGCTGCTGTTATGTTTTGCTGTGCACCTTCTCATGGTGCATCCTTAACACACATTTTGAAGCAAAACTCTATTAATCACTCTAAAATCAACAAAAATTCTCATGGAAGTGTATAAATGACTTTGAAGCTTTCCATCTCATCAATGGCCCAAAAACTAAAACTTTTGTTTAATCACATCACGTGCATTAAAAAATTTTCTCTATATGCATCTGTATTTTCATTCTACTTTGACAAAACGAATATGAAAAATTAGTCTTCCCACTTTTGGAATAATCTTAGTAAAACTAGAAATTTTACAGAAATCTGTAAAGTGATTTTTTTTAAAAAAATATAAAATTCTGTTGTAACATTTGCTCTTCTGGTCTTATTCTTTATTTACTACAGTTTTTCAACATCTGTCCCTGTTTCTTTTCATCAAATATTTATCTGCAGCAGCTGAAAGAGCCTCATTTGTTTTAATTAAGAATAAGACCACCAAGCTGGGATCACTTCCTTAGCTCTTCCATGGCCTGCACAGACAGTAGATCTTGTGAGGTTTCCTGAGGGTGGCCCATTGACAGGCTTTCCCCTCCTCCCTATACCCTTTTCTTTTGCACCATGTTTATTTTGGGATAGGGAAATGTAATCAGAGCCACATTCCAGACAAAGAAACTTTTTGCAGTTAACACGCATGAGAAAGGAGGAAGATCATGTTGTGTTTCATTTGGTGTTACATTGTAAGAAACCATTTTCTAATTTGTGACTTTGGACTGGAATTACTATTGCCACAGACCCGTAGGAATTGTCAGAGCAATAAGGCCTCCAGTTCAGCCTTGCCAATACTGACACAGGCAGGAAGTGCTTAGGGAAAAATCATAGAAATTCAGCTGAGGAATACACTACTGATTGAAAACATTTTTTTGCATTTTTCCTTACTAGCTAATATCTGTTTCATCTTTTTTTTAACTTCCCCCACAGTTGACTTAAGAAGAGGGAAAAAACAAAGAACAAAGAAATAACCTCAAATAACTCCTTTGTACAGTTAGTACTCTAAGGTAGGGGTACAAGCTGATTCCAATTACTACTAAAACTGTTCTAAAGGGTGTTTGGGACATGTTATTTTCAGTTTTATACGTTTTAGACAAATACTTTCAGAGTGCACAGACAGACTGCTCGTGACTTCTAGAGATGGTCAGATGTCTCCTGGTCTGGGGATTCCAACTAAGTTGCAGAACAAAACTGACCTTTCTCAGCCATCTTGATTATCTTAGTCCTTGTTAATGAGACAGATTTTTAAATTAGGCTTGTACATTTATTTAAGATGAATGAGACTGATAAGCACATCTCATTTTTTTCATTCCCCATATTCGTGTCAAGCTTCACCTTACATGAAAAATAAAAATTAAAACAAGCCATCCCTGTGAATCACCAAATTAAAACTGTTATATCCTCACCTGGCAAAAATTACCTTCAAAAATTATCCTACTTCAGTTTCCCTTGGCAGTACACTACAGTTCGGTCATCCAGTGCTTCCATAGGTATTTCTTACAGTTTTCTGTTACATACAAAACATCGATTATTTTTAAAATGAAAAGATCTCCCTTCTTTGTAGATGTAATCAGTTTAAAACTTTATGCTCTGGAAGTTGGAGTTTTCTAAATTCTGGAAAAAAACTATCAGACTCACAGACAGCCAATTGTGCACCTCTTAGTTTATTTTGTAGGCAAAGTAGAAAGAAAGGTTGATGTGATCTTACATATCAAAAACTGCCTCATTACAACTAAAATTTTTTTTCCTCATAATGCACATATACAACAGGAATATAAATAGCACATTTCAAAACATTGATATAAAAGTTGTTGACTTACCAAAAGGTCAAAGGAGATTTCATCTCAGCTTCTTTTGTAATTCACAGTATTCTCCTGTTCTGCAGGACACATGGCTGCATAACATCCTCATGTAGATTGGTTCTGCATTTGATTCATGTGAGTAAAACTGACACAGAATTTGAAGGGCAAAGTTTTCAGAAGAAGACATGTATATTGAGCATAAATTGAAATGAAAGGTTGACCCCTAAGTTGTCCTACACTGTTACTTATCATCTAAGTAACTTCTACAGGCAATGACTCACTATATTATAGTTTCAGCACTGTACTATAACTTTCTAAGATCTTGATATTGGCATAAAGGAAAAGAATAAATTTTGGAACTTGGAACCAGAATCTAATCCTTTCCTTCCAAGATACTAAGACAGGAGACAGTACCATTGCTTAATCAATTGCACAACAGAAGGGCATGCGGGAACCTAGACTTTCTTTCCAAATCTGCCACTGGATTGAGGGTGACCTTCATCAAATAGTCTTTCTACTCTGTAAAATACAAATTCTTCTTCTAAAGGCATTTGAAATGAGAAAGTACTGTTAAGTACCCTAGATTCGATGCCGATTGCTTACAATGGTAAGTGAAATCAGAGTTAAACTAATTTAAGGGAGACTTTATTAACTAGAAAGATTATGAGCTTGTCAAAAAGATATTAATTAAAGTCTGGGAACTGCTTGCCAGTGTCATTCTAAATTAATTGCTAATAGGTTACTCTTAAAAGTGGAGTGCAGCTGCAAGAACATCAGGCTCAAAGGAAACTTGATTTTGTTTATCATTAATTTTTACTTTGTTTAGCAAGGGATTTCTAAATACCAAAGAAACCTGAAACTGTTTCTGGCAAGGATATTTTTGATTACAATACAAAAATATTTCTATAATCTAAATGGCAAAATTCACACACATGCTATAACATTCTACACTTTACTCTCTCTCTGTAAATCTCTGATCATATAGAAACCTTTAGAACCATATGTCTTTTAAGAGGCAAAGAAGCCAAGAAAGCCTACTGGCTTTTTAGAGCCAGTGACAGACAAAAAGGATTGATTGACATAAAGTTAGCAGCAGTTCTAGTGACCCCCAAATCATGTGTGGTTGGTATCATGCTCTTTGGGGATAATATTACCTGTGGGAGCGGTTCAGAACAGGCTAGGGATTTCCAGGCCTCCAGTTTATGGTTACACTCAAGGGAACAGGGTGGGTATGGAAGTGATTCATGTCCACTCTTGTTCCTATTTACAGGCTATGTGTCCTAGCTCTTTTTACATGAGTTTTGCTGCAATGTCTCACAGATGTAAGTGCTTCAGGATCATTTGTAGCTAAACCAAGGCTGTACTCTGATCAGATTTAAGTTGGTGCCATGAGGGAATTATTCTTTGAAGACAGTATACACACAGAGAATTACACACACAGAATTAATAAGGTTGGAAAAGACCATGGAGATCATCAAGTCCAACCTTTACCTAGGCTAACAACCTATCCAACATCAGTCTAACATCTATACCATCTAAACCA